>JARFIY010000039.1:0-600000 GCA_036346155.1 Sinelater perroti
TGTTGAGATAAAGATTTTATTTTTCAAGACGGTAGTGCACGTTGTCATAAGGCAAAACTAATTTAAGTCTGGATGACGGTCAAAAAATTTAACGGAATCTAAATCCCATAGAGAACTCATGACAAACAGAAGCAAACATCACATTTAAGCCCACAACAACAGAACATTTATTATCTCTTTCTATTTAATTGTCACCTCTATCTCTTATATTTTATATGCTTTAACTGTTTCTTGTTATTCAGTTATGCATCTGCATGATATTACTTTACTTTTTGTAATATTTCCTAGAACTTAATAATATGGGCGGACATATGGAAGCCTCAACTTCGCAATTCACAGGCCATTATTATTATTTTAATATGTCTTATAAGTATGTGTTGGTCGTTATATATCCCCACTTCTATTGTTACTTTTACTTCTTGGACTCTCATATGATTTATTATAGAGCTTTCGTGTCTGTTTAATACTAATCTAATATCAAATAGATATACTACTCTAGTAAATTTATATACATTTTTTCTGTTTATGCAGGGTATTACTTACTATTCAGTTGTTTATGTGCAGAAATGTATCGGTTTCCCTTTATCATTTTTTCTTTTTTGATCTACACGTTGTTCTGTTACCTGTTCTGCTTTATGTTTCCTTTTCTTCACACTAAAGTTAATATCTTCGGCCTTTTGAGAATGTCGTGTAGATAAAATCTATTGGTAAAAATCAATATATGCAATTTTATTGTTCCTCTAAAGCATCGAAGGTCTAAATTTGAGCGGTCCATTTTGGTGGTGTACATTTATAAATACCATACATTCAAACTTTAATGTGTCGCAAAAACCTAAAATTTTAAGGACTGTCTAATTAACTGAAATGTTTCTGAACGTTTTTGCAGCTACAACCTCTTTTGTTTCGTTTGTAATAAAAGCGGCTACTTCTCTTTTCCAAAGAAAATGTAGCAACTCCTATTAATAAAAAAGGGCTATTTTAAATCTTTACTGGTCATAGTGGAGTACAAATGTGTAGTTCCAACAACATGGAGTTACTACTCGTATAAAAAATTCAACTGCAGTATTCTATATATAGGGCAAAATTTTGAGAAAACAATTGACTCATATTCAGTTAACATCTTCATTTTCAGTAAAAGTCAATTTTCGCAACATTTAACAATAATGCATATAAAAGTACAATAAACGAAACGTGAACTAATAATGACAATAAAAAAATAATTCATACACGAAGAAGATGTGTGTGTGTGTCTTGATTATGCTTTGTAAATTTTTACTTTTATACAGCAATGTTCTAATCTCAAATTGACGTTATTTAGTTTGACTAAGCGTGTTCGAAATGAAGATGCAAGATCCGTCGAGGAGACTCTGGTAATTTCTGACAACACTGAGAATGTAGCAACAACGAAACCAGGTAGCAGAATTTTTAAACGTGTAATTGCAATCTAATAAAAATGTGATACTTTTCAGAAACGGTGGTGTCTGGGCGCAGAAGAAAACAAATCTTCCCTAGTAACCTATCCACCTGCCGAGCAAAACGCTCCAAGTGAGCGACCATTACGGGCAGGTCTTTTGAAGTTAAGCCTAATAGTCTAGGAGTCCTATTTGAAAAAGTAGGTGTTTCATCAAATCAACACTTTTTTTTTCATTAACTACATTTAATAGTATGGTTTAACTGTTGTACAAAGCGTGATTGGCGAGATAAATGCGAATAACCATGTTTTCCAACTTATTTTCTTATTTTTCAAAAATACGCGACCAAAACTCGTGGTTACTTTTTAGTTCATTCGAAAATACGTATTTTTTTCTTATTTATCATCAACAAAACCTAATTCAACAATTATTTGATGAAAAAAACATGGGGGTCCTGGACTAAAGACTACTTGTACGCTTAATTAACTATCGTTAAGTTTAATGTTCAGTTTTTGTTTCAAAGTATAGTTTTGTTTGTTATTAGTAAATTAATATTTGTTCGTACATATTATCGTTTTTACTATTGATTTAATTGATATTTTTGTATCAAATATGAGTAGAGTCGTTTTTGGGTACATAATATGAATTAAATTTAAAGTAATTTCAACCGAGTTTAATTTTCCTACGTTTTTTAAATCTTTTTTTAAATTAAGATTTATCTAGCCACATAAATTTTATTTAAATTTATTCAACTACACTAAACCATTTTATGTAGCGTGATATTTCCCATTTCGAACGGGAAATTTAAATGCTACTCATAGACGTATAACTAATCCAAACTACTAAATACATTACCAGACACATTAGCTACCACTAAAATCATTCCACCCCAGCTGACACTCTCAACCCCTGCACTCATCCACTCTTTAAATGCTATCACTCCAATCTCTAGTAATAATCACACAATAACATCTCACTACATCAAGCGAACAAGTATTAACGAACAAAATGTTCTAAAAAACGCCACACCTTCATCATTAGCGACAGATTGTTAAAAAAAACAACAAAAAGTGGTACGACCGGAATAAGTGGACTGTATAGGTAATTTTGAATTTTGAATGCAACCGGCCTGCGGGTTTACTCTCTTTGGAAAAGATAGAATGCAAGAGGGAGTGACGAGGCAAGTCACATTTATTACTGGAGATGCATTGTCTACATTTTGGAGCTCGTTGACCGGGTGAGAAACACCGGAAATACCAATGATGACCTTTTATAAATTCAAACTTTTTCCACGGAGATAACTCTAAAACTTTACGACAATCCTTAAGGGAATGACCTTTCCCTTGGGAAAATTTACAAATTTTCCGGTTCATAGGAGAATCTGGATTGAGTAGAAAATTGTACGTGGAATTTTCTCCGGGATCTTGGGTCTTGAAGTTTCCGAGGGGTTAACGAACGGCATAGTTTTTATTTGCTTTTGTAGGAATCGCACAAAATCTTGATAGGTAGGGATGTCTTTGTTGCGATGGGCCTCCTCAAAGGAACGTCTTGTTATCGGGTCTAAAATTTCTAACCCTCGATTCAAAAATACAAAATCTCCGATATCCTCCAAGCCTAATTGTTTAATTGCCGCAATGGGCCCACAAAAATTATTTAAAACCGCTGTTAAACATCCTCTGGATTCCGCACGTAAAATTTTAAAATGAAATACCTGATTAACATAATTGTTTTCCAGCAACCTATTATCGTTAAAACGATCAAATAAGGCATCAACCAGTTAGTCTTCTGAACTTAAATGGTAAAGTGTTTTTAAAACTTTTTCACAAAAGAGTATTTGTTGACACACTTACATTCGCATACCGGTCGGGTCATCAATTTGAATTTAAAGAGCACCTTCTTTATGACTCTACAAATATAAGACAAATATCACAAAGACAGATTTCTCTGTAAAATACCATTATAAAATCTCCTAGCCTATTCGGCGTCCTACAAGGTAGCATTCTTGGTCCACTTCGTTACCGTATCTACACCGCTGATTTATGAGTAAAGAGCAGAGAACATGCATTGTGCATTCTTTGCATTTTTTTGTTGTTTTCCGCACAAAATGCATTTTTTATATCATTAGAGCAACTTTTGATCATTTTCAACTTTCCTCCCATAATCTAGTGAATAAAAGGTCGTTAATTTTACACACACACACACACACACGTTTTTTTTTGATGGAGGAACTTCATATACGCGTTCTATGAGGAATTCTAAGAAAAAAATTTAATAATTAAAACCAATTAATACCTAACTACACAACCTCGCCAATAATAATTTTTTAGACAATTGGTTATCTTTAATAAATGATGTTCTAGTTCATTTAACTTTAATTTTAATGTAATATAACAAATTGCATGAACTTGTATTTGATGTAAACAACAACCACTGATAAAGTTACCTTGTTCGTGTTTGTTTATCGCTTCGCTTTTGTCGATCTTATATGTACCTACTATTCGTAAATACTTGAACCGGCGTCTTCATCGAAAATTTAAAAATCGGAATTACCAGAACGATACAATAAACTCCCAGTTAATTTTTAGCGCATTCTCTTCCAGGTTTTGTGAATCGATTGGATCATTGTCAAATAACAAATGGGGGACAATTTAATTTACTTAGTTATTCACTTAGTTATTCTTGCAAATAATTTTGTTTATCTAAGATGCACCTACTACATTGTCCGTCTAATGCAGATGCTTGTTTTCAGAACAAATTTTACCGCCAAACCAATGGTGCTCCTAAGAGTTCCCCACTTTCATCTGTCATGGCAAAACCCTTTCTATAATAAATTATAGATAAAAGCACTTTCCTTTTTACCTTTTAGTTAAATAACTCGCCTCGATAAACTTAAAAAATAAATTTATCGACAGTTTACAGGTATAAATACAGAACTAACAAGTCTACGATCTAAATCAAGTCTGAGTTATCATTAAACATCGGTGCAAGAGTATCTATACAGATTTATTAATTGTAGGAACATAATCTAAGACTAGATGTTAGAAATACTTACATCTAAATGGTAACGGCTAAATGTGTCGTTAATGGCAAAAATGAGTGAATAGGTTGGAGTAGGAGTTATTACGCTTAATTGCGGATACATTGTTATAATAAACCCACCTGTTGGATACGACGTGCCGATGAAACTTTTATTATCTGGCCTTCTCACAACAAAACTTCTTCAAACGACATTGCCTATAGAAAACCTATCCGTAGCAACCGTCACCTAAATGCCAAATCCCATCAGCATTCTGCTCAAATCCACGCAGTGGTCAAATCTCTCACATCAAATCCCTCAAATTTTCTGATGATAAAAACAGGAAAAACTGAAATCAAAAACATTAACAAAATTCTAATATAAAATAGATATTTATTAAATCCTAAAATCATATTATTAAGGGTATTAATAAAAAAACATTTCTAAAACCACCAAATAAAAGCATTATTGTCTTACGTTACAGTCATTACTGACAGAATAAGCTGCATACTACAGAAACAAAATAAATAAATGATTTTCACGATTAACAATGAAACAGTTAGCTTTAACCGTTCCGATAAGGATCATTACCTTGACGAATCCTAGGTAATCTACAAAATACCTTGTGAATGTTGCGAAAGAACGTATGTAAGCCAAACAAATATAAGGGATATATTAAACCGCATATGCGAACATTCTACAACTAGCTGCTATTTCTGATCCTAGCGAAAGAATCATTAGTAAGGCAAATGAAATAGAAAAAGGTGCTCAATAACCCAAACGATTACTCGTTACTTGAAAATCTATAATTAATTCACATCATCAGTTACGCAACCCTTCCAAACGAACAAGTCCTTCCTAACCTAACGTAATGTATTTTGCATTAAAAATGTTTCTATTAAATTATTATCTCCGATGCATTAACAGTGATATATAGGGCAGAAAAGACTAGTATTCCTCCATAATTTATTCCCCTTATTAATGCACTCCGTATGTGTGTAAAATAATAACAAATATTTCGAAAATAGTAAAAATACAGAATTGTGCACAGAAAGTTGATGGGCGAGTACATGTGCCAGTATACTAATACTTTAAGTAACGAGGAACACATGTCAGTAGGAATACATAAATAAATTCTGTGGCATATTGCAAATACGCAATCCGCTTAATAGCTTAATAGCTTAATACTTTTTAAATGTATGATTTCTTGTTATGTCAAAAAATTAAAAGTGCTATAAAATAATAAAATAACGTATAAACTTTTACATTTCTACTGTCTATTTAATTTTTTAAATAAAATGCAAATACAATAATTTTAACAGTTTTACAGGTGCTGTCTGTTAGCCAGAAGCACATATACACATCAACTAATCAAGTAAATTCAGAAAAAGTTAACACACGCTAAACAATAACAGTTAAATGTATTTGTTCTATGTAGATAACTGTAAATAGTTTAAAATTTCTGCAAAGATTCAATGAAAATGCAAGTATTAATTTAAGAGTTGAGTTGGAACATCTAAGAAAGATATCAGCACGTAAGTATGACCAACTTTAGTAACGTCAAGAACAAATGAAAACGTTATATTCAAAGTTCCTATTAAATAAAAAAATATCGTAATACCGGTATAGTGGTCAAAAAAAATCAATAACAAACAAAAACTCCAGTGCTATTTATCTTTTAAATATCAAAATATACAAACAAATGAAACTGAGCAGCATGTCGTTACCACCATTTTTGAATTAATTTGTATTCTATTCAATAATTAACTACATGTACTTCTATATATTTATAGGAATAGCCCAAAAAGTTGATGTAAGCAATTTGTATTACATGAGGGCGCTCTAGGTATACTGATGGAACTATATATTAATAACCAACTGAACGGATAAATCCTTTTGCAATATCTTGTTCGTTCTATCCATCCCGAGATGTTTCACACAAATGACAATAGTTGTACGTGACAAAATAAGCTGAACCGTAACATAGGCTTTTTTCATTTCACAGGTTCTAATTGTTCTAATCAGTTATTTTGTCTATCGGAACAGAGACTGTCTTGCTTACGATGACGTAATCTATTACTTTTATATGTTTATCAACAATCTCTTTTTGTTTTAATTAAGTTATTTAGAATGATATAGTTTTCTTCATCTCAATTGTCAGGATGTGGTGTAAGGCCAGCTTTTCTAAAATAATCTTGGACGTAAATTAAAGAAACCCCATATTTCTGTACCACACCAATTTTCAAAACACACTTCCGAAGAGAACTTTAAAGGTATAATCTTTTGGAAACGTGTCAGTGTTTTACTCTTTTCTATAACCAGAAGCTCTAATTTTTCACTCTCCTCCATGTTTGCTTCTATTATGACGGCCAATTGTTATTTCTTGTATTTTTCCCCAAAGCCCAAAATTTTTGAATGTTAGCAGATATCCAAATAACGATCTAACCTTTTCGGAATTAAAGATGTCCTTGATTTTATATTTCCCAATTTTATTTAAATAATTCTCCGTCATGTCTTACAGTTTTCTTCGTTCATTTAAGCATTTTTACTTGATAGAGTTTTTTGCCCAATGCCTGGTTTCATATTTAGCCAGTCAACAAAAAAAAGAAGAAAAGAAATCGTTATATTCAGCACCTTAACTTTTTGGGCCTTTTCTCAAACAAGGCAAACACAACTTTTTTTTGATATAATTGTACATATTACAGCGCAGCCTTTGAAATTAAAAAGCAATTTCTATAGAATGTGAACATCTCTTCACGTTTTCTAAATATTGTGATGGAAGTCTCAGGTATAACACTTCGTATATGCAAGGTACGTCCCAAAAGACCAGTAGCATGTGATAAAATTTTTGCGTTAAGCGTACTACGATATAAAATGCTTTAAGGAAGGGTGGTTTATCAAAAGTACAGATGTTTAAGTGGTACAAAACGTTCAGTGAATACAGAGAGAACGTCGAAGATTAACAATGTAGAGAGCGCCCATTAATGTCTCACACATTAGGCAATGCCGGTAACGTAGAAACGGTCGTGGTCTCTGAACAACGTCTGAGTGTTAGGTTGATAGCAGATAAAGTGAGATTTTCACAATTCGTTATTGCATAAAATCGTCACACCAAATTGTAGATGTGAAAAGCTTATATTAAATTAGTTTCAAGATTTTGATCGACGAGTAGCAAAAAACGTGTGTCAATTTCTCGTGAGATTTTGGACCGTGTGAGAAATGCGCCTGGTTTTTTTTAGAGAAAATTAAAAATGACGAATAAAATGTTTGTTTTTGAGTGCAATTCGTAGACAAAAAGACAGAGCTCTGAGAATAGCATTAACGAATCTTCTCAACCCAAAAGCAGATCAAAAATAAAAATAATGCTCATTATGCTTTTGACTCGAAAAGGAAATCGTATTATCCAAAGATTTCCAATACCTGGGTCTTCACTACAACAATGCGCCTGGCCATTCTTAAAGATAATTTAGTGGCCAAGAAATTGGAAAATTTGAAGCGTCCTATAAAGAAGGATATTCTTTGAAAGCAATTGCAAGAAAAATAGATCGTTCGCACCAGGTTATAAGCAGTTTTATCAAATATCCCAAAAATTATGGAAACTTTTTAAGGGACGAACAAAATTAGAAATAAATACGTACATAAAAACTGTTCAGAAGATATTCAAGAGCCGTCTAAATTGAACAAGGACCTGCTTTAAAAGTGTTGCGTTATACTACATGCCTACGACTTGCTCATAGAAAATTGGATTAGACATGATAATGGCAAAATTGTTATTTTTAGTGACTAAAAAAATTCAAATTATTTAGACCGGATGGATTTCTACGTAAAAAGAAAGTGATTTTATCACGACGGCGAGCTGATATTGATTCAGTCATGCTATGGAGACATTTCTCTTATAACAGACTCGTTAATTTGGTAATATTGACATGCAGACAAAATTTAGAAAAGTACAAGACAAAGTTTCAAATGCTACGTTAAAAGTTAAAAATATACCTGTTGGTTTCCCTCTGCACGATATGCAACACCTTGCACATTATTTATACGTTCTGAGGGGAAAACACTAATTATTTAGTAGGTGCTTTATTTCTAATTTTGTGTTTTGATTTAGCCAAAAATTAAAGCTCTCTGCGTATTGCGTTCCGCACACGTTCAGGTTTTAGTTTGGGTTTATTCTAAATTACAAGCAGAACATGCGCACTTTAAAATAATTTCTTTAGCCTGTCGTTTAGGGTAGGCCATAAAACCTTTTTAGAATGGATGACCTCCGTCGAACCCAAATTCATTCAAAACACACTGACGCAGGTAGAAGGAAACCGGCCTTCCAGTAAAAATATTCTTTTCTACGATCCTTGCTGTAGCAAGACCGGAACTTTAGAGGAAATCTCAACATTTACAATTAAAAATTATTTTACGATATTTTGATTAGAGCAAGAATGTAGGGACCTAATGACTCATTATTCTTAGATATAAATATTTTATTACTTTTAAGTGTATCTATAAAATATCACGATCATAATGGACGATCGTGTAAGGCTGCGTAATGTGTAAATCATCCCCTCTTTATTTCTTAATACCAAAGTGACGCCGAAGAAGCTGAGCTGCTCGTTTGACGCCACGGTTGTCGGACAAATAAGCTGTTGAAAAAGCTGCGGAATAAAACGCCTGTGAAAGAAAAATTGAATTGTAAAATTAAAAATTACTCCTACTGAACTGATTATCTGCAAATAAATTAGATAATTGGTTTTGGCGAAAAATGAGGCTTGAAGTTGCAGCTGATGAAACAAAAATTGAACAAAGAAATATGAGTATAGTGCTAACAAAGAAAAAGAGGAGCATGTACGGAAACATACAAAAACGTTTGAAACGCTTAAGTGAACAATATGATGGCAATGTTCAAATAGGGCACACTATTAGATTTTTTGTATAAAAAATAAATAGATTTTATTAAATATATCTGTTTTTATTGACTTTTACCGTCAGTTTTTTACCATCGGCTTTTTTACTATAAGCTTTTTTTCCGTTAAATTTTTTTTCTTTGGTTTTTCCTGACTTTATTCTCCGCGGCTATTTTCCCTAGATTTAACATCACAATACTAAGATTTTTAATCGCTGAGTTGCAGTGCATAAGTTTTGCGAAAAATCTACGAGTTTTTTCCCATAGCTGTCCACAATCAGTACTTATATGCATATATAAGTCTCTTTGGGCTGTAGACAGATTGAGAACCCGAGCGAAGAACTAATTTCTTGAAAATGACATCAAAGCCGATGCCGAAACGTCAAATATTTTCTATTTCTATTTCTTAAGGTGAAAAATTTTATATCGGTAGTAAGGATTGTGAGGGTATTGTTAAATGTTCTCCACTTCTGCATTCGCTTCATTCGAATGGGATTTAGAAACTTTCCTTATATTGAGGAAAGATATTGGCTCTTTTATACCGATCACATCCATTGCCCTGCTTGGTCCTTTATAAGTGGAATGTGTATTTATGGTCTTTTAAGATCTTTTTTGTTTTTTTTTAACCTTTCTCTCTGGTTAATTGACTGAACGTTATATATTCACTATCAGTCTTTTAATTTCTAGCTGATTGTTTACTACATTTTGTTGCATACGTTCAGTAGATGGAATAGCGCACCACTCTGTTTCTTGTAACGTTTCAATAAAATAGTTTGTTGGTCTCTCTAGTTCTTGTTAGCATAGTTTTTTGAACTGTCATTTTCTATGAAAAATCCAAAAAGTCTGGTGTTTTATTTGGATCACTTGCCTCTTGTGAGTTCGGGATCGACCGCGACGGCGATCGCAGTGTTCGTGAGAGATAACTTCGAGCATTGATATATTTAAAATATTTTGATAAACTTATTAGCTATAATAAAAGACTTCTAAACTACATACTTTAAATTGGACCTCTCGGAGAGCCCAAATCAATTTAAAACAAAAGTTATAAGCAACAAACGTGACAGCAGTGACCTTATACCTATTTATTTAATCCCTAATTCCTCATTAAAACTAATTCATGCTATATGTTAGATTATGTAATCATTGATAATACAGAATCAAACAACACTTCAAATTAAACATATATAAAAACCAATAAGCAAATTAAAAGACCACCCATTTGAAGTAACAAATTAGCAAGATGTAATAAAAGACTTACGTTCTAATATTTCCAGCGAATTTATTGCAATCTGTAAATGTCAAAACGCTTCGAATTAATCTTACCAGCAATGACGAATTTCGTAGGCTCTCAAAATTTTATTTTGATGACTATATAGAATACCATACAAACAAAGATTCGGCTGAGCGTTCCAAACAACTCTCGGTTATTATACGAAACTTGCCAATTTCTGTATGAGACGACGACATTAAAAAAAACTAAGATACTCTATCTTGCAATAGTTTACAACAAAGAGAAATACCCAATTTGTATCTGCGCAGCGGAGCTAATTAAAACTGATAACACGACGAGTTGTAGCTGATGTAGAGTCGAATAAGTTTTTTTTAAAGCCAAACTGGAACGGCGGTATTACGTTGAGAGGAGTTAGTTCTTTCATTAAGCGGGAATATATGATTTTCTTTAGTATTTTTGATAACGTTGGCAACAAGCTTATTGGCCTGTAACTGTCAATTTTCTTTTTGTCTTTTTCCGGCTTAGGGAATACTAAGATGTGTGCATGCTTCCAAGTCTGGGGAAAATAACCTAGTCGAAGGCATGCGTTATACACGGTTGCAAAATAGGCTAGGGTTTTTGAGGTAAGGTGTTTAAGCTCTAAATTTGTAATGAGATCTAGCCCAGGAGATTTTTTAATTAAAATATTGTCAATTACGGTTTTAATTTTATGAGGGGTGGTAGAGGATATCGTTTCAGTTATTACGGGTTGATTGGATTCAACATGGTTAATTATATAAACAAGGTGGTTTGGGAAACAAGTGGCTTTGGGAGTGAATACTTTTTTGTAATATTCCGCAAAGGCTGCTGATTTGTCAGCATCTGTGGCGTAAGGTATATTAGCTGTTGTTATTGTTGGTAATTCCTCGCGTTGTTTTAATATACGTATTGTGGCTCTACACATTCCATGGTCATTTGGTTCCAAGTCCTCAATGTACCTTGGTAGTTGAAGATTCGCAATTCGTCCAAAACTTATTTTAATCTATGGGTAAGTTGATTTAATAAACGTTTTGAGTCCTGGTTACGATTTCTTTGCCAATCACGCCTAGCTTGACTTTTCTTCTTAATTAAGTCAGTTATTTCTGTGGGAAGGTGATGGTGATTGGGTTTGTGGTTGCGTTTGTTAGCTTGACGAGCGCTGGCTAAAATTCTAGATGTTAATTTGTCTATTGCGTTGTCTATATCTTCTTTGTTATTCAGACTGAGTGGGCACTTTAGTTGGTTGAGGATGTTTTGAAAGTTCTCCCATTTAATTATCCCAGTTGTAAGTCGTAGTGGAGGCTGTACTATTTGGGGGATGCAAGTGAATGATATGACAACCGATAGATGGTCAGAGTCAAGTTCGTCTATTACATTCTGATGTATTTGCTTGTCAAAGTTCTTTTGTAGCATTATGTCTAATATGTCGGGTAGGTGATCGGAGCGGTGAGGGTAGTATGTGTATCTCTCAGAAGCTGTTATTTGAAAGGAATATTTTGTTGCGCAGCCTTCCATTTTGATTCCTTCGGGGTTGTTTGCTCGACAGCCCCATAGTTGGTTTTTGGAATTTAAGTCTCCTATTATCAGTAGTAGTTCGGTTGAACTGAATGTGGATTTAAAATCTTCTTCATTTAATTTTTTATTGGGTTGACGATAAGCACTTATTATTGTGAGGTACAACTCGCTGAATTTGATGTTGATTCCTATTGCTTCAAGGGTTTGATTGGGAGGGTTGGGGATAGGGTTATGAATAATATTCTTATTAATAAAAATTGCCACTACTCCG
Source organism: Sinelater perroti (assembly GCA_036346155.1). Taxonomy (NCBI): domain Eukaryota; kingdom Metazoa; phylum Arthropoda; class Insecta; order Coleoptera; family Elateridae; genus Sinelater; species Sinelater perroti. The sequence goes on from JARFIY010000039.1 coordinate 12,358, forward strand.
GCTGCTTTACGAGATACTCTATCGTTGCGATACACATGGTATCCAGGTATTTTTAACGTGTCTGTTTCGAACAGGTAAGTTTCCGTTACGCAAGATATATCGATATTATATCTGGCTAGGAATGCTATAAATATTGATTTCTGGCTTAAGATACCATTAGCGTTTCAGTTAAAGATTGATAATTTTTCTATACGTTTCGGAGTCCTATGGTCCATTGAAGTGTAGAGGGAGGATTGTGTAGGTGATGAAGTTTTTAATTTGAGGAAGGAATGGAATAAGCAAGTGCAAAAAACATTTAATCAAGTTATTTATGTTAGAGGAGTCTGTCGAAGTGGTTGATTGATTGGGTGTGGTAAGATTGGTTGTTTTCTCTTTGCCTAAACCGTGTAAATAATGTGTTGGCTGAATTGGTTATAAATAAATAAAAAATACTTGGCTCTTATAGTTATTAACCTCAATCCCCAGCACGTACGTTTCGCATTGAAGTTTCCGCTAACAAGAAATCTACATCGTAGTTTATCTAAAAATTTGTAAGATTTTTTCATTTGTTAATCGATATTTTGGAGAATCGCAAACTTACGTGGACACTAATGGTGCAGATATTCTCTTCACTTTTTTAGCTATGGTTTTCAAAGATTCGTCTTTATATTAGGGTACTTTATGAGTTCTATTCGCATGTTCTATGTAATAAACTTTGAAGTAAGGTATTCTGAGGTACCTTCTTGTATTGATATATATTTCTGACATGAGTGTAATGTCGATTTTATTCTAATTTAAAAATATCGTTTCACCTTTGTGCTGAATTACGACATCAGCGTTACATAAGGGTATTTTTAAAGATGTAACCTTACGATGTAATTTTATTAACAGTAGTCAGTATGAATAAAGTCATACTATTCTGATGCAGCCGTTGATTAAATAACTTTTTTAAATTCACCCACATTGGAAGGAATCGGTCAAGAACGAGGAAGCTACAAACATCGTACAACCGCGAGGGTAAAGGGATGAGAAAGAAAGCAAGAAAGAACACAGTAACTTGGTTGAAGACAACCATGATCGTAATTACCCGCATAGCATTATTATGCACAAATATTACGTTTTCAGCTAATTTATTTAATTCAGAATGCCCCGTAACTACCATCGTAAGATAAATAAGGCCCAACGGACCCGGGAAAAATCTTCAGGAGATTATCGACGCTGTAGAAGTCGGAACAAAAATTCATGTTGGTGCTAGACAGTATGGCATTCCTTATGAATGTTTGCAAACTAGATTGCCACAAATAGAAGATATGCCTGCACCTCCCAGAAAGGAACGTAAACAAATATTTACTTTCGAACAGGAGGAAACGATGACTGAAAGTTTGAAGACGTTGGCGAAGATGTTTTATGGTCTAACACCTCGGGAACAGCGTCAAGTAGTGTTGAGTATGCGGAAGCCAACAATATTAAGCACAATTTTAACAGCACTGCTAAGATGGCGGGTAAAGATTGGTACTATTATTTTATATCTCAAAATTCTACTATTGCTCAACGTAAATCTGAAGGTACGAGTTTAAACAGAGTAATTGCATTTAAAAGGGAAGAAGTTTGTCTGTTTTTTGAGTAACTTGAAAGCTTAATAGAAAAACATAAGTTTGCACCTAAAACAATCTACAACGCAGATGAGACTGGGAAAGGATGCACCAGCAGATACCATCTGTAATGTCTCAAATAATTGAGTTACGAATCGTTATTTTTTATGTGGCTTAAACATTTTTGCAACCAGTCCACAGAACCAGTTTTGCTAATTCTTGATAACCACTGTAGCCATATTTCAATTAAGATATATGACTATTGCAGAAGCAAGGGAATCATAATGTTATCAATTCCTTCACACACATCCTACAGAATGCAACCATTGGATGTCACATTTTTTGGACCTCTAAAAAAGGAAGGAATGCGATTTATTTATGAAAACTAATAAGTTTAACAAAATTACACATTATGACCTGTCGTCACTCTTCAATAAAGCTTACTGCAATGTGACAGCAATTGAAAAAGCCGTTTCTGGCTTCAGAGCAACAGGCATTTATCCTATAAAATCTGGTGTGTTTGGTAAAGAGGATTTCCTTCTTGCCCATAGTGTGTTGCAACAGCAAGAAGGAGCTAATCTTGAAAACAATAAATCAGCCGCTCCATCGCAAGAGCTTTCAACATCAGATGATATTGATAAAAACAGACCTTCTACATCAGGAATCAACATGTTCTCTCAACCTTAAACACGCCGTTCAACATTAACAGGAAGACATACTAGTGAGGTCTTTAAGAACAAAATCACACCAAAAAGTCAAGGCAAAACTTTAAAAAAAATTGCCCCATTTCCTGCCGCACCTTCTAACAAGGATAAAGTTTCTTCGAGGAAACAACATTTCCAAGTTTTAACTGCGACTCCGATAAAGGAAGAACTGGTTGAGAAAGTAACGAAAAAAACAAAAAATAACAATTTGAAATAGACTAAGAACTATCTGAAAAAAGAAAGCTCGAAGAAAAGAATCCTCAGATCGGGATGAAAATAATTTCATTGAGTTAGAACAGCAAATTGAGAAAGTAGAAATAAAAGTAAAAAGTTTTCGGGCCAATCCAGCAAAAAGAAAAACTTTATTTAAAAAAATCGTTGAAGAGGCTTATTTAAATACAAATAAATCTTATGACAGCAATGAGATGTGGCTTGACGAAGATGAGTCTGATATTGAAGAGGACCAGGAAAAATGTCTCATTTGTGAAGAATGCTATTTGGGACTTCATCTGGACAAGAAACTTACATGGAAGAGTCACATACTAAAGAAAAGGAAGGAGATAGATCTACGAATCCGCAAAATGTCCTGGGTGCTCGGTAGAAAGTCATGCTTATCTATAGAGAACAAGTCTGTACTCTACAAGGCAATAATTGTTCTAATCTGGGCTATGGTATCGAGCTTTGGGGCTGCTCTTGCAAATCATCATACGACGTCTACAGTCCAAAACACTAAGAATTATCGCAAATGCCAGGGGGCATGTATATAAGTAACTTGATATTACATACAGACCAAGCACTTCCTGCGTTTACAGGCCCATCCAAATACTCTCGCGTCCAACCTACAGCATGATCCTTCCGACAGAAAACTACGCAATAAAAAGTGACCGATTGATCTAAAAGTAGAATAGCTCCAAGAAATGGGATAACCTCGATGGATGGATTCCATTCATGTTATTATTATAGACATCCAATTAACTCATAGAATGTAATGTACTGATTCTAATTGTTAATATCCACTAAATATTTAAAAAAAAAATTGTGAAGAATATGGCAAGACAAAAACCTGGTACAGATGTAAAAACTGTGCTCGTTGTGTTCATAAAGAATACAGTAGAGCAGATAAACCACAAAATTATTTATGTGAGTTTTGTGCTTTCGTAAACGCTTCGCCATTTAAAATATAAAATTAATTTTTTTGTTTTTTTAATGTTGCGTGTTGATTTGAATTTCTGTCTGCCTGATTAGTTATTATCATTCCTGTGTTTTTTTGTTCTCAAACGATTCGTATATCAGTAAAATATTTTTTCTTACATAAATTGTTATGATCGCAATTACCCGCACTATGGTCGTCATTACCCACTTAAGCGGGTAATGACGCTCAAAGGCACTTTTTACTTATTTTTTTTATATTAAAAAGTGAAAGAAGTTAAATAAATTTTTGTTCAATTATCGTTAGAAAACATATCAACAAATTATGTGATTAATGTTTAAGTTTTTATATCTCAAATATTTTGACTTCTATAGCCATTTATGCTTAGGTGGTTGCCATTACCCCACGCTCCCCTACATGTCTGCCTAATTCTCATTGTAAATTGTTAAGAACAGATCTGAAAACTACTGTTGATAATTAATGTTTGACGAGGAAAAAAGGAATAAAGCAAGATAAGTTTTATATAGAAATTAAAAATACTCAAGAACCTTCCTAGATTTATTGTTTTGGGTTGTAAAACTGTGCATATCTCTTCGGGCTTCTCTGGCAAATGTCGAGTTAGAGCTGACTTGATGGCCCAAAAACTCTGGAATGTTTGAGCTGCGTTGTAAAGTCAAATGTTACAAACGGGTACTCAAACAATCCAATAGGCGTAGTTATTGTCGTTTTGGGGACAGCTCACGTTAATCACCGCATGGTTTCCATTCGCCTTTATGCTTCGACACCATGTGAAGCAGGAATAACTAGCAACTTCGCGAATTTGAATTCTTTCCTGGCTGCCCGAAGCTTATCAAGAGCTAAATGTCGTGCTTTGCTTTGTTTTGGGGCACTATTTTGTCTGGTGCTTTGTATGTTCTGTTATGTTTTAGCTATACTTATTTACATAATACGTTTAAATTACTTTGTTGTGTTCTAAATCAGAAGGTGTCTATCTATTTAAATATGTATTTTTCTATTCTTCTATTTTCCATTTTCTTTTTATTTCTTGTGCACACTAGGTAATTCGCTTTAATTTTTCTATATCTACCTCTTTTGAAGTTCTTTCTTTACTGACTCTCCTATATTAAATGTTTTTTACTTATTTTGTCAAGAGTCTGTAGTAGGTAAATAACATCTATATAATTCGATTAAATTCACAACGTTTCTGGACCATCTCCCTTATCATGTGAATTGCAATCGACAGTTGATCTTCCTGACATAAATTAATTTTCATAGCCTTCTGTCTTTAATTATGTGTATTTTACCAGTTCACTATTTCATATTAATGCCAAAGGTTTGTCTGTTGTGTTTAGACACCTATTCACAAAATATCTGCATTTTCTTCTATGTTTTTAGAAAAAGCTAATTTACTTTTCTTTATTGCTTTTCTTAGCATGCTTTATCAGTTCAATTGATATATGGTAGTACCTGCTGTTTTTCTTGTCATATTTTTCACAATTTCTTCGAATTTTTTGTATATTGGTTTTGTCATCTCAATTTCTTCTTATTTTTTACTGAACAGTTGTGTTTCTCAGCGATTATGTCATAATTTGTACTTAATATTTCCTTCTACGTTCTTCATCTCCCTACTATTTAACCTGTTTTCTCTTTTTTATAGTTTAGTTACTTTTATAAACTTCGGGTATTATTTTGTTTACCATTTTCCTCAATTTATGTCATTATTCGATCAATCTTTTCTTTTTTCTTTTATTTTTCTCTTTTATTTTCTTCAAATTCTTAATCATATTTGCCATTCATCTCTTCTGTGTTTTATTATAGTTTTACATTTCTGATTAAACTGTCTCTTTTTCTTCGATTTTTTTCTGACCTATCGTCGTTGGAGCTGGTTTTTTCACAATTGCTTTAATGTTTTTCCATTTATCTTTGACGTTCTTGCTTGCTGTTTTTGAAATTTTTATATTTACTACGTGTATGTAATTATTCAAAACAGTATTATTATATATATACATTTAACTATTATATTTGCCATCTTTTGTAAATTATTTTTTTAATTTTTTATTACTAATTTTATGTTTTAATTTTGTTGCTATCAGTTAGTGGTCCGTATTAGCATATTTTCCTCTATAAGTTCTGACATCTGGTATTTCATTTGCATTCTTGCTTGTTCTTAATATATATCTGATTTCCTTTCTATTCTTGGAAACCTCCACGTTTCTTTATGCTTTAACTTATGGTTGAACTTCATACTATTAATCACTAGGTTACTTGCAGCTGCAAAATTACATAATCGTCTTGCATTATTATTAGTTTTATATTTTAGCATATATTTTCCAACAACTTATAAATGAAATTATTCTTTCCCTATTTGTGTGTTCAACTCGCCAAGTATCATTAGAATGTCATGCTTTTGATATTACTTCCTCTCTAGTTCCCTCGACGAATCAGCTAACAACTACTGAAAACATAGCGATTTTTTTGTCCACTGACCAGTCAAATAGTAATTTAAGTTTTATCAGTGCAACGGCTAATCGGGCTCACATAGAGCGCAATAACGAATCGTGGATAAATGCAATACCATGCAATTTCTGAAAAAAACAATAGCGTGTACTAATGAACAACTTGCGAAACTTAAAAATAAGAGACGAAGAATACCTAAACATTCGCATTGGTGCACACCAATGTCTTAACTTAATAATTAGTGATCTCGTTTCAAATGTTCTTAAAATCGGAAAACTTTTTGATAGCATTCGGAATATATTCGTACACTTTACAATCTGTTTGAACATGCCTTGAAGACACTCTAAAAAGGTTTGTCTAACCTAGATGTCTATGCATTCAGTGCACTTTATTTAGAATATTTTTATGTTTACCAGACATTAATGTAGTATTGCCCATTATTCATTATCCTTTAAACACTCTAAAGGCAGATAGTGAGTTACTCCTGTTGAAGAAGTACTTAATACGCATAGCTAATACTAGAGCACTCCAAATGGGGAGAGACTGCCCAAGCGGAAAAACTCGAAGAAAATTCGTCCTCTGATTAAACCCAAAGACATTGTTGCTAGTTAATGTTGTTTAACGTACATACGTTTGGTACAGTTTATAAGAAACACAAACACTAATAAGTAATAATAATATTGGTTTACCGAAAATTGATTTTATGAAAATGTACGTTCTCAAATATTTTGAAACACAAAGGCAAGTTTCTGTTGTTGGTGTCTATCTGCCTACGAAAGGTTTCAACATGTTTAAAACTATTTTATTTGCGTATGTTGTAACTAACGTACGAAAGTAGCTTATCGTACCCAGTCTACCGAAAGGTCTATAACTCTGTACCTTTCGTACAGCGTTTGGAAAAGCGGCGGCTTCCGACGCTAAAACGACTAGAATACCAAAGTGCTGCAAGCACACCAAGCGATCACTCCTGGCCAGTACCTGCATTCGGTTTACTCAACAGCTCAAGACGCCATATACTAAAGGAGCTTTGATCGCGTTTTTCGAACGTCGACTAATTTTTCATTGTAAAATTTCATAGTTTTTTAAATAAATTATTCTTTGACATTTATTTCAGAGTTTGTATAACAAAGGTGCTATCAAAATTATTATCTATGGTACCAATATTGTAAAATCCAAATTTAATGCAACACTTAATATTTGAAGACAAAGTGATGAAGGGGAAAAAGGCAACAAACCATTACATGAACTAATCTGGAATAAAAAGCGAAAAAATTTTTTTAGCGCAATCGTAGCATATATTACAACGTATGGAAAAAAGCATGGCCCGTGACTAACAAAATAATGGAGAAAATTAAAACAGTGGAACTTAGCTGTATGAGACAAAGTTCATAAAAAAACAAAACCTTGTGATAGTATATCCATACCCAAAAAATGAATTATGATAGATGGCCGAAGGCAGTTATGAATTAGTCACTCAGGGAAAAGAGAAGAAGTTAAATGGAAAACGAGTGTCAGAAAAACGTTAATGAATAAGGCCCACAAGAAGAAAATGTGAAAGACCAGCAATTGTGGAGGTTGATAGCGGCTAATAAGGAGAAAGAAAGATAAATTACGAAAGTCAGATTTATTAGACGAAATTCCCTTCTAGTACAATCTTTCATTTAAACAAAGCTGTCTTGTGACAGTGACTTTTTTGAAATTTCTTAGACGCTTTATTCCATTTAATAATGTCTAATTTAAATTCAGATTGTATGGTAATGAATTTTATTTTCTGTTTAAAAAAATGTGTCTATTAAGCAATTGGTACACTTGAAATGTCATAATGTTTGTTAGAACATTTGATTAAAAGATTTGTGTGCGCTCACTCCCGAACAGTTATAATTGCTGAGTTGCTTGACGTGCATTAAATATGTTAGAACTTGATTTCAATTTTTATAAATAAATTCTGATCTAATATTATGCAGTATTGTAATTAGTGAAGCTTTTGATTTATTAGTACTTTCGCTAAGTTTTATTATTGTGTAAACACTTTTTTTCTTGTGCATATAGGAAACAGTTGAACAATCCTAAACGGGTTTGAAATATGTTTTCTATTCTAATATTGTTTGAACAAATTAGGGGACTACCGTGATTTGTTGTTTTTAATTATTCCTAAAAACGACAGTTTTTATTTTTAAAATACTTTAAAAGTTCATTAGTCATGGACGAATTGCTGTAAATTTTTAAACTTATTCAAGCATAGGGCTCGTAAAACAAATAACCACTTCCGTGAGCTTATTGCTGAATCATAATAATTACAAAACTTTGCTAATTAAAATTATTTATATTTTATATAGTATAAACTAACACATAAATTATTAGGTTTTCAAAAAATATATTTCCTAAAACTCAAACATCATTAGAATTCTAATTTTCTTCTATAATAAAATCTATCTTTGTGAACCGTTTCTTTTACCGCTGCCAATTCATTACTTAACTGTCTTTCTATTAGAACGAGAATATTATTGAAATCAATAAATCATAGTAGCAAATTTAAATTATTTTATATTCATGGTCAGACAGATACATTCTGTGACAGTCATTTTTGTTTTCATCTCGCAGATGTTGTAGGTTCTATTTATTACTATGTAGAACTACAACCCAGTACAAACAATAAAATTTGCGCAGCCAAGAAGGAAGCTTTGGATTTAAATAAAATTTTATTATTGCAATTAAGCCCGGTCCTGGATACTAGTGGTAAACAGATAAATTTCGGCTTTGTGACAAAACCCAAATTCAGGGCTGTAACGAGCAAGTGTTGATAGTCTAAAATTGACAGTAAACAACAGTGAGTTAGTAAAATCATTAGAAACGTTAAGGTAAGTGATCCTTCTCTAAGAAATTTGTGAATTTGTGGACACTGATAAGAAATATTACCTCAGAGGAATTGATTCAGGAACGAAGTCAGGCAACACACAAAACATATTATGAAGTATAGGGCCACATTCCGGAAATTTAACGACTATAAAATGTCTCCTCCCTCAAATGGCATAGATACAGACGAAGAAACTAAACGGGAATGAGAATATGAGTTTTTAGAGAAGTTTAAAGGTAAATTAACAAAATAGAACACTTACGAACGCAAAAATGAAAAAAAAATTATTCTGAACACGTGATGATTGATACGATGAAAGAACTTCTAAATAGCAACGACAATACAATGAAATAATTAAAAGAAATGAGAAAGGAACAGAAAGAGAGCCACGAAATATATATAAAATGAAAGTAAATCTGTATTAACTCAGACCTAACTATGATATGGAAATAGAGATAAAAATAGCACAACAAGAAAGAAAAAGAAAATCAAACAAAAAGAATATAAGAATCTAATAATAAACAACAAAGAATGACGATGGAATGAAGACCACGATAAATTGAAAAAGGCTTTTTATATTCAGCTCTCAAGAAATTAGAAAGTGAAAATCTAAAGACAAAACCAACGACGATAAAAAAGCTATAAAAAAGAAAATAAGATATACAGTGGAGTCCCACAGGAGGAAAAGACAACAACAGGAGCAGGCTGTCTAATAAGTAAAGAATTAGAGAAGAACATATGTCAATGAAAGGCATATTCAGAGAAAATACTCACAATAGAAATAAACATTACAACGGTGTTGGCAGTTTACGGATTAAACCGAAATGACAGCTGAAAATAAAGAAGAAAGTTTTAAGATTAACTATTCTCAGCAACTGAAAATAGCACTAACAATATATCTGTGTTACTGCAGACGTAAATAGGAGAGTGGGAAGAGAAGATATGGGTGCTGGAGTATTATGCAAACATGTAGAAATAAAGTAGAAATAATAACGGTAAAAGGTTAGTCGAACACTGTCTTCTAAATAACCTAATGATGGCTAATGACAATTATCATTATAAAGAGATACATACGTACACAGGATAAGGCAGAAAGATAAATCAATAATATACTACATATTCATTGAAAAGAGAGAAGAAAAGAAATACAAGATGTGAGACTCATGCGCGGACCTAAACGCTACACTGATCAGTACATGCTAACAGCAAATATAAAAAAAAAGAAATACAAGATAAAGATCGGAAACTAACGATAAAATTACCGAATATGAAACTATAAAGGTTTACAAATTAAGAGAAGAAATAACTATAAAGAAATACAGAGAAACAGTAAAGAAGAAAATAGAAAACATTGATACAAATAATAAACACACTAAGGAGCTATGGAAGTTATTTAGAAACATAATTATCGATGCAGCAAAGGAAGTATGCAACACACTGAAAATAAACAAAAATAAAAAAACAAACAGATCGGTACAACCAACAAATAAAGCAAGAAGTTAAAATGAAGAAGAGGTGGAAGGAATATCTATATGAGAGAATAGAAATCAGATATGAGATTACAAAAAAAAAAAGTTTAATGTTGTAAACTTTTTGATTGTTTTTCAAAATGTTCTCCCTGACAGTGTTGCATACGCTGAAACAAATTTTCATAGCATTTCTTACATAGCGATTCAGATATCTCCGAAACATGGGTTTTGAACGCATCAAGCGCCTCTTCCGACATCAAAAATCGTTGTTCGCGCAGTTTGTTCTTTACGTGTTAGTACCAAACGAAATCGCTAGGGGCCGAAAATCAGAACTGTACTGCGGATGAGCTAGCAATTCGACAGTTTGAGTGCTCGAAAAGCCAGTTGTTTGTGTTGATATGTATGTGTGGGCTCGCATTTCTCGTACATGGTGGAGAAGTTTTTTGGTACCATTCTGAATTGACCGTTTTACAATTATCTAAAACCACTGTTGCGATATGTTCAGTTTTTCCAAAAAACAGGCGGCCATTTACTTAGAAGTAAGTTTGGCTCGGCTTGGAAGACCCATAAAGTAGACTGCTGTTTACTTACGGACTCATACGCATAGATCTAAGATTCGTCACCTGCGACGATGTTGTAAACGGTTTTTAAAGCAGCGCGATCGTATTTCTTGAACATTCTTAATCAATTGACATGAGCCTTGTTTTGAGCTATCATTAACATCTGTGGAATCCAAGGCGCACACAGCTTTTTTACGGTTAAATGATCATGCGTTATCGAATGTATGCTAATCATATTAATGGCTAAGGATGTCTTAATTGCATGATAAGCCACATGACTATCTTACTTTTATCACACTTTTGCACACGGTATCTATGTTTACTGAGACTGCAATCGATTTTGGACGGTTTTTTTAAATTTATCCGCCAGCGAACTACAACCACGACGAAATTCATTAAACGAACGATATGCAATGGCTCTGTGTGATTCTTCATCGACTAAAGTCGAAATGAGTTGATCGACGCACTGTTATTGAGATAATCCACGAAAATGTTCATGAGTTAATTTCATTTTTTAAGGGAGAGGATTTATTAAAAACAACAAAAAGCATCCGTATGAGTTCTTCTTAATAGCAGTCTAAACAAATCTTCTAAATATGTTCAAAAAACCTTCACTATCTGATATATTCTAGATGTTTCTTTCTTTTAACTACATTTAATGTAATCAGGTTCTTTTTCTTCTAAAGGTAATTAGCGTTTATCGAAAAAAAACATGTTTCGTATATCTAGTAGAGTAGATATAGATGAAAAGGGAATGGATAAAGTAAATAACACATCGAACAAAAAAATATGGATATTCCGCTGGCTCGCTCGATTAAATGCTTGCCATATCTTGGTCGTCACCCAAAATTATGTCTTCTTACAGCCACATTTGTTCATATTGTTTTTAAATTCAGTCCGCCTGTTTGTACTGACCGGAACAACCTACGACTGGAAATATTTAACATGCTGATATTAGGATATCAGAAGTTCGATGCGATTAAATATATCGCGTATTACAGATCTCTGTAATCATATTAATAATTTTTCAGTATTATTATTGTATCACGTATATGATGGTATTTTTTCCTTTTTAACTACTTCAATATACACCTTATAATTACTGTAAAACAATTTCCCTCCATATTGCCCTACTATATTATCCTTTATTTTCTTTTCAGTTCTGGTTTATATAAGTTTAATTATATGACAAGAAACTAAAATACGAACGATCGCACCATATATGAAAAAGTAAATTCATGGAAACAAAATTGAAAAAGTGCGTCAATCCCAACAACTTATAACAGCAGGAGACTTCAATGTAAGAACTGAAAAGAAAATAAAGGATAATATAGTAGGGCAATATGGAGGGAAAGTTATAATGCAAAAATGCAGAAAACTGTACAAAAAGATCTATAAAATTGGGCTTCAGCACTACGCGCATAACTATATAAAATACGAATCTGGCAGAGTCATCTGCCGATTAATAAATAATTGTTTTATTTGAAGACATGTTAGACAGTAACTACAAGGCGAATGTTATTAATACTGTAATAATACTAAAAAATTATTAATATGATTACAGATATCTGTAACCTACGAATTATATAATCACTTCGAACTTGGTAAGATATAGAAAATAATATAAATTATATATTTATGTTAATAACTTTAAATGTAGAGAAGTGTATAACTTTCGATTTTCCAGTACCTTAGCTTTTAGAATTTAGAGGTCACGCAATGGATTAACTGTATTGTGCTCTGGGCGAAATTTCCATAACGCCTTTTCAAACAATTACAAAGACACTAAAATAAAAATTATTCCACGTGCTACTAAACTGTAATAATATTTGTAGACTTTAGTATTACGCGCATAACTATGTATAAAGAACAATCTGGTAGAGGCATCTGTCACTCAATAATCATTTGTTTTGTTTTTTATTTGGAAAATTGTTTTACAGTAATTATAAGGTGTATATTGAAGTAGTTAAAAAGGGAAAAATACCATCATATACGTGATACAATAATAATACTGAAAAATTATTAATATGATTACAGAGATCTGTAATACGCGATATATTTAATCGCATCGAACTTCTGATATCCTAATATCAGCATGTTAAATATTTCCAGTCGTAGGTTGTTCCGGTCAGTACAAACAGGCGGACTGAATTTAAAAACAATATGAACAAATGTGGCTGTAAGAAGACATAATTTTGGGTGACGACCAAGATATGGCAAGCATTTAATCGAGCGAGCCAGCGGAATATCCATATTTTTTTGTTCGATGTGTTATTTACTTTATCCATTCCCTTTTCATCTATATCTACTCTACTAGATATACGAAACATGTTTTTTTTTTCGATAAACGCTAATTACCTTTAGAAGAAAAAAGAACCTGATTACATTAAAATGTAGTTAAAAGAAAGAAACATCTAGAATATATCAGATAGTGAAGGTTTTTTGAACATATTTAGAAGATTTGTTTAGACTGCTATTAAGAAGAACTCATACGGATGCTTTTTGTTGTTTTTAATAAATCCTCTCCCTTAAAAAATGAAATTAACTCATGAACATTTTCGTGGATTATCTCAATAACAGTGCGTCGATCAACTCATTTCGACTTTAGTCGATGAAGAATCACACAGAGCCATTGCATATCGTTCGTTTAATGAATTTCGTCGTGGTTGTAGTTCGCTGGCGGATAAATTTAAAAAAACCGTCCAAAATCGATTGCAGTCTCAGTAAACATAGATACCGTGTGCAAAAGTGTGATAAAAGTAAGATAGTCATGTGGCTTATCATGCAATTAAGACATCCTTATCCATTAATATGATTAGCATACATTCGATAACGCATGATCATTTAACCGTAAAAAGCTGTGTGCGCCTTGGATTCACAGATGTTAATGATAGCTCAAAACAAGGCTCATGTCAATTGATTAAGAATGTTCAAGAAATACGATCGCGCTGCTTTAAAACCGTTTACAACATCGTCGCAGGTGACTAATCTTAAATCTATGCGTATGAGTCCGTAAGTACAGCAGTCTACTTTATGGGTCTTCCAAGCCGAGCCAAACTTACTTCTAAGTAAATAGACTCCTGTTTTTTTGGAAAAACTGAAAATATCGCTACAGTGGTTTTAAATAATTGTAAAACGGTCAATTCAGAATGGTACCAAAAAAATGTCTCCACTATGGCAATATGAGTTCACACACACATCAACGCAAACAACTGGCTTTTTGAGCATTCAAACTGTTGAATTGCTAGGTCATCCGCGGTACAGTTCTAATTTTGACCTCTAGCGATTTCGTTTTGTTCCCACGCGTAAAGAACAAACTGCGCAAACAACGATTTTTGACGCTGGAAGAGGTGGTTGATGCGTTCAAAACCCATGTTTCGGAGATATCTGAATCGCTATGTAAAATGCTATGAAAATTTGTTCCAGCGTATGCAACACTGTCAGGAGAACATTTTGAAAACAATCAAAAGTTTACAACATTAAACATTTGTTTTTGTAGATCACATATCTGGTTTCGGTTCTCTCATGTAGATGTTCCTTCCACCTCTTCTTCATTTTAACTTCTTGCTTTATTTGTTGGTTCCACCGATCTGTTTGCTTTTTCTTTTTGTTTACTTTCAGTGTGCCGCATATTTCTTTTGATGTATCGATAATTATGTTTCTAAATAACTTCCGTAGCTCCTTAGTGTTTTTATTATTCGTATCAATGTTTTCTATTTTCTTCTTTACTGTTTCTCTGTATTTCTTTATAGATATTTCTTCTCTTAATTTGTAAACCTTTATGGTTTCATATTCGGAAATTTTATCGTTAGTTTTCGATCTTTATCTTATATTTTTCTTTTTTTATATTTGCTGTTAGCATGTACTGATCAGTGTAGCTTTTAGGGCCGCGCCTGACTCTCACATCTTGTATTTCTTTTCTTCTATCTTTTCAATGAATATGTAGTCTATACGTATGTATCTCTTTATGATTATAAATGGTATTAGCTATCATTAGGTTATTTAGGAGACAGTGGTCGATTAACCTTTTACCGTTATTATTTCTACTTTATTTCTACATGTTTGCATAATACTCCAGCACCCATATCTTCTCTTCCCACTCTCCCATTTACGTTTGCAGTAACACAGATATTTTCATTGCTATTTTCAGTTGCTGAAAATAGTTAATCTCAAAACTTTCTACTTTTTTTTCGGCTGTCATTTCGGTTTAATCCGTAAACTGCCAACACTGTTGTAATGTTTATTTCTCTTATGATTATTTTCTCCAAATATGCCTCCCATTGGCATATGTTGTTCGCTAATTCATTGCTTATTAGACAGCCTACCCCTGCTGTCGTTTTTTCTTCTTGTGGTACTCCACTGTACATCTTATTTTCTTTTTTATAACCTCCTTTATCGTCGTTGGTTTTGTCTTTAGATTTCCACTTTCTAATTTCTTGAGAGCTTAACATAAAAAGCCTGTTTCAATTTATCGTGCTCTTGATTCCATTCTCATTCTTTGTTGTTTAGTATTAGTTTCTTATAACCAATTTTTGTTTGATTTTCTTTTTCTCTTTCTTCTTGTGTTATTTTCATCTCTATTTCCATATCATAGTTAGGTCTGAGTTAATACAGATTTGCTATCATTATATATATATTTCGTGGCTCTCATTCCGTTCCTTTCTCATTTCTTTTAATTATTTCATTGTATTGTCGTTGCTATTTAGAAGTGCTTTCATCGTATCAATAATCACATCTTCAGAATAATTTTTTTTTTCATTTTTGCGTTCGTATGTATTCTATTTTGTTAATTTACTTTTAAAATTCTCTAAAAACTCATCTTCTTATTCCCGTTTAGTTTCTTCGTCTGTATCTATGCCATTTGCGAGAGGAGACATTTTATAGTCGTTAAATTTCCGGAATGTGGCCCCGTTTTGTTTTGTGTGTTGCCTGACTTCGTTCCTGAATCAATTCCTCTGAGGTAATATTTCTTATCAGTGTCCACAAATTCACAAATTTCTTAGAAGGATCACTTACCTTAACGTTTCTAATGATTTTACTAACTCACTGTTGTTTACTGTTAATTTTAGGCTATCAATACTTGCTCGTTACAGCCCCGAATTTGGGTTTTGTCAGAAAGCCGAAATTCATCTGTTTACCACTAGTATCCAGGACCGGGCTTAATTGCAATAATAAAATTTTATATATATATATATATATATATATATATATATATATATATATAAATAACAAAAATGATCAAGATATATAGATCATTTTTGTTATTGGTTGTTCGGCCTCTTCTTCAAATCCTGTAAAATCTGACCCACGACATCCACTAGATCACGACAATGGTGACAAGTTCCAGACTAACAGCAGTTCCTGAGACCAGCCATTCCATAGCTCTGAAAATAACCTTCAATTTGGGTTGACATTCCAAACTTTGTGTTGTATTTCTAGAAAAGTGTCAATCTACCCAAACCTATCTATTAGCGACCCTGTTGCAATCAATCACAATATCAGCGGTAAGTGAAAAGACATTAAGTTTGACGAACATAATTCTGCTCGTGCACATATTTGAATAAGGACACGACGGTGCACAATGAGACTTGGTACACGTTGGCTAACGCAACAGTTTTGGACCACCATTTTTGCCACCATACTGCGGAAATAGATATTGAAGCACGGATCTCGAGAAAACTCTTCCCAAACAAGATCTCGGTTCCTTCAGCGTCCACGATCTGTTGGTATCACAACGGACATGGCAGCAAAACAAGAATGTGTGCCTAGCCTTGCAATTTTAATGAGTTGAAAAACACAAAAAATAACACTTCTCAGGGTATTGCAAGAAATGTCGGGATACCATTTGTGACATACGGCACTGAGACGCTCAACCTGAACTTGGGGCTGCGTCGAGATTTCACAGGGCGATTCGTTGTCGCTGACGTCTCAAAACCAATCATCGGTGTCGACTTTCTCGCATTTCACACCTCCGTTTAGGTGTGGGAAATTGACGGGGTAATATTTCTCGTGGTCTAGGAAAAACCAACTAGCAGAGAAATCCCTTGCGTAAAGGTTTTTGTAAGGTTTAGCATTACGTGGTTCAACAGCATTGCTAAGACGCCCAAGCACCAGACAAAACACTATCCCAAGACATGTTAACCCTCCACCCCACCACCCTAGTTGGAAGCAAAGTACGACATTTAGCTACGGACAAGTTTTGGGTAGCCAGAAAAGAATTCGAATTCGCAAAGTTGCTAGTTATTTCCGCTTCATATAGTGCTGAAGCATAAAGGGGAATGGAAGACGTACAGTAATTACCGTAGGCTGAACGCAAGAACCGAACCTGACCGCTATCTAGCCCAGCACATCCAAGACTTTGCTCTGACTCTGACTGAAAAAAACGTCTTTTTTACCATTGACCTAATGAAAGCGTTTCATCAAATTTCTGTCGTTGAAGAATATGTCCCCAAAACGGCAATAACTGCGCCATTTGGATTTTTCGAGTTCTCGTTTGTGATACTTGGACTTTGCAACGCAGCTCAAACATTCCTGAGATTTATTGTTGGGGTACTTAAGGGATTAGACTCTTCCTACGCTTACATCTCTAAAAGCTTCAGATTTTAACATCGGCACAGTTCTCGAACAGAAGAACTTCTTACCTTTTTTTCAGAAAGTTGAGCACCGCCGAACTCAACTAAGCGGTCTATGATCGTTAATTGTGGGTTGTCAACAAGGCAGTTAAATATTTTCGCTACGTGTTAGAATCACGATCATTTACCATCTTCACCGATCACAAACCCATAATGTACTCACACACCCCGATAATTTCGATACATGGATTTCACTGGCCTATTTTCAACAAATTTCTATTCCTTTTTCTCTTCTTTTCTTTTCAATCAAGGAAGTAAAACCCAAGTGGAATTTTAAAGACCATTTAAATGCTCCAACCTTTAATTACAGCATAATGTCATTTCCTATTATTCGGTCAACTCGGATTGGCGGATTAAATTTGCATATGACAATATTCACATAGCTATTTACAATAGTTTTTGTACAAAATATATTTGTGTACATATGTGGCAGTAATTATCACAGCACCCCCTGCCACTTAGGATGGACATATCTTTCTGATAACGTAGTGTATCCCTCTGGAGGCTCACGGGTTAGAGCTGCCTGCTGGAGGTTGAAGCCGGCTGGCTCTCTTGGTATCATTACCACCCTGGGCTGTCATGCGCCGTAATCTTCATTGCGCTAGACAGTATTGTATCACGTAGGCTGGTTTTAATCTATCGAGGGATACAATATGTTTATCACTAAAGTTTTGTCCGATCTAAAATTACTATAAATAGGGCTTCATATGGTTGTTGAAGTGGTCTCTTTGATTCATCATTTCGGATGATAACGTAGTCGGTCGTTGCGAAATCCTTAAAGACAAATGTTGCTCTGTTGCCATATCTAGAACCATTGTGGGCACGCTGACGCAGAATTTGTATGAAGTTAGCTGGTTCCTCTTCTATGGTATTTGGGGGTCTCAGCAATTCTGCGGGGAGACGTAGTGGTTTTCCGTATAACAATTTTGCTACTGTCGCTTGAAGGCTATCTTTTCACGCTGCACGAATTTTAAGCATCACCGTTGGCAGTAGCTCGGTCCACCGAGTTGACATGGCACTCGATGACTGGCTTGAGTTCCCGATGAAATTTCTCGACCATCCCATTGATTGCTGGGTAGTAAGCTGTGGTCGTGAAGGGGTTTGTATCTGTTATGCAATTATGTACCTAAACAGGTGCCGACGTGCAGGTGCTCGAATCTCCATGATGGGAGTAAAAAGGTTTCTGACATGTATCTGGTTACCTTCTCTTGTTAGCGTTAACCGAGGCCCAAACATAGCGTTGTGTCACAAGTTGACCGTCGTGTTTAACCCCGGGTAAGCGAACTGATGAATGCTACCAAATGCTGCTGGCGGCAACTGCGAGGAGACAAATGGGCCGTGGATGTGGATACATCTCAGACCAACAATACGCCTTTCTGGGGAATTTATAAAAGCTTTAGCTGTAGCGATGATGTTTCCTCAGCTTGGAGTGGTTTTAATTCCTCCTCGTTCCATAGAATAAGTGTCTGAATGACTCTATAATCATCATGTTAATCGTATACAGCTGTTATTAGTAATTAAACCTAATATCTATTCTGCCAATTTTTGTGTTATCTATTTTTGGGTTAAAGTTCATACTTTATAAAGTGAGTGTCATAGAACTGTTAAAATTAAAAAAATCTGTTTTAATCATTTGTTTTTATATATTATATAATATTATTTACATACTTTTTATTTGTTAGTTTTTCTTCTATTACCTTTATGCCTTAGCGTTCTCATTGGTCCGCTTATCTTTGTTATTTTCTATAATTTCCTATTTAAAGAAAATGGTAAGAAATTGGTAGAGTTATGTGTATTAAACAACTTTATAATAAAGCCATACGTTATGCTCCCAAAAACAAAAATAAAGTACAAAATATAATGTATTGATTCTCATTGTAAGAAAACGTCAGTTTTCTTTAACATATTAGAGCTATTATGCTTTACTTCAATTTTTCCATAAAATGTGATTTTTATACCGATGCTCTTTCTGTTAGAGAACTTTGTCTGAAGTATTCCAAATCTATTGTACAGTAGGTGGCCAAATTATTAGGGACAGTGCTCATATTTACGTAATTTTCAGTTAAAACAACTGTTTGAGCAAACAAAATGGTTTTGAAAAAGTTATTTTATTTGATATTGCTACTGGTATCATTATTATTGTTTTTGACAAGTGGCAACACTGGAAACGTGCGTTATTTGTCAATTATGTGATGTTTCTTCTCATTCGGTTATCATTTGTCAAAAAGTGCGGTTAGCTGGATTGACGTTTTTCGCCAGTTTTCGTATCTAAAATAATTAAAAGGTCAGTAATGCTTCTTATTGGATATGCTCCGGCACGGTATGGAAAGGCGAACGCACGCGTGAATGAAATGCATCGCATGAAAATACACGAGCGTAATAAGAGTAATAAGCAGATCAGAATCGAAATAAAGAGAATAGGCGAAATCTCTAAATTAAGGCATAAAAGCGAATTTTGAAGTACAGAACAATTTCACTAAAACTCAAAGCGAGCGCATTCCGATAAGCGGCTATCAAAGGTTAAGCGCCGCAAATAATTACAGCTGGAATAAAAATAAACCCGTGATAGCGCAAAAATGAATTATTATAGCAAAGGATTGTCAACTGACGACCCCAAAAGAAAGAGAGCAGCGGAAGTAGAAATTTTTAATCATAGTAAAAAGATTATAAGAACTTCTGATAAATAAAACACCCAAAAAGGCAATGAAACGGAAGAAATTAAACAAATGATGAGAGAGTTAATGACCGAAGTAACGGGAACAAGACAAGATCAACAGGTATAAATAGAGAAAATTAAACAATTAAGGGAGGAAAACGCAAGATTACGAGAAAAAATGAATAACTTAGAGGAAAAGCTGCAAGGTATAGAAAAGAAGGGGAAAAATAACGTAGTACTGAAAGGCGTGCCATTGCGTGAAAACCAAATTAAAGAAGGAGTAGAAGAATTCCTAAAAGTGGAACTTAAGGTCAACACAGAAATAAAAGAAGCAGAATTAATACGTCCAATAAATTCTCAACCCTTTGTAATAGCCAAACTCGAAAACTGGGAGAGAAAAATAGAAGTAATAAAGGCAAAAATGCATTAAAAGGTACTAACAGATATATCGAAGATGACCTAACTACAGAAGAAAGAAAAATACATGCTCATCTGAGAAACATAGCAAAAATGGAAAGAGCTAAAGGAAAGGAAGCAAAAGTGGGGTATAAGAAAATTTTCTTGAACAAAGAACAATGGAACTGGGATGCAGTAAAAGAGAAATTAATAAAAGCTAATGAACAAGGAAGTACAAAAAACTAACGGCATCGGAAAAGGGGCAGGAAGTAATTATAACGAACATGGCAACTAATAAGACAAGTGAATATGGAAATATCCAACAAAAAGAGAATGCAAAGACAATATTAAAAAAACGGCAAAGCGCGATAATCAAACCCATAAATTGTTTATGGCAACGTGGAATGTGAGAGAAACATACAAATTATACCAATCAGCACAAGTAGATCCAAGCACAGGGAAAAAAGTAATAAAGTCACAAGCCTTCAGCAAGAAAAGGAAAGAAACAAATGTATAGAAAAAATACAAATAGGAATAGAAAACATCAATGCAGAGCAAAATATAGAGAATCTATGGGGATCAATAAACAAATTAATTATAGAGGCGACAAAGGAACTACAAGAGAAAACAAGGAAGAAGATGAAAAGATGGTACGATGAATGCGAGAGAAAGTTAGCAGAAAGGACGAAAGGAAAACTAAGAATGTTAGCCTCTAAATTTGAAGAAGATATAAGGAAGTACAATGACTTAAGGAAAGAATGTAAAAGACTATGCCGAAGAAAAAAGAGAGAATACAAAGCAGAAATGATCGAAAAAATAGAAAAGGACTTTAGAAATAAAGAAATAAGAAATTTATATCAAGGTATACCTGTAAAAAGAGTTAAAGAAGGATGGCAGGCAAAGACAAACTTCTGTAGGGATTAGGATGGAAATATAATAGGATCACACGAAGGTAGAATGGAAAGATGGGCCCAGTATTTTGATGAATTACTAAACAAAAGTTTAGAAGACAATACTGATGTAGAAAACAATTAGGAATTATTAGATGTAAATCAACAGAATAACTTGGAAGAGAAACCACCCGAACTAGACGAAATAATAACTGTTATAATAAGGGAATTGAAAAACAATAAAAGTCCAGGAGGCGATGACACACAGACCGAATTAATAAAATATGGAGGACAGGAATTACATCGAATAATACACAACCTAATAGAAGAAATGTGGAAGGAAGAAAAAATGCCGAAATCTTGGACAGAAGCAATAATATGCCCCATATTTAAAAAAGGAGCAAAGGCCGAATGCGAAAATTATAGGGGAATAACAGTTTTAAACATTGCCTACAAAATTCTAACCACATGTATCAAGAGCAGAATAGCAAATAGAATAGAACGAACCTTGGGAGAGTACCAATGCGGATCCCGAAAAGGAAGATCGGTAACAGACCAACTCTTTATATTGAGAAAAATACAGGCCGAAAGTTACGAGCATAAATTAAGCACACATGTGTTATTCATAGACTTCCAACAAGCGTATGACAGCATTAACCGAAGTCAACTGTGGCAGGCAATGACTGAAACAGGCATACCAGGGAAAATAATTAGACTAGTGAAAATGGGATTAAAGCAAGGAGACCCACTTTCGGCTGTTCTATTTAATATAGCACTAGAAAAGGTTATTAGAGAAAGCGGCATACATCGATCAGGCTTAGTATATTATAAAAGACACCAATGTCTAGCATTTGCAGACGACGTTGCGCTGCTAACAAAAAGTAGAGCAGAACTGGAGGAGGTGGTAAGGCGCCCAAAGAATAGGTCTGAGAATAAATGAACAGAAGACAAAATACACGAGATGGAGTAACAACAATTTTGAAACAAATAAGTGGTTTGAATTAAGGACAGGTGAAAAAACGTATAAATTTGAAGAAGTAGCAAATTTTGCTTATCTAGGAACAATTGTCACAAAAACACTGACAGTAACGAATGAGATAGAAGCAAGAGTAATGACTGGAAACAAGTGTGTGTTTGCGATAAATGAAGTGCTTAAAAGTAAAGTAGTATCAAGAAGGTTAAAAGTGCGAATTTATAAAACCATAATAAGACCAATAGTTTTATACGGGAGTGAAGTGTGGACACTGTCAAAAGCAAATCAACAGAGGCTAGGAGTGTGGGAGAGGAAAGTA
This sequence comes from Sinelater perroti, assembly GCA_036346155.1. NCBI lineage: Eukaryota > Metazoa > Arthropoda > Insecta > Coleoptera > Elateridae > Sinelater > Sinelater perroti. Next base: position 34,989 of record JARFIY010000039.1, read on the forward strand.
TTGAGAAAAATGTACGGAGAAAAGAAAGTAGAAGGCACTTGGAAAGAAGAACAAATTGAGAAATAAGAGAATTGTATGCCGAACCGGATCTAATAGGATAAATAAAAGCCAAGAGATGGATAGGACATGTGACGAGGATGTCTGAGGAACGCCTTCCAAAAAAAGTTCTTGAAAGCGAATTAGGTGGATCCAAAAGAAGAGGAAGACCAATGTCAACATAAATGAACGAAGTTGAAAGGGGCGTAAGACAACTGAAAGTCACAAGATGGAAAGAAAAAACCAGATAGAGAAAGGAATGGTAAAAAATCGTACACCAAGCCAAAGGCCTATAATGCTTCTTATTACAATACTTTTGTTAAATTTTATCTGTGGATTTAAATTTTATTAACGGTTCGACGCAATAACCTCAAATTTGCTCTTTTTTAGTATGGGCAGGGTTTTGGATACTTTTCCAAGAAAATGCAGAAAATGCTGAAGATGCAAACGTTCTTACTGCACTCTACACATTATCAGAGAGATATAGCATCTATTGCAGGGGTTTCGAAGTATGTCGTCAGCCGAATTAAAATTAAAATTGATAAAAAAAACCTTTGGAAGTAGACCGTGTAGGAAAATGAGGTACGAAAAGGATCACCACTCCTCGTACCCATCGGAAAATCAGGGACATTTGCCTTAAAAATCGTAAAAAGCGTGTTGCCCGTCTGACTACGATGATGTACGACGAGGGTATAAAAGTTTCGAAAAGGACAGTCTGTAGGCGGTTGGCCGAAGAGAATCCGAAGGGGTCGTCGGCCTACCAAAAAACCACGCCTCACCAAGACTACGAAAAAGAAACGACTACAATGGGCCTGACAACACCCAAATATGACTGTTATAGACTGGCGTCAAGTAAGTATAATTTTTTTGAATAGTGCAATTTACCATTAACGATTTTCTTGTGTTAATTCTAATATTTTATAGGTGTGCTTTCCGACGAGTCAACATTCCAAATTTTGGCCGATAAAAGTGTTTCTGTCAGACGACGCCATGGAGAACAATTTCATGCAGGTTGCCTTGTGGAAAGGGTCAAACACCCGGTTAGTGTCATGGTACGGTTTCTCATCTCAGCCAAAGGCATGGGGCGCCTATATATGGTAGAAGGGACGATGAAGCAAGACCAGTACAAGCAAGTACTAGAAACCCGGCTACTACCGCAGCTCAATGAATGGTTCCCAGATAATGCCGACTACATTTTTTGCGTGTTCGGCACGGTGGCACAAAGCCAGGAGGGTTACTGCATTCCTGACTGAAAAAAACCTTACTGTTTTGCTTTGGCCAAGGAATTCACCAGACATAAACCCCATAGAAAACATATGGGAGCTCACCACACGGGCGATTGCGAAGGAAGTGATCACCAGCAAGGTCCAGTCTATTGAAACTCGCACCACAACTCCGAACTCCAATAAAATGCAAAGACATGTATAGAGAGCATGCCCCGACGCATAGAAACTTTTATTAAAGCAAAGAGTGGCATCACCAAATATTGAAATTTATTTTATTAGATTTTTGTTACTGCTAGTATTATTTCTATAAAAAATAATAAATAGTTCTGCCTAAATTTTTTGTTGTTTTGTAATACAGATACAAATAAAAAATACGTGAGACCTACAACCTATCATTTGTTTGAAAATCCAGTTAAACTAGAAAAGGCAAAAATCTAAGCGCTGTCCCAAATAATATGATTGCCTACTGTATTTCGGTTTTATTTTTTAAACCCTCATTTTTCTCTTTCAAAATTTTATATGTGATTTCTATTTTTTCAGGTTGAATTGCATTATTAAACTAACACAAACAGGACTACTATTCTTCTTGGTATTTCGATAGTTTACTTTTAATGTAATATTTTATTACATTTGTAATTTTGTTTATTTTTTATTAATGTGAAAAACTATTTTTTAAATATTTATTAAAAAAATTAGTCAAGATGATAATAAACAATTCTATAATAGATTTTTCATTTTTAAAGATTTTTAAACATTACATTTATATTAATTTGATGGCTAGTGATTTATAGTAATTTTAACTTTTAATTTATAGGTATCTGTAATATTTACTTTACAGATATCTGTAATATTTAAGTTGCTATTTAAAAGAAATTCTAATGTGCAGTGCCATCTAGGTAGTGATAGTAATATTATACAGTAATGTAATAATGTAAGTTTCTGTATCTCTAAATATCAGACATCGCCATGAGTCTCTTTAATTTGCTATGTTCCTGATAATAAATTTGACAACGCGGACTTCTTCAAATTCGGGGTTTTTAAGAAATCGATCAAAACACGTGTGTTTTTTTGTTTATCCATTCTTCTTATATGTATGTGTATTACTTTTGACATTTGTTATTAAAATGTTTGCGTTATCTAATTTGGAAATATTTCTTTAATATTTTCTGAAAGTAAGTGTGAGCTTCTGACAAGAACAGTAATAATAGTTAATAAAAAATTAGAACAAAAAACACCCGAAGGGCTTCAATAAAAATAGAAAATAGAGGTAGTAAAAACGAATACATGCACAAATATATAAATAAACAGAAAAGTAGACAAAAACAAAATTAAATTATTAAAAAGATTTCGATCATCGAGATTATTAGGTGAAACCACTAAAAGACAAAAGGTGTAAAAAACCGAAGAAACATTAAAAACAGATTGGAATTCGCCGCGAAACAGCAGCTAGAAGCGTTCAAGTAAGACTAGTAAGAAATATGATATTTATTATTTTTAAGTTCCTTTTCATATTTTGCATTTTAATAAGCGTAACCATTGAAAGACTAATAAATGTTGCAAATGAAACGCAATCATGCTTTTTGGAAAAATAAAAAAAATGGTAAGAATTATGAAACATTGGCATGGTATGAAAACTAACTTCAGTAGAAAAAGTGAAAATAAAATAAAAACAAAAATTGCAATACGGAAATGAATAGAAATAATGAGTGAGAGAGGAATAGCGTTAGTTATGAAACTTACATACGTGGTATATTCAGTAATTATCCATAAAATCTCCATAGGTGGCTCTGTTATTTGCATGAGAACTAAAGAGGATTTTAATACGCATGCCTGACCTGTTTTCCTGTCGTTATTTAGTTGATTTTCGTATGCCATAGTGTGAGTTACCTCCTGAAGGTGTACTCGTCCTATTTTTTCTGCTGAAGAGATATATTATCTGCCAACAATTTATGTGTAATAATTAAAATGATAGTTTAAAGAGAGCAAAATTATTTATTATTATACCTACCCAAAATAGAACAAAAAATGCGATGCATTTGAGACGTTCTAAGACTGTCATAGAGGTGATAGCTACGTTGAAAAATATAGTCCGACATTTATTAATCGTCATTGCTGTCTTTTTTATATAATTATAAAACAGTAAACTAAAAAGCTTCTAGAGATATTATAATTGCTTCGTTTCGCATATGAAAAAAGGTAGAATGAGTTGATGGTAAGTTATGTGTTATTTGTTTGTTACAATGGTAATTCCAGTTTTCCGGTTGTTCTTAATGGGAAGAGGTAGTTTTTGTTGATTTGTAGTAGATTTTCGTTAGATGTGTTGGGTTAAGCATGTTATGTTATGCAACAGTTAGATAGTTCAAAGTAAATTCAATTTGAATTACCGTAACAACTATTTTAGTAGCTGTTGAAATTTGGTAGACATACAGATGGGGAGAATATATATTTTTTGATGTTTCTTACCACAGATTATTTCATTAGGCTTTTTGATCCTTTAAACAGAGAACAAGTTTCACTTATACTGCTATATCTGATTGTATGGCCACTTTTAAATTTAGGTATGTAGTATTAACTTAATAAGCACCAATAAGTTTAATTGTATACGTTATGCGAATGTATAAAAAAATTATGATACTATAAAAAAGCGAAAAAGCTGTGTAACATCAGTTAAAAATGTTGACATTTCAATAATCTAAAAATTAGTTTAACTGTCGACTGTAATAATGCCCAAATACAGGGTCATCTAGGCCCGAAAAATAAATAAACAATGAAATTAATATTAGAATACAAGAAAAAATTGAATCAATTATATAAATCTTATTGAAGAAATGTTACTGAGAATCATATTATTCAATGTAGCCCCCATCAGCGACCATGACTTTCTCGGGTCGGTACGTAAACCTGCTGCAGCCCAACAAAATTTCCTCCTTGTTCATATATCGGATTACCTCCAAAATGAAAGCTTTTAAGTTGTCCTTGCTGTCATAATGTCTCTCATTGACCTTATGGGGAGTCAGGGGAGTCCAGTCAAAACTGGAGGGTGACTAAAAGTCGGGAGACTAGTGATAATACAAACTGTCGTATAGTCATGCCTAGATCTTGCTTATCTTGTGGGCTAGAGTGGAATTTTGTTGAAACTCGTATTCCCTCCCGCCCAGCGATCACCTTCTTTATTCAAGCTTGACAACTTTCCAACATTTTGATATAGGTATCGATGATGACCTTCAGGTCTTTCCTCAAAAAAGTGCGGCGCCATGATATCCCCTTCATTGCTCACAATAGAGGTGGGAACTTTGTATGCGTGGCGGTGAACCAGAGGCATCTTGGCAGATCCAACGATCATTTCGGGATTCATATTTCTGTTTTTTCGCCCGAAAAGAATCTCAAGAAGCTAGTGCTGTGGTGCTTGATACCTTCCATCAGTGCTTAGGCCTTTACCTACTTGTCCATTTTGTTCTTCTCAGTTAGCAGCTGGTTACTCAGGACGCAAGATTTGGACTGACCATCCACCTCGCCACGCCCATTTCTTTGCAATCAGATCGCTCACCGCAAGTTTCCCTATTAGCTGTTACCTCCTGCTGGTAGTCAGATTCTTTGTATTGCTTCGCTACTTCGTAAACTTTTTTGTAAGCAAACCACTTAATAAATTCTGTTGTAGATTTTCCGGCACATTGTTGTATAGTGAAATAAAAAAAACTCTCTAGTTCTTGTAAGACTAATTACAAAATAAACAATATATGTGGTGGTGGTAAAAAATGCCAGAGACTTGAAGCAAAGAAAAAATTAGTTTGTGTACAGAAATAAATCCCAAGTAAGATCCCAAAAGGAAACACCTAACAGAGGTATTTGATTATTAAGAATAAACTTGAATAACAGACTGAAGATGGAATGTAACAACGTTTGCCAAAAAGGTTCCAGGACTGGACTCATAAGAAATAATGTATTCAATTCATCAAATAATGGTCTTCTGTCAGCTGCCATCGTTTCTTTAAGTCACGAGAGCACATAGAGAAAGCTTCATCCGGGATGCTTCGTAGTTTATCTGCCGCAGCCCTCTGAATTATTGTAATACCTTCATAATTCTTTCTTTTTAACAGTTTTTTTTTACACGGGAAAATGAAGAAATAACGTGGCTACAGGATGTGCCAGAACAAGAACATGATGTTTGGCTACATATTCTTGGGTCGATATAGCAGTATGGTGCCTTGTATGGTGGTGGAAGTTATTTAAGAAATAAGACAATAAGACAATCATAGAATGATTTTCTCATTCTCAGCATTCATCAACAATTAAAAATTATAGCAAAGGCATCTGCCTTAGTTATTATATTAGAATATAAGGATAAATTAAACTATATCACAAGTTGTTTCCATTCACCTTGGTACTTAGAAGACATATTGGTAAGATTTTTTGTATGAAATCCAAGTTTCCAGTTATAAAAAGATTTAAAGATTGGTTGGTATTTTATTTATCTGAATATAAAGTGTCCCTATCATTATGTTCTTAATGTTTTCCCGGTACTGAAAAAAAATCATTGAACTTTGAACTATTATAACCTAATATTTGAAATGTTTGCATTTAGACCTTTTGGAATATTTTGTTATTTTCTCTGTTTTTCCAAAGTATCATTTATGGAACAAGTAAAAATAATTGTTTTCTGTCGTTTTCTCTTGTATTGCTTCCCATATTATTTATTACCCCACACCTGTAGATTTGCTTAGTATTTATCACTCTCTTCATATATCATTTAATGATCTTTTTTGCTCTAAACAATAACGTGACTATTCCTTAGGGAGAACACAAAAAGTGAATTATTGTTAGATACTTTTTCCTTTTTTCGATGTTTTTTGAGTTATTTTAGGTTTATTGAATAGAAGTACATGTTAAAGAGCATTTAAGTCATAATAATTTATTATACTTTCGATATTAATTTTTTATTTAAAATTAAACCTTTCGATTATTAGGTGTTTGTGCGAAGAGTAGTGTTGTTTCCTGTAATACGTTTTAAATCATTATTCTGTCGTGTCGGAGGACGTCTTTTGCTTCTATATGCATCCTGTCTTGCCTGTCATTCTATTATTCGCTTAGTTCTCCGGCTGTCTATCATCCTTGCAATAAGTTCAGTCCAGATCCATTTTAGAAAAGTGTTGCATCACGGATTTTAGTTCTTCGTCGTATTTCGTTATTTGTGACTCTATCCCTCAGTGATATTCCTAACATAAATCTTTTTGTTAAAGTCAGAACTTCAGACTTATAGGTAAGTACTGGGAGCACACACTAATCTAACACTTTGCGTTTGAGACACATTGGAATGTCCCTCTTGAGAATATGTCTCACCCTATTAAAGGTGAACCAATTTAGTCCAATTCTTCTTTCAATTCCACAAGTTTGATTCTTTATTTTCTCTCTCTCTCCCTCTCTCTCTCTCGCCATCTCTCTCCACCCTCTCTCTTTCTATATATATTTTTTGCCTTTCTAGTCATCTTCATTTAGTCCTCATTCTAACATTATAATTTTTATGTATGTCTTCCATTTGACGGCTGGCTTTCCTTTTTTCTCTTGCCTTATGGTGATCAATTCATAATTTGTTTTGGTTATCTCCCTTCCTCCATTTTCTTGACATGTTTATATCATCTTAGCGCTTTATTTTCTAGTCTATTAGTGATTCATTTGGTTATTCCCATTTTTTGCCATATTACTTCTGTCCTTATTCTATCTCTTCGTGTATATTGCAGATATCTTGTCATGTAGTCTAATACTATCGTTCTTATTTTGTCTCGGATTATATATATAATCGGCCACATCTCTCCTCCGTAAGTTGTTATACTTTGTATTATAGCGTAGAATATTTTCTTCTTTTTTGTGAGGTTTTTGTTCCAACTCTTTTTTTCTTTTATAGTTTTGTCTTCGATATCTGCTTAGATTCTTCCCGTATTGGCTATTTTTGATCCTAGATACTTGTATTCTGTGCATGGCTTCACTATTTTATAATGTATTTTTAATTCGTGTTTTGTTTTATAATTTATATTTAACCCCCACTTTTCATACTCATCGTTCAGCTTTTTCAACATATATATTATATCTTCCTCTTTATGTGCAAAAATCATTTGGTTGTCGGCAAAGTGAGTGAAAGTAGTGTCCTATCTCGTATTAGGATTTCCAATGTGCACCCGTGTTTTAAACCTTTAGATACTTCTATGTTCCTGGTTACTTTCCCTCCCACCTTTATTTGTGCTCTGGTGTTTTGGTATAAAGATTGACTAGTCTAATCTATTTCTTATTAGCTTCCATTTTCCTCATCGTTTGCCATGTCATACATCTGGGCACGCTATCCTCCGTTTTTTCTAATTCGACGAAAATTATGTGAGTTTCTGTGTTCTTTTGTTTGTTCCTTTCTATAATTTGCCTTATACTACAGATGTTCTCCGGACTTGCTCTAAACCCACTTTCCTCTTCGCTAAAATCTTTCATATGTTCTTCGATTTTTTGCTTTACAATTTTTGTCGCCCTTTTCATGTATAGAAATTACGTATGCGTGATTCCATACCTCTGGTGTGTCTTCTCCGTTCTCTATTTTTTGGAATATTTTAGTTAATATGTGTATCCTGATATTTTCCGATTCTTCAGACTTATTGCTTATATAACATTCTCTCTTCTTATGTCGTTATTATGTATTGCTTGTCTGTTGTTTTTGCGTTCTTCTTCGGATCTGTGTATTTTGGTCTTTTTTCTTGTAAGAGTGATTCATAATGTTGTATCCAACGATTTGTGATTATTAAGTTTATTGTTTTTGTTCGTTTCTTACCTTGTATTTTATTTATTTTATTGCTTGTATTTCTACAGAACATGTCTCATTGTTCGTTCTTTTCTTGTCTAACTTGTGCTTTCACTTGTCTTTTACATTTAACATATCTCTGTCTAGATTCTGGTGTTTTTTCATAATAACCACTATTATATATCTTCTCGCGCTGCCTCATTTACATCTTTTTTTAGATAATCGTATAGTTCATTGGGCGTCTCAACTCGACTTGTATCCAGTTTTATATTTAACCTGTATTCATATGGTGTTTTAATGCTGTCCCGTCTCAGTAAGTCTGTTTTGTATATTGAGTACTTTAATTTTACTGTTTGTTCGTCATCCTCTTCTTTACTGCTATCGTATCTTTTGTAGACCTTTACTGTAAACTGTCCTACAAGCATGTGGTGATCTAATACACATCCCGGTCCTTGAAACACTCTCACGTCCTGGACTACTATACTCCGCTCTCTCTGAATGATTATCAAGTCTATAATCGATCGGAGACCTCATGTTGGATGTGTCCATGTATATTGGTTTATAGTTTGTGCTAGAAAAAAGTATTTGCTATTTTATGCTCTGCATTTTTATTTACGGTGTCTTCGCACTGTTTCATCTTTGGCTCTTTTTCCAACTCTACTATTCATGTCGCCTATTCGTATTAGATCATCCTTTCTATTTACTGTCTATATTTGTTCGTTAATCAAAGAGCATTTCTTTTTGTTCTACTCGCATCGTCACTCACTGCATATACCCTATTGCTGTTATATGTTGTCCGTGGATTTTTATTTTAAATTTAATAAACCTGTCAATAATTTCTTACCACATTTGTATTGTGTTCGTTCACTTTTTCTATATCAGCATGAATACCCCACTTCTTCTTTGTTTGCTTTTTGGTACCCCACTCCATAGATAAAGGCAGTTCCCATATTCTTCTTGTCATGTTCCTTTCTTGGTTTCTGTTGATACTAGTATATCCGAGTTTAGTTTTTCGATTTCTGTTATTAGTTCTTTCCGTTTTTGCCATTAAATCCTGTATGTTCCACGTCGCTATTTTCAAAGTCCGTTTTCGTTGCCTTTGTTGTTTTTTGTATGTTCCATCCGGTTTGTTCCGAGGTTTCTTCCTAAGTTCTTTTTAAGCATATTTATCCTTTTACGAGTACCGGTTTACGCAACGCCTCAACTCCCTTACCTGAAGGAACAGTAATTTGTACAAGGCTGTCTTCCTCTAGCCTTTAGTAAACCACCACTTTACTGTAACGCAGAAGTGACGGGAAAAAATTGAAGTACAGTTCCTAACCTGGAAAACTGTCATGTCCAGTGCTAGTTTTGATTCATTGGTTTGATTTTATATCCCCCGTTACTCACCATATCTGGTGAGCGCTCTCTTATCCACCACCTGGGGAGGCACCTGATGAGGAACTAGCAACTCCGCACGGGATTTTTATTTCATAACCTAAATATTTGTAAGCTGTAATTTAATAGTTTTCTCATAAGTTTGAATAATTTTAATATTGCATTTCGAATTTAGTCTTAATATTAGATAGCAGACCTTTGAATTTATACATCCTGTTTGAAGAAGACTATTTGCATGTCTCTTGTTTATTATAAAAGCGACTCCATCTACTAAACTGTCATCTTCAAATGAAAGGTACCTTTTTTGATCTGACTGATAAAAGGATGATGTCATTCTATTGATTCGGGTTTGCTTTTAGGTACAGCATAAAAAAAATTCTCCATAGTGGCACTATGCAAATTTATCTGCTTCTTTTGACTATTGACTTTGGGACCACAATTTTATTTGTGTTTAACATTGTTTTCATCAAGTGTGAACAACCGATTTCGTTAAATTTATCGACTGGTAATGACAGATAGCTGTTGAGTTTTTCCCCGTGTTAAATTTTTTGTATTATTACTGTAATGTACACATTGTAATAACTATTTTATCATGTACTTTTGCTACAATAAATTTCACTTAAACGTATATTTTTTCATCATGAGATTTAGTCTCGTACGCAAAAAGAAAGCAATATACGTACATATAAAACCTGTTTACGGCCAATAATCAAATTCGTTGCCAAAATCAGAGCTAACACCGCAAACACAAAATCTGTGATAAGAACAACCAAAATGAAGGTTTTAAGAAGATAACTGGGCACACCGATGCGGTAATAAGACGAGCATGCGACCAGATATAGTGAGACGGGCCCGGGGAAGGAACGAACAAAGGGATGAGACAGACTTGCAGAAATAGCAAGAGGTGGGAAGCCCCTAATACGCGAACCACTGAAGCGATGGCTAGAATCGTGGACCTCCATCTTCCAAGAAAATTAAAGACGGGAACCCAGTTAGATAAATAAACAAGTAGCAGGCTTACTCTAAGAAAAAGAAGAAGAATAAGAAGAAATTTAATCTTTCTTCTCACCTAACGGGTTATATATTTTCTTGTTTAGGTACAGCAATTATAAAATTCTTAGTAACCTGCTGTGAATAATGCGCCTTGGTTTGGTTGGATTTGCTCAGCAGTACGAGTACTAGGTGTCACGTGTCCTGATTTTCGAACAAACCTTGTAAATTCGCGTATTTTTTATAGGCATATATAAGATAACAACAACAAATATATGATACAATAAATTCCTTCTATATTTAAGAAAAGATAAGGCGGAATTTAGTTATTGTTGTAGATGTTTGAATAAGGCTAACAAAGCAAATTCTTTAGTTCCTACGCGTTTTGTTTGGCTTCCGACTACTGCAAATGGAATTTATTGTTGCCGAGAATTATATATAATCATTTGGAAATACCAAAATAAAGAAACTAGCGGCATTCGTGTCCCTGCATTTATTCTGAGCTCTATTTATACACCGATAAAAGCGGTTTACAAGAATAAAAATATGACGCTGCGTTATCTGTACTAAAGGAAAACAACAAATTTGTGGATATAGTGAAATAATCTTATTGTTAAAATGATCTTAGGATTAGATTATCATTTTATTTGGTTTAACTTTTTTGCTTTTCTTCTTTTTTGTAACATTCCTACCTTTAGCCATACTGTTTTCAGTTATATTCTTGGGTCTTTCTATTTTTCTTTTGGAAAATATTATCCATTACTGTAACTTTTGCAGTATTTGTTGTGTTAGCCTTTGCAGTAGATGCTTTTACTATCTAAACTATATATTATTTTACTGTCTTCAAGCACTTTTTTATTTGTACATTTTTTTAATACCTCATAAATTTTAGGTATTTTCGTAACCATATTTTGTTATAGTCTAGAACACTTCTGCCGTGACAACTTATTTTCCTTTTCTTCGGTTTTTATACAAAAACGTCTATCCTTTATAGTAGTTTTTATAAGTTTTCCAAAAATGAGTCAGTTTGCCTTTTTTGCGTCTATTTCTTTGGTTATCTATCATCTACAATTTATTTCATATACCTATATCTGTAAACAAGGGATATTCTATCTTCTCTAAAATTTTTTGTTTCTAAATTTGTCCCATTTTCTCATAAAATATAATTCCACTGTTTTGATTTAATTCCTTTTGTTGCTTATAAGTTATTACATCTTTCCTTTATACAATACTATATTTTCCACTACATTATGGAATATTCTCTTTTTAGTATCTCGACTGATATTCCTTGTTACTCCATGCAATACTTTTGTTACTTTCTTTCCTATGATGTTTTCATCGATATCTCTCTCGCATGTGTTTGCTGAACCTGAATATATGAATATTGTAGAAATTTGATTTCTTTATTTTTTGGTAGTTAAGTTTCAAACCTTACTTTTCAAAATTTTCATCAATTTTTTTTGTATATATTCTACGGATGACGAACAACTTTTATTTTTAATTTTAAATTCTTGCTGGTATTTTTGTATTTTTGTAATTTTGTTTTTAGTTTGAGATACATTATTTATAGTTCCTTTACTAATTGATGTTCGAAATGTATGTTCTATCGTTTAATTTTCTTATAGATCCAAATTCTTCTACTGCTATGTTTAATTTTTTGTAATTTTATAATAATTTATCATTACTTCACGCACAATCAGTTTTGGTCTTATTAATGAGCCACTCTTTTTTTACATTAAATTGTTGTAATAATTTCTTCTACTATTATCATATAGATTTTCTAAGTTGTTTTTATTAATCTTAGGTAGAAATATTTTGTGACAAAAAACAACAAACAGCAAACAGTTGTGGTGCAGTCAGCAGGTATCAGACGATATTTGGTAATGGTGGCTTCTGATCTTTGAGGCAAAAGAACTTGACTTTTCTCAGTTTAATCCACCCAAGGGGTACGTGGTTTAGTCAACCGACATCAATTTTTGGAGCCGCAAATCTATCAATGCTGTCAGATCTTATTTGATTTATTACTAGGTTTGTTGCCTATGTTAAAGTTTGGATTCGATAGTAGGAGCACGCCTGCGCCGTCATATATAACACAAACATATTTAAGTAACCAGAATACCAAATTTTAAAAATATCAAATGCCACTTAGAATTTAGGTTTGTTAATAAACCAACCTGCCAAAAAGCTTTCAATAATTTGGATAAATTAATTCGATTGGTTTATCAATAAGCACCAGGAACTAAACTTTTGTAAATACTTTTAGTAACAACATGGAACATGACTGGCCGTTTAGATAATCAGATAGCTGAATATCGGAAGTGTTAATTTTTTTTGTGAACCATTAAAAACAAATAGCAATAAAGAATATGACCAAAGTTTCAAACAGCTATAGAATTTGACATTTAGAAGAAATCAGGTATTTTAATTGTCGGTGTGATGTACTAATTACGTACAAAATCAAGTAAAAAAGAAAAAAATAAAAATATTGAGTTAAGACTTTCAAGGAAGTAAATACAAGAGACAGAGATCAGCTGTTTTATCTCTTATAATGTACTGTGAAAAATATGTACTAAAAGATGTGTGACGAAAATAATGGATCTTAATTTTTCTAATGAGAACTACAATGATATGCTCAAACTTATTATTATCAACTCAAAAACTTTAACCAAAAATTATCTGAAGATTTAATCGCTCTAATTAAGTATTTTATGGTAAAAATTATTTTACAGTTCAAAGGTGAATATTTGATTGCTCAAAAAGATCTTAACTCTCAAAAGTCTATTATAGAAACATCAAGGCACAAATAAAAAATTATTTTAAAAGAATAAATTTTATCAAACATCGAAATAAAATTAAAACGAAAGTTAAAAAAAATATTACGACTTCTACCAACAATCAAGAAATTGACGGAATTGCTGTACTAAGACATGATGAAAGATTTTGAAAGTCTATGGTCAATATCAATGATTGTTGCTAACAGAAGGATTGTATTATCAATTTTAGAACGATACTACCAAGTAACTGTAATTCCAAATGTGATATCAGAGAATTACTGATATTAGATATCAAATTTGTTTAGTTTCAGCCATTTTGATTTGTCATGGCAGTCAAAACATTACCTTTTTTAATTGTTGGGTGGTCGCTATGTTAAAGAACAGTAATATATTCTCAGTGATCAATTATAATCCTTTAATGGTGTAACTGTTGTATGTTTATAGATGTTATTAATGTATTAAAGTTGAGTAACAGTATATGCCTTAAAGTTTAATGGTACAATGTGATTTTATTGATTTTATAATTGATTTATCAAACTATACTTCTCTGCCTTTTTGATGTCTTTGTTGGTGTTAATTTCTAAACGTGGACTCTCTTTTTTAGGGTCAGACTTATGTTCCATATATTGAAATAGTTTATTCAAGTCTAGTTGATGCTTAATTTTTCTTTTAGTGACTCTTTTCATTAGACTATTAATTGCGATAACTATTTGAAAGGTGAATTTGTTGTTCATTAAAGAGTAAAACGGGTTATTCAAGTCAACTGAGAGAAAATATCAAGTTAAATGTTCGATAATGAAGCGTAAGGTGATTTTCGAAATAGAACTGATAGAGTATGAAATGTCAGATTTTATATTCTAAATATTGAATTATAATTTTGTTCGTTTTGATCTCGAAGATTTTTTGCAGAAGGTATGAAGTTATGTTACATTAGTAAATAGCAACAAAACCGCAATGGTACCTTTTTGCGTATCTTATCCGTGAGGCCAAATAATAAAAGTATCGATATATCGTATCCAACAGATAGGTTTAATGTGAAGGAAGGTGAGAACCTTTGTTTCGAAATCGACCAGGAAAAGGTTTGGAATGATAGGTGAAAGCAGGGAACCCATAAAAGTGCCATTAGTTTAACATTCAACATTTAATTTTAAAACATTATGGCCTTAAATGTCACAATGACCACGAGTATTAAATTTGTATTTGAAGAATTGTAAAAGGTTTTCTTTTAATAAGTTAGGGCCTATTTAAGTAACGATTTAATTTTTTTTTAATTAAATGCTACAATCTAGTCTTAGACTAATAAGTAACTTATTTCTAATCCTACTTTACTAAAAAATCTTAGTTACTAAGAGTCACCCATTGCTGTCTTCTTAGCCAAGTCTAACTTCGAAAGCACTTTTTTCACGGGCTTCTTCCACAATTCTCGGCTTTAACACTAACAATTTACTGCACTACACTAACTCATGGGGTTTAGTCCTCTTGAGTCTTCTTAGCTGATTTGCATTACCCAGTAACTGGATGGCCTCGATGTTTCCATGTTGTAGAAGTCGTTCTTCATGGCTTCTTGCATATTTTTGGATCTCTTTTTCCACATATTCTACACCAAGATGGAGATCTTCATTCCTAATATACCAAGGCGCATTAACTATATTTCTTAAAACCTTGTTTTGGAACGTTTGTATAGTCTTGATATTTGTTTTTGCGGTACAACCCCAAAGCTGTGATCCATATGTCTACACGGGTTTTAAAATTTGCTTATATAACAGTAGATTATTGTGTATTGACAGAGCTGAGTTTCTTCCCAGAAGCCAGTACATTTTTTTGTATTTGATGTTTAGCTCTTCTTTTTTTTTATTCACATGCGCTTTTCAGCGAAGTTTCGTATCTAACGTGAAACTGAGGTACTTTGCTGTGTTAGCATACAGAGCCGTTTGTCCATTTATATTTATTGGTACGTGTTCTATCATTTTATTTGTAAAATCTTTGTGCACTGATTTACCTTCGTTAAGTTTGATTTTCCACTTCTTGGTCCATTTCTGGAACTTATTGATGGCATTTTGAAGTTTGTTGGTTATTTCTGTGTTATTTTCTCCCACTGTTAGTATGGCAGTATCATTCGCAAAAGTTGCCACAGTGTCATTTTCTGATTCCGGGATATAACTCGTGTATAGAAGGTAGAGTCCCAGGACACTGCCTTGCGGTACTCCAGCTTTAATTTCTTTGAGTTCAGAATAGTCGTCCTCTTGCTTGATTCTATAGAATCTATTTGATTGATAGGATTTTAATATATCCGAATATTGTTTAGGTAGGATAGATTTTAATTTCCACTGCAAACCTTCGTGCCACACCTTACCAAAGGCTTGCGCGATATCCAAGAAAACTGCAGAGCATACTTTTTTTTTCTTCTAGTGCTTTTTCTATGATATTAGTAATTCTATGGACCAGCTCCACCGTTGAATGCCCACATCTGAACCCAAACTGGTGGTCTGGGATCAGTTTCCTTCTCTTTATAATCAGCTGCATTCTCTTGAATAGCAATTTCTCGAATAATTTGGATAGGACCGGTAATAATGATATCGGTCTATAGGAGGAAGCTATATGTGGAGGCTTACCTGGTTTTCGTACCATAACTATTTCCGCTACCTTCCACAATGAGGGTACATATTTGAGTCTAATTGCTGCATTAATTAGATGGGTCAACTTTACGACCGCTTTCCTTGGTAATTTTCTAAGGATTTCGCCTGTGATTAAGTCGTATCCTAGGGCCTTGTTAGGATTTATGTTGTTTTTAATTTGTTTAATAACTTTTCCTGTCGTCACCGGTGTTATATTTTCTTCGTCCAATAGGATAGTTTCTTCCATTACTTCAACTTCTTGCAGGTCGTAGGGTTGGAAAATGCTCTCCAAATGAGCAGCAAAACATTCCGCTTTTTGCTCGTTGCTCCTAGCCCAACTTCCATCTTCTTTTTTGATGGGTGGTATCTGCGCAATAGGTCTTTTTAGCCTTTTTGTTGATTTCCATAAGGAATGATCTGTACTGCGATAATTGGTCAAGTTAGTCAAATAGTTAGCAATAGATTCCTCTTTTAGCTCTTTAATTTCTCTTGTCAGCTGTTGTGTTAGATTATTTAATACAGTTTTGTCTTGTCGGGTTCTGGTTTGAAACCACTTTCGACTTGCTTTTCTTTTTTCAGTTACTAGTTTCTTGATTTCTTCCGGGTAGCAGCAGCCTCTTAGTCGTCTTTTAATATCTAGGGTGCACTCCCAAGCGCTTGTCTGGACATCTTTATTGAATTTTTCTAATTCATCATCCAATTCTTCTTCATTTCTAAGAGGCACGTCTAATTTTATTTTGTTGTAAAGTATTTGCTTAAAACTTGTCCAATCTGTGTATTTATTAACTAGTGTAGGATTATTTACTTTCTGTATTATATTTTCACTCAAAGTTAAAGTTATAGCTGAATGATCAGATAATAAGTCGTGACATTCATCTATCTGCATGTAGTTGGATGACATATTTTTGACTATAAAAAAGTCAATCAGGTCAGGTACCTTGTTAGGGTCCGAGGACCAGTATGTCGGCTTTCCCGTAGATATAATATGCTTCCATATTCGCTGGTTGCTTTTAGCAGTTCTCTACCCCTGGTGGTAATTGTTCTGGACCCCCAATGCGTGTGTTTCGCATTGTAGTCTCCTCCTATAATAAATCTTCTACCTAGGTAGTTAAACAGGTCATTGTATTCATCTTTATGTATGGTACGTTTAGGTGGGCAGTCAATTCCTGCTACTGTTAACGAATATCTGCTCGTTTTCATTTTAACTGCAGTCACCTGCATTTTTCTGTGACATATTTCGGATTTCATAATGTTGTATATTTTTTTTAATTATCACTGCACTTCCTCCTTTAGCATCATTATCAGGATGTATTGCATGATAAATTCTAGTCATTAAACTTAGCAAAAGAGTATTTAGTGAAATGGGTCTCTGAGATTAGTGCTATATCTATATTTTCTGTCTCTAATACTAACTGGAGCTCCTGTAGATGTTTAAGGAGTCCATTAGTATTCCAAGTAAGGATTTTAATAAAATTGGCCATTTGAATTAGTTTTAGGTATAGCTCCCTTGGCGCTTAAATCAAGTCTTTTCAGTCGTTTATCTAATGCGGTAATAATAGTTTCTTGTTTATCTAATTTGACTAAGATAGTTTGGAGAGTTTGCTCTATATTGTTATTTTGCTTGTCATTCGTCTGCATAATTCGTTTTTTTTTGCAGACATTACGTCTTTACTAACTTTGTTAGGTACGGCAAGATTTCCTTTATTATCTTTTATCTGTTTTTCTTCCGTTATTTTGTTAAATGCATTAGGCGTTTTTCCCCCATAGCTTTATTTTTAATTTTTTGTAACTCAATGGCTACTTTACACCCGCGATAATTTGCTGGGTGTTCTTCACCACAATGTATACATTTTGGTTTAGCTGTTTTCGGTTTAGGGCAATCTTTTGTGTGGCGTTTACCTACACATTTGACACATCTCGCTTCTTTATTACAATATATTTGTGTATGGCCATAAGCCTGACACTTCTTACATTGCGGTATTAATTTAGAAATTTTATAGGGTTGGATCTCCACCTTACATTGCTGTATATGCTTAATAACCTGAATCTTATTTATGTCTTCGTTATGATCAAAGGTCAATATAAACATATCAAGAGGTTTTTTGTTTTCCATTTTATTTTGTTGACAGCATTTAAAGCTTTGAATCCCCTGTTTTCTATTTCTTCAATTACATTATCTGATTGACAAGAACATGGTAGATATTTGGCTATTACCTTGATTGGTCTTTTCCTTTTATCTTCATATGTATGCCATGAATATGTAGTTTTCCTTTTAATATTCTTGTTATATTACGATAGGTATCATCATTTACCGTATTGACTTTAATATTTACTTTATTAACTATTTTTGTATTAAATTTGTCTTTTTGTATTTGTTCCGTAAGGAGTTCTAGAAACTTATATGCTTTAAATGACGCAATTGTTTTTTTAAATTAAGTATTTTTGGTGTAGAATTTGCAATAGCACTTTTATTTAATGTTAGATTTTATAGTTGTATATTGTAGTGCTTAAAAAATTAATGTCCTAATAGTTTCAGTAAAAATGGATGCTTTTCTCAGAGTCATTGTAATTTTTAACGAACAAGAGTACGGTCTAATTGTAAAAAATAACTCTACAGTGGGAGATTTAAAAAGAAAACTCCATTATTTCATTGGACTGGAACCGGAGCGTCAAAAAATTGCAAATGTTAACTTTAACGGTATGTATGGCACGTCACTTTACTATAAGCCTTGAATATATTCTTGTTTAGTTTTAGGCAACAAATCTGAAAATGAGTGTAAAATAACAGATATCTTGGAGAGCGGTTTATTTAATCCACCGATATCAAGATTTGTGATAGAAGAAATAGCCGGCGCTTCTGCGAATGCTCAACAAGTCGAAACAGAACAAACCGAACAACTAGTTGAAGGGCCGCCTGTTCAAAATCTTACTTATAGAGGCTTCAAGTTCATGTGCCCGCCACGCACCAATAAGAAATTGGTTATCTTAGACATTGATGAAACTATCTATGATTCATCATTGCATCGTACTGTTAAGGAGTATTTGGCTGGTCGTCCACATCTACAAACTTTATTAACAGAAGTTTACCCGTACTATGATATCGGGCTTTGGTCAGCAACACCTATGGCCGAAATCGAGAGAAAAGCTGCAGTCTTAGACATTAACAACAAAATCGCTTACACTATTATGTTCTACGCAGATATAGAAGCAACCGTGGTCGTCCAGATGCCTGGAGACAGCCCCAAACGCGTGAGTTTAATTACCTATGAGAAGCTTTAATTTTAAATAAAAGTTTTAGACCAAACCTCTGCAGAAGATATTCCAACACTTCAATCACTACAACAGTTCAAACACCATTTTGTGTGATGATCAGTCTCGTAATTTTTGTCTGAACCCGAAAAACGGCTTGCTAGTTTTGGAGTACTCGTGGATCCATCGAAAAACAGACATCGAGCTTGTGTTGCTGAAAAAGTACTTGCTACGCATAGCAAAGGTTAAAGATGTGTCGCAGATAAGTCACAGGAACTGGAGGCGACACGCCTGCTTTAAAAGCAAGGAAGCGTCTTCAGCTTAACGAGACCTATAGATATATACCATATATTTATAGATTCAAAGTACATGTCATGAGCGTTTTATAATGTATGTATCATATAGTTCAATAAATTGTACACTACAGTTAACTGTTCTTGGAACTTTTAATAGGACTTTTATTAAGACTTCTAAATGATCCTTAGAATAGTTAAAACATACATGTTTCGGATTGTATCAAGTGTTTAATAGCTGCTGGTCTTTTGTAACATGCGTTAAGTGAACAATTCTGGCTGTTCTATATGTTCATGTAGTTAACGATAGGTGAAAATTAAAAAACAATTGTAATAAAGTGATGGAAGCTCTTTTTTCTTCTAATTTTACATCTTTTTACATGTTATGAGTTGTATTTCATATTAAGATTATTTCCTCAAAATTACTTTTTATAGATTGACACAGTGAGTCTAGATTTAGATGTTTTAACAAGTCTGAACAAAAATGCAAAAAATATCTTTTTTAGTAAATGTTCAAACATGAATAAATTGTAGGAGTGTCCAAAATTTAAGTAAACTATTTTTTAAGTAATAAAACAAAGAAAGAACTTTTCCATAGAAAGGATGCGATTTACAATTATTAGAAGGTTGAGTAAAAGGAAAAATTGGATTTATTTATATCAAGCTATTGCTGGAATATTTGAGCTTACCAAATTTTGCTTAAAGCCTGGACAATAACAAAAACATATTGAGTCGTAATTCCCAAAATTATCTTTTTTTTGCAAAACAACAAATGCCTTAAACCTATAGGCGGTTTCCCTCAGCTTAGAAAATTAAAATGGAGTGAAAAAATATATCAATCATGAAATGATGTGTTAATTTCATAGTTCTATTCAAAATATGCCTAAAGATCTTTATAAAAAATTGCAAACTTTATTAGCCATAACAGAAATTTTGGGAAACAATTGCCAACAATTGTCAATCGACACTTCTAAAAATGTAATATTTATTGAAAGTTTGAATTTTGTGAGTGGTATTTGTGAAAATTGGATGTGTAGTTTGTTTCTAAATAACTTTAAGTTCAATGACTCAGTTAATCGCCACCACTGCACCTACTATTACTCTAGATCATATATAGACATTGTCTAAATTATAGTAAGGTGTGGATTATCAGAGTTTAGTATAAACAAACTATTTCTTGCGAAGATTATCTGAATTTGGAAATGATTTAGGCAAAGTTTTATTTTTAGCAAGATGAAGTACATTTGTACTACTGTCGTAGTATAAAAGGATGCCGATTTTGACTGTATTTACTATTTGTAGCACTGGAAAATGTAGAAACACATTAAAGACAACATTTATAGCACTGATTATCAACCATAGAGGCATTAACAAATTGGTTGTGTAATCAAACTGATCTTTCTGATATTGATCATTTTGTAATCTCATGTCATAAACAAGGAAATAACAGCAGTGATATTTTAAATGGCACATTAAGAAATGTATTTTTGTAACTCTACACGCATTTTTGTTTATTCCAATTTTCCCGCTTTAGTTTGATTGTTATACATCGGCGGATTTAATAATTTGAAATGTTTAAATTATTACCTTTGTTTTACAACTTATTACTTCTGAAACACCCTGTACAACATTGAAATAATAAAAATATCTGTTGCTAACTGTGTGTGCATTGAAACTAGACACGTTATTTAGTGTAAATATATATTTCAGCACTTAAATAGAACGCCGTTTTGCTTTAATCCTGCCGAGTATATGCTGTCTTATTTGAGATTAATAAATTAGAAAATGTAAACCCATAGAACATAACGGATGTTTATAGAGAGCCTGGCTTTATAAATAAGTAACTAATTATAGAAACAAAATTTGTTGGTTAATTCTTGGAGTTCGCCTGGTTTTCTCTAGTAATGCGACGGTGAGTATAATACCGACTAATTACAGGGAGGAGTGAAATTAAAAGCTTAAAAGTGTAACAAAACAATAGGTGTGAAAGTATGAGCATCGTTTATACAACTTCGTCATGCAAAAGCAATTTGTTTGTAACTTAAAATAGTGATACAGAAAAATTTTAATCTGAGTGGTCGAATTTAATACATAGAGTTGAAAAGTAAGTGAAAATAGGTAATAGAAATAAGTCATATTAAACAATGCAAAAAACAGATATCGTAAAAGAAAGCAATATGTTGGAAACAAAAAATAAATTATACTAAATGGCAGCAAGAAAGAAAATGGTTAAATGAAAGAATTGATGCCTTGTAACGGAGAATAGAGAATCAAAAAAAGGAAAAAAGAAGGAAATTAAAGGTGTAAACGTAAACCAGGGTAAGGAAGTTATAAGAAATGAGCTGAAAATAAACATAACACCAAAAATATTTAGCAATTCAATATTAAAAATAATAAGGCAGCAAAGATAAATAGTTTTCAAGACAAAAAAGAAGGGCGAGTTGAGGGTAAAACCCATTTACATATATTAAATACGACATAACAAAAGAGGAAATAAAAGTGCAGTGTAAGATTAGGTAGCTGCTGATGAAAAAGCAAAGGATAATAATGTAAATATTGGATATCGAAGAATGTTTGTGAATAATGTAGGGTACTATTAGAGTGAAAAGGATCACGATTTTTGCAACGTTAATGATAACTGACACAGTAGACAAAAATAAGGATGATTAAAGAATAAAGTTTAAATTAGCTAAACACGAAATAATAAATAGTTGCAAAATAACAAATAATGAGAGAAACCATAAAGTTAAGTGGATGATTAGTGCATAATAAATTATGGGAATTTATGCTAAAAAAGTAACTTAGTGTATGGATTTATAAATCAGATTTAAAGTTTATTGGGCTAACTGAAACAAAGAAAAGAGAATGAAAATAGTAGAGTTAGAGAAAGAAAGTGTGTGATTATATAGCGGGCTTAAATAAGTGAAGGATGTATTATAGATGAGAAAATAATCAAAATTTTATTGGACTAGCAATTAGATCAGAAATATTAATGATAATAAAAGTTAAAATACGTGAATTCCATATTGTGGCAGTAATTATAATTTAAGATTAAGTGAAAACCAACAAGTATATGAGAAATAATGATTATGATCTCTGTTATAAGATATAATAGGAGCTGTAACGGAGAACTATATGGTTATAGGAAATTTAAATGCGAATAGGATAAGATAGTAGAGAACATTTGGTAAAGAGCTCAATAATAATGATCGTAAGCTATTAGAATTCATATAATGATTTAATTGCACCAAAAATATGTTTCTGTATGTAAAATGCATCTATATCTATACAAGAGTAGAACCAAATTGGCACAACAAAATGGAAAAATAGATTCAGGATGTGAGAATATATTATTTACCAACGGCGGATTTTAAAATAGATGTTAATCAAGAAAGACTTGCAGATGAAAAAGCCAGAAAATAGATTATAAGTTGGAAAAACTTACACAATAATGAAGTAAAAGAGCATTATAGCACCAAAATAAAGAAATTAGTACTAATGCATAAAAATTCAAATATATTGAAAGGTGTGTGATAAAGCCCAAAAGAAGAAATTTTAAAGAGAAGCAAACAAGATGGTAGTTCGATCATCTGCATCTAAAAAAAATGGCAGTAATTACGATAACTATAAGATACAGAAAAAGACAGTAAAACATCTTATGACTACATCGAAAACTGCCCGGTAGGAAAAATTCGAAAACAAATTGCAGAATAATCCAATGGCAAAGACAAATTGGTTTTATAGAAACAAAAGATGTCCTAGTGTATGTTAGAAAAAAGTGCGGAAGTGATTTATTGCCCGAAGAGTATCAGATAATAACTAGGTGGAAAGACCACTTAAAGAAACGATGGGGATGAGTAGTGACATGCATAATCAACAAGATATTTACGTGGAAACGCACAACCTATAGAAGACCAAGAAGAAATTACATTGAAGAGGTGGCAACAGTTATAAAAAAAACACAGAACAATAAAGTATTGGATAAGATTGGGTCTAAAATGACAAAATCAATGGATAAACCGGGTATGGGTTTGTTTCATTAAGTCTAGTATTAAAACAAAAATGAATACTATCTGATTGAGAAAGTAGATAGTCCACTCTAATAGGACCATTTCTCTCTTAAAAGTGGTTAATAAAGTCTACGAAGGAGTGTTGAAATAAAAACACAGAATGAACGTTGGAAAAAAATAGATTCGGAACAGTTCGTGGAAGACAAGTTTGTGTTTTTGTTTTAAGGAAAATAATAGAAAAAAACGATATTACGTAATAAAAAATGATAGTTTACTTTACAGATATGCAAAGAGCTTATAATTTAGTGTATAGAGGAGAAATTGTAATGTACTTAGGGAAAGAAAATCTACGTAAGGGACCGGTAATCTTTTATATGAAGAACAACAAAGACAATGGAGTATTATATATATATACACAATATACTGCAAGAATATAGAATCACAACACCAAAAATGAGGATGACCTTATTCTCATGACAAAATCAAAGAGGCAGTTTCAAGAAAAACTTATCAAATTGGATAAACTATAAGAATATGGCTTGGTCATTAATAGTAAGAAAACAGTGGTGATGTCAATTGGTAAAAGAAGGAGAAATGTTTCAAAAATCTTGGAATACAAGCAGTTACCATAAGTTGAAAGCTACAAATATCTTGGCCAGATAATAAGCAGTGGTGGAAATTTAGAAGTTATACTTAAGAACCGAATCAATTCAGTAACAAAATTATATTATTCCATAAGTAAGACAATAATTTTTCGTAACTTTATGTTACCGTTATGAAAGTTGGGCGTTGAAAAGAAAAACGTTACAAGTTACGAAAATGAAATTTATTCAGAATAGCTGGAGATGCAAACCTAGACAGATTGACAAGTATGAATATCAGAAACTGTTTTAACATGTAAAGTCTCCAAGAAATCATAGAAAATAATCAACTAAAATGGCTAGGACATCTATATAGAATGAATAATAGTAAACAAATTAAAAGCAAAAAGCGAACATGCAAATATTTTGGGGTCATTTTAAATGAAAGAAGAATACAGTAGAAAGATGTAAGAAGAACAGCCCTATATTGGAAGAAGTGGACTTATACGTGCAATATTACCTAAGTACGAAACCTTTTGTTTGTGTATAGTAAGTAAATTGCATTATTGACACAGAAAACGGCAATGAGGTCAAATAGACTAAGAAAAAGATAAAGTGTAGTAAAACTTTAAAATTGGTGTACGTTGTTATTTTTACGGAAATGATTTACACATTAAATACAAGGTTATTGAGGCAAATCGGGAAAATAAATAGACAATGCAATTTGCCACAATTAAAGTAAACGATATTGTAGCATTAGCAGCGGAGCAGTGCATGCGGTCGGACGTGTTTAGCCTAATGCGTTGCAAAGTTGCGCAATAACCACATCGCTTCCAACAGGTACCTTCACCGGATGGCAGTGTTCCAGCTAGCATTCAGCGATGTTTTAACGACGAGTGCGACAGCGACGATGGAGCGGATCAGTGATTCGAGGAGATCCTAACCGCACGCCCGAACCAGAGAACCCTGTGGCGCAACCTCCAGGATCGTTACCTCGAGGACCCAGGAGGAATGCCCGAGCTTCTCGAAGAGCTCCTAGAAAAACGGCGTGATGGTAAGTGAACCAGCCGTACAGTCGCTGCAACTGCCGCAGCTGCCCCAACCGTACCAGTCGTCGCAGCCGCTTCAACCGCCTCAGCCGGTTTATTGGAGCACGACACCTCCACCTACAAAAAACCCATCGAAGACCAGAAGAACTTAAACCTTTCACTTTTGCCTGAGGCATCGGCTGCTATTATCACCACCAACACCTTTGCTGTTCTGAATGACCGCGAAGAAAAAGATACGAAGAAGCCGACTGTCTCCAACATCAGCTCCCGCCTGGACATCCCAGCTCGCTCAGAGAACGCTCTCCAGGGAGAAAGAATACCGCCCATCATCCTATGGGAGAAGAAGGTCTGGTCTGCCGTCTGGAAGGCTATCCACGAGTGATACATAGGCCTCGTAAAGGTCAAGAACAGCCGGGATGTCCTGTCTTCCCTAAACTAGCGCTCTGAACGACGACGGCCACTCCAGGCCGCAGTTACGCAGCAGCGACACGAGGGGATGCCCTCGCTTCCCAATAATCTCAACCGAGTCCGCGACGACTTACGCAGAACCCACCATCACAGTCCGACCACCAGGGCTAGGCTACCATCGCCGGATGGTTCCATAACGTGGACCCAACCATGTTCCCGGAATTAATTCAACACATAGTAGCGGTGACAAAAAACGCCACCAACTTAGTGGAGGTGGTTTCAGGCCTTATTACATGCAATAAAGAAATTAAAGTCATCCTTGGCATGTACAGGGCAGCCTGAATTACCTGAGTACCTACTAAGCTTCCACCATCATGAAAGTGCCTGAGAAGCCACCAACATCCAACGCCAAGACTCCCCGAAAAAAGAAGGTTAAAGAATATTGTAGTACCCATCAGAGACCACAACGTTCTCGAGGTGGGACCTAAACCTGCTACAGAACCGTACAACTGCCTTCTTATCCATATGTGTCATTACCTCCATAATGGAGGCCCTTAAGTTGTTCTTGATGATATGATACTTGATTAACCTTCGTTTTCACCATATTTCACATGTAAAAATTAAAGGGATTACATTTGGAGCTGGATGGTAACCACAAGTCAGGATACTAGTGGTAATACAAATTTTTGTATAGTCATGCTTGGGTTTTCCTTAACTTGCTGAAACACGTACTCTCGTCCAACACCTTCTCTATCTAGAGCTTGACAACTATCTCCAGCACGTTGATACAATTGTCAGCGGCCACCTTCATGCGTTATTATACCAATATAAAAATATTAATAACACGTTTTTGAATTTTATTGCCTTTTTCATGGCGAATTTCTGCTTTTCTCGCCAGATTCTAAACTAATATGACATTTAATTAAATTTTAGTAGGAAGTAACAAAACGCTTATTAGTAATGATATACAGGGTCGTTGAGGTAAATCCGGAAAATGAATAAACATTAAATATATAATTAATAATAACATTAAAATATAAGAGAAATAAAATTTATTTACATGAAACAGCACAATTAAAGTAAATACTATTGAGAATCATATTATTCAATGTAGCCTGCTGCAGATCACTACAACTACTTTCAAGATGGAGGCCCTTAAGTTGTCCTTGGTGTACGATGCCTCTCACTTACCTTCGCTTCGACTATGAGCCACAGGTAGTAGTCAAAAAAATTGTAGTCGGGCTGAAGGATGACAATAAGTCGGGTTAATACAATTTGTTGTAGAGCTATGCCTGGACCTTCCTTGACTTGAGAGCTGGAGCAAAGTCTTGCTGAAACACGTACTCCCGTCCAGAGGCTACTTTCTCTATGCAGAGCTTGACAACTGTTTCCAGAACTTTAATATAGTTGTCAACGGTCACCTTCAGCCGTGCTCCACCCAGGATTCTGATCGATCTTCTCTTTCAATTCGAAGGCGAGTTCATCACTTTTCTTGAGATCAGATCGCTTACTGTAAATTGTTCTATGGGTAGTTATCTCGTTCTTATGGTCATATTTCTTGCACTTCTCGGCTACGTCGTAAACTTGAGTTGTTGTTTTTTTGTAGCCAAACCAAACGATTTTCCGGTACAAAGGGATTCGAGTAGTTCTGCGGTAGTACTTTTGTCGACAATCGTAGGTTGTTGATTATGGGTCCTTAAGAGATTCAGTGAAATATTGGTATTATGTTCCTCTCCAGTATATATCACAATGCCTATTGAACGGTATGCATTATCACTTCGATTGTTAGATAGTAGTGTAAAAAGATTGCTTTGCTAGATTAAATTTTATCTTTACAGAATGTGTATGGCTCATCAACTCTTTTAGCTTGTTAAAATGATTAGCATGAAGTTCAAAGAGGAATTTTAGAGTTACGTGACACTAATCCAAATGTATTTAGTGTGATGAAAATGTCTGATGTAGTATATTTTTACGTCAGAAATTTTGGTATTACTGCCACAAAAATCTTTATAAAGCGGAGAAAGTTTCTCTTCTTTTTGCTGTGTACTTCCTAAATATCATTAAATATTTTACAAAATATATTTCTAGAACAAATTAACTTGGCTGTTTTTTAACATCTAAAAAAAAGAAATTTAAGAAAAATTATAAAAATTAATAAATTGTGCACCTTCTAAAGCTAGAAAAATTTTTAATTGTAACAAATGAATTATAAACAATTTAATGTGTGTCAAATATTGTGCAAATATTTTAGAAATTAACGAAACATTTTAAACTGTTCTTTTATCGGATTTTTTATAAAGTAGTTAGCTTTAATTCGATTTGAAAATGAAATTATTACGAGTAACCCTTGTATGTGTTCCGGCTTAGCGCTCAAATTTACTTCGGTTGTATTAGCGCTATTGTACGCTTATAATTTAATTGCTTTGGGATTTGTCTGGAGTTGGGAGCGATATTATCAATAATGCAAAGCAATGTAGGAACTACTTACAAGTGATTTTGGATTGGACGTGTAATCCCAGTGCTAATTTGTTTCTCTTTGTATACACAAACTTAATGATGTCAGAGCATTTAGAAAACACAAAAAGCAAAATTAGCTTTGATTTCTCTATATCAAAGGACAACGACAATGGACAAGTGATCGCATTTTTATAGTTATAAAGAAATAAAATATTATCTTTAAATTCTATAAATTTTTCATCAATGTCAGGGTCTATTTATTATTATTCATTATTAAGGTACAGTGCACATAAATGTAGAAACTTTTTACACTGTCAATTTTTTTTTTACTTTATTTCTTTAAGAACTTACATAGATACGAGGAATTGGTGCACAAAACAATTTTTCACCCACCTTCCCTCAAATTTTTGCGAAATCAAAAGGTGGAACAATTTATTTACAAATGATAACAGTGGGATAAGTCGGCGCAGCGACCTTATGAAAGTGAAGTATGTAAAACGACCCTAAAGATAGGCAACCAAACGTACGCTTAGAGCTCAGCCACGTCACATTTCGTATCAGCTGTCTTTGTTTACTTTTTGTTCAAACGAATGGGTTGTCTTTGTTTATTTTCTGTTCAAATGTATCTGTGAGCTGTGGATACAAAGAATAAGGGTATCGAAAGAGCCCCAAACCTACAGAAAACCAGTGCTACTAATCCTTGGCTAATTAACTTATAAAGAGCTTTAGCTTTCCTCGTCCGGTTACAAGGACTTTTTACAGGATATAGTGACTGCCTTTACTTTCTAAACTTTTTGAGCAGCTTATAGAGAGTGTTTTCCAATTTACAATTGCTTCCAAAGGTTCTTAGACTTATTTATGATTATTTTCCATATCTTCCAATGTTTAGCCTTTTAATTCCAATTTTGTGTTTTAAGCTCCCACAAAACTTCTGCTGAAGATATTACCATCAGTTTAATAACTGTTTTATACGTCTTTAACTTTCTTCAGGTAAGCTGGGAGTAGAATTAGATGCGTAGAAAGTAATCGTTATAAAGAACAAAAACGGGATCATCGTAAACTGTGGAAGAAAACAAGGAGTATATATGCACTATAAAAAGATTACAATTGACACAGTACAATACAATTGACACAAGGCAGAAAAAAGATCTCTAGAAAAATAAAAAAGTAGCGACATAAATCAAAGACAAAACAAAGAACCTGGTGCAAATAAGGACAACGAGAAAGGAAAATGAAGAAGTAGGGCAAAAGTAGTAGCCAAGGAAGAGAATAAATATAGTGAAGTGGAAACATAGAACGTAAAAAATATAACCGAAAAATAAAAAGAATTTAATAATGAAATATTTAGGGTAAACATTTATTACTTAAGAATAACAAGAATAAAAAAGAAAGAAAATGGTACCATAGAATTATTCAACGGATACTGGATGGTTTGGTCGAATTT
The DNA here is from genome assembly GCA_036346155.1 of Sinelater perroti. Classification (NCBI taxonomy): domain Eukaryota; kingdom Metazoa; phylum Arthropoda; class Insecta; order Coleoptera; family Elateridae; genus Sinelater; species Sinelater perroti. Next base: position 64,273 of record JARFIY010000039.1, read on the forward strand.
TATTCAAGAAAATTTTGCAAAAGCCGGTGTAGTAGTGATAATAAAAGATAAGAAACGATATTTCTTAATAAAAGAATTTTAACAGCAAACATAAAAAGGGGTAAAATTGAAATGAGTGCCTAATGATAACGGCATATAAACCAAACGAGGACGCGAAGAAAGCTACAACAACAACCAAACGAAAATAAATGTAATGTTATTATAATGAAAATTCTTAATGGAAGAGTGCGAAACAAAAATAAAGGAATATAGTAGTGCCTGAAAAATATGAACAAGAAAAAAATATATAAACGAAGAAAGCATCTCAAACTTCTATTCTTAAAATAAAGAAATTTACAATATCACAGGAAAAGTAAAGAACAAACGTGAGAAATCAATTTTTAGTAGGACAGGAAGTACATAGAATAGTAAAAGACTCAAAAGTTATGAGAAGGCTGAAAATAGGTAGCGATTACTTCATGTTGAGAATAAAATGGGATAATAATAAGATAAACTTGGAACAAAGAAAGAGAAAAATAATAAAGAAAAAATAAGATGTTATAAACTCTGAAACATCGAGAAAGGAGGAAATAATAATACCATTATGAAACATAAAATACAGAGATAATGAACTCTTAGTAAATGAAGGAGATGTAATGAAAATATGGAAACGTTATTAGAAGAGATAGACCTAAGAATAAAAAAAGATTAAAAGGAAAATCCCTAGAAGACTAATGAATGCGGAAGTTCAACAAAAACTGGATGATATAATCACAGAAGAAATTCGGGGAACAATAACGAAAGTGAATTTAGGAAAAGCTGAAAATGGTAGAGATGTCAAAGGTTTAGATCTAACAAAAAAGTGACAGAGGAAATATTCATTATCCGCCAAATTATGGAAAACAGAGAGATGCATTTATGCTTTATCGATTTAAAAAAGCCTTCGATAAAATAAATAGAAGGGAGTTATGGGAAATTCTAGCAAAACAAGGTGTAAGTGAAAAGATTATAAATGATGTAAAATCTCTATACAGAGTAAAACACGAAAAATCACGGATGCTTGAAAGCAAAAAGTGTTCTACAAGCTGCATTTTGAGTATGTTACTGTTCGCGATAGTTTTATATGAGGAATCAAAGAAGCCAAAAGAACCACAGAACAATTCAAAGCAGGGCACTGAAAAACGAAGCATATAAAAGTTACAGAACTGATATATGCAGACGATTTAGCACTGATTAGTAACAAGAAAGAAAATTAAATAAAAATTTAAGAATATATAATAGCACCCTGGAAGCTTTGGACGTGAAAATAAACAACAACAAAATAAAATGATAATTATTAGTTGAACTAAAAAGAAACATCAAATAAAATTAAGAAATACTCTGAAATAAGTCGGTAAGTTTAAATATTTGGAAGCGAAAGTAACACCATATATAAATAAATGCACACTAAAACAAATAAAGGCAAAGATATTCAAAAGAGTAGTAATCTCAATCCTAAAGGGTTTGAAACTTGAAGTTAACACAAAAACAGGCAGATAAAATAAAAAGCACGAACAAGACATTCTAACGGACAATTGAGGGAAAAAGAAGAATGAGCAGAATACTGTCGTTAGAGATAATCTAGGAATTAAAGTAATACTAAACACAATAAAAGAAGAGTTAAGATGACTAGGGGATGGCGGAAAATATGACTGTAAAAAGAGTATTCGAAGCCCAAAGAAATCGAAAAAACCGAGAAAAACGTGGAGTGAAGTAGTTAGAAACGAATAGAATGGAATTAAATGAGAAGTAAATTGCAAAACAGGAAAGAATGGAAAGTAGACATGTTGAAAGATCTCAAGAGCATAACTCTTGATTGTAATATTAGTCGCATCGCTTAATAATACTTTTTTCTTGCGTCTTAAGGTAACACATTTCTTGTTGCTAATTACTCCAATTGATATCAAAGACATTATTTAACCTTGAATTTATAAACGAATTCTGTTTTAAATTTAAACTAAAAAAATATGCCCTTAACGTAACATTGGTACTGATTACTACTTTGTGCTTTGTTAACTCCATGTAGTGATGCTTGGAGGAAGAAATGATCAGTATTTTGTGTCCCGCATAAATTACAAGAGTAAGATGAATTATAGCAGCTTGATTACCGAGTCTTAGGTAATGTGACTTTTGAGGTGATGCTGCGTACATACAATCAAACGATGAGTTGTCAGGTACTAACTTTATTCAATGGGCTACTTTACAGCAAACTTCTTACGCGCCAAGATTGAAAGATAGGTGGTTCCTGATCTTTGGGACAAAGGATGTTAAGTCACTTCAGCTTAATCATTTTATACCCTTACCTTCCCTTTCTGCAGAAGTGCAGGCAAATCGACCTAATTTTTCCATAACGGACTCTGTGATTGCCTGGTACAGTCGGGTCTTATTTGATTTATTAGTACACTCGAGATCCATATTCAATCCTGATTTTGAGAGTAGAAGCACGTTTCTGTCGCCACACTGTAATAAATAAAGCATACTCTTTTAATAAGTTATTTATAGTTCGTTTATAAGGTTTAGAACTTTAGTTAGTCTCCAAAGTAATTGGCTTGTAGAGCTTTCCAGTTTTGATTTACTTTCACCTGTGCGCAATGCTTAGAGGCAGTATTAGCATTAATATAAAATTAAGATGGATTCTCATAAATGATAAAAAAACTCATCCAACGCCTTTTTTTTGAAAAATCGATCCGATTGTTTTCTACAAGCTTCGGTGGAGGTATGGTGTTTTTGAAAAGACTGTCACTCACTTACTTTCTAATGAATTTTAAAATTTATTGTTTTCATACATTACTACTACATTATCATTTAAAATTACCTAACGAAATATAAGGGAAAAAATCGGCTGCGAAAAAGCACATCAGTTTTTGTTGAAGCCTTCTTGTAGACGGATGGCGAAATTGTCCATATTCTTTTAAAGCATGTCACGCGGAACCGTTTGAATTTCTCGCGTTATGGTTTCGGAAAGGGCTTCAAAATTACGAGGTTCGTCTATGTAAACTTTAGCTTTTAAGTAGGTCCATGAAAATTAATCATAAGCTGACAGGTCTGGTGGTCGAGCAGGCTCTCCACATCCACACGCAATAAAATCAATGTTGCCTTAAAAAACCATTGTTGCCTTGATGTATGGCAGGTCGCTCCATCTTGCTGAAACTACACTTTATTGAGGTTAATGCGTCGCCTTTTTAATTCTGGAAGGAAATAATCACGCAACATAGCAAGGTAGCTGACAGACATTGTTTGTCCGTTTTCACGAAAGAAATAAGGCTCAATACTACAGGTTCGAGAACAACCTACGGGTTGTCGGATGTCCAGTACCAAAAATTCTGTTTACCGTTTCCGATAAACTAAAGTAAGCCTCGCCAGTCATGATCAAAACGATATCAGCAAGTCTAACATCGTTTATGCGAACCTATGTCGTCTCACAAAATCGTTTTCCGCACTTTTTGAACAACCATAATCTTGTAGGGATAGAAATGGAGGTCCAAGTGTAAGATTTTGTGGACTGACCTGTCTGATATCTGAAGAGCGCGATCATGACGTACCGCAGAACGACCGCTTGTCGCACCCTTTCAATGTTTTTCGGGGTCCCCACAGTTCGATTACCTCCCCGTGCAGACCCCGGTCTGAAAGATCCTGTTGTTTGAAAACTATTCACCCACTTTATAATGGTATCCCATTTTGGAACGCGACCATGATGACCAACATTAAAAAGGTTTCGAAATCGTCGCTGTGTGAGCACCACAGGACGACCCATTTCAATGAAGGTGACAAACACACGATGCACTACAGAGCAATGCTTCATTGCTATTGAAATGGCATCTGTCAGTGAGTAGATATCAACCATTCCGAAAACATTCCAGCACAATCCTAGCAAGCATGACAGTCTTTTCAAAAACACCATACCTCCCTGTTAGACCCTGTATATCTTCAAGATCTTCTGACTTAAAATATAAATGTTGCAGTTTTATCTTATCGTTTTAAATAATTTTAAAGAAAAAATATATTATAAGTATAAGAAACATCTAATATTTTTAATTTACCGGAATACACAAAAATATTGAAAACTAGATTAATCTAATGCTAATCACTTTATTTGAGTTTTGACTAATAATTTGATTTGTTGGTTGACTTTTCAGTTTGATAAAAAAATTGTCCTTACACGCTTATGTATAACTTCGTAAGGCTTCTTTTTCAACAAATGTTATTTTTGTTGTCATATTAGTTTTTTTGACTAGCAAGTAAATCATAATTAAATATAAATATCTGTAATGGGATTTTTATGTTATTCTTATTCCAAATATTTGAATATCTATAAACAATAAATAGACATTTTCAACTTTTTAAATCCTGTATCAGTCGGTTGATTTTAACAATTATTGCCGGAATTAGATAATAAAGTGTGATAACGATTGCCAACTTATCTCAAGTAAATATTTGCTATGAGGAAAGCAATTCCTTAATCACACCTAAATGGGTTTTATTCGTTTCAGACAATTTTTAAGGAGACACTGAGATGAGAAAATTATGTCATTTATATTGCTGTTAATGGCGTCATTCTACCAGAGAAAGAAAGATAAGTCCTATAATAAGACGATTGCATATGATTTCATATATTTGACAGAGGGGTTTTTGGGTCGATAATGTTTAATTCTTGAAAACAGAGCTGATAGAATTTAACAAAAGTCGATGTATTGTTTTTTTTTGGATCAATTTTGCGTATATCCCTCTTCCCCATTTGGGTAACTTTTCACAAAAATATGTCAGTCTTTTCTGTCGTGTGATTCTCTTGGATTTGTCCCAAATTTTCCTTCTTTTATTCAAAAATTCTTGAACTTTCTGTATTCCGGCTCGTTTTCAGCCTTTTTCTGATTCATTTTTTTGTGCTTTTGTTTCTTATATCTGTTTAATGGTACTGAGTTGCTCATATTTTGTAGCTGTCCCCATAATAATAGTTGTGTTTGTTTAATATAAGTTCCAAGTGATTCTATTTGTAGTGCTTTTCTAATTTGTTCATTTCTTACTCTACCTTTTCCAGTAATGTTTTTGATTCTTTCTAAGTATTGAATTTCTAAGTTCTGAATTTTGCTTTTTTATTGATGGTTAAATACTCAAATTTTGCTTAAAGATACGAGGATTAGTTATAAATTGTTTTGTAAATAGTCATTTTCGATTGTGTTGTTTCTTTTTATTTATGAAACCTGTGTTTATAGTTCTTCTTTGTTTTGCTTTCTTATGTAATACAACCCGTAAATAATGGCATCTGTAATTTGTTCTATTTCGGCTTCTTCTAGCTGTTAAAGCACTTTTTTCTTTTTATATAACTACTTCAGTTTTATTTTTATTAATTTTTATTCCTTCCTTTGTGAGTGTGTCGCTCTAGATGTTGAAATTTTGCTGTAAAGTTCTTTCGTTTCCCGCTGTTGGTCCTGTATAATACGCATTCTGTAGTATCTATTTTTTCTAAGCTGTGATGATCTATTGTATTTTTCTTTTTTTCTCTAATAATGTCATCCATGGGAATTATAAATAGTAAAGGGTTTATCCCATCTCTTTGTCTAACTCCTTCCTTTGTATAAAATACATCAAATTTTATGTTCTTGCTGATTAAGTAATTATATGGTTCTTTATATTGCTCCTATTAGTTTATTATTTACTTCTAGTTTTTTTATATCTAAAAACGTTAAATATGTACTTTGTCCTATGGTCATTTTTCTATTAATGTCGGATCTATTGTTTATCTCAACTTCTTTTTTAACATTTATTCATACATATGTTTAAGAGTATTGTTCCTTGGTAGTTATTGCAGTCTTTATTATTGCCTTTTTTGTAAATGGCTTGTATAAGGCTCAGACCCGATCTTTCTGTATTTTTGCTTTACCCAGACTTTTCTAGAAAAAAAATATTTCTCCACATTTTTAACCATCTCTGCTGTAATTTCATTTTGACTAGGTGCTTTTGCATTTTTAAACTTTTTTTATGTCCTTCAGTTTTTTTTGTAATTCCCCCTTTTTCTCCTGTCCGAATTGCGTTGTCTGTTTTATGACTATATTTATGTACTTTATGTGTTTTTATTTCACTCTTGTTTAATAAATTTTGAAAATATTCTTTTCAGTGGTTCATGATCAAGATTTCATGTGTGAATTTTTCTTCTTCTTTACTTTTTTTACTATTGTATCAGTATTTTAACATTTCTTAAGTTTTTAAATACTTTTCCATTTTTAGTTCAAACTCCTTTTATCTTGTTCCTTCTTTTATGTCTATTTTACTATTTAAATGTCTCCCATATGTTCTTTTTTAATTTAACTTGTTTCTTACTTTTACCTGTCCAACATTCATTTTTTTTGTAATCATTTATTCTGTTTGTGCCACACGTGGTTTTTGTCAATTCTATGATAAATAATGTCCATAGTTCTTCCATGTTTATCTCTTTATAGTTTTATTTAATTTTTTAGTATTTTGTTGATCATTTTTTTATATACATTTTCTGTCTTCTTATCTACTAATTTATAAAAACGATTTGACTGACAACTTATTTTCTTTTCCATTTCTAGACATTTTTATCGTGGGTGCTATCTGTTTCTTTTATTTTAACTAACAAAAGATAATGATTGTTACTTAATTTATATCCTCTTCTGACTTCTAATATTGCTCTTCTGTTTTCCTTTCTAACAGTAGATACTCTGTTATTGATTTTTCTTTTGTGTTTGTTTCTTTCATCATGCGTGTGTCTATGCTTTTATGTTTAAAAAGATATTTATTATGATCAAATCATAATTTTCACAGAAATTTGACAACCTTTTCACATTGTTACTTTTCATTTCCTATTCTTCTGTATCAATCACGGTTTTAACTAATCCATCTCTTTTTCCGACTCATGGTAAAATAATCCCAGGATATATACTTTTTTCTAAATTTTTATCTTCATTTGATAGGTATACCTCTACTATCATCTTTATGTATGTTTTGTACTTTAATTCTACAACTAATATTCTTTCTGTAACTGCTTACCATTTATTTAAAAAATTTGTATTATTTTTCTTTTACAAACATCCTCTTCCAGCTCTCTCTTTTTTAAGCACATTTCATATTAGCATGTCACTATTTTATAGTTGTATAATTCTATTTTCTTTAATATTTATATATAATATTATATATTCTAATTTCTCTTGTTAATAATTTATTTTTATGTTTCTGTTAATATCCCACAATTTTGCTCCGCAGATAATGACGCTCTCTACCATTATTTTAAATACACCGGAATTAAGGACTTTCTGAGTGTTCTTCCCTTCATTATTCTGTAGTTTATTTTTTGACTACCATTTCCATCCTTATCAAATTTTACTTCCAAATACTTAGATATTGTTAGCCCTTTTATACAATCCTTTTCCAACATTAAATTTAGTTTTATTACTTCTATTTAATAGGTATTCTATTATGTTCTTATTTATAATAAGTCAATATTGTTTATACGTTTCTTGTAATTTTGGAATCATACAACTTATGTCGTTTATCTTTTCTGCCGTGACGATTTGATGGTCCAAAAAATAAAAGAATCTCCAATCCGTAGTCTTATACTTCTATATCTTCCTTCCACTCATTTAGGGATTTGTCAAAATATATTTTGAACAGGATAGGAGACAACCCGTTAAACCTTTTGTTGTTTGAATTTTTTCTGTTAATCGACTCCTTATTCTTATTCTTATGCTGTAGTCTTTAGATAATTGTTTAATTGCTTTAATTAATGTGAGATTTATTTTGAAGTTTTCTATTTCTTCATTATAACTTCTTCATTGGTATGCTACTATACTTTTCCTCTGCCAAACAGTGCTACATGTGTTTTGAAATTTCTTTGAGTTTGTTTTCACTACTATTTTGATCACAAATATATGGTCATTTGTAGATGATTTTGTTATAAATCTGAATTGTTCTTTTATATCTTGTTGTATTAGATTTTTAAGTATTTTGGGGCATAGTCTACCGATGGTATTTATTACTGCTATACCACGGTAGTTTTTGGGGTCTTTCTTAGATTCCTTTTTAAAGATTGGGCTATAGGAAATACGAGCTTTGCCATTTAAATATTTTTCATATAGGTTCTTAAGCATTTTGTTTAACTTATGCGTGCCATGTTTTATCAATTCAGGGCTTATTCTGCATGGTCCTGGTAATTTTTTGTTTTTTGCTGCTTCTAGGAGTACGACGGCTGTAAGGTAAAGGTTTCTACCTGACACGCTGGCGCGCGGCAGTCCTGGTTTCGACTCTCGGATCAATGACAACGAGGAATATCAAATGCATGCTGGCCATCTTAAAAAGTCTTTGGTAATTGTAAAATATATTCTCTTTCTTCCAAATTAACAAAATGAGCCAACCATCAGCTCGGGGTACGCACGATTTTGTGGTTAGAAACAGGCTAGAAGCATATATAGTAGCTTTCTTTATTTGTGTAGTATCTAGTTCTATACTTCTCATATTTGTTTTTTTTAAATTTTTTTTTCAGTTCTGGTCATCTTTTTTCGGGTAATTTTGTACAATAATTTCCCAATTTTTTTAATAGTATGTTTGTTGAGTTTACTTTTTGTTTGTGGAAGTTTTGAACGCTCTTATTATTGACAGGGTTTTCTCCACGGGCATTCTTTTTGCTTGTTACTTCGTATTTTACTTGTCTGTTCGTTTCTTCATATTCTTTTTTTTTTGTAAATATTTTAAATGTAAATTTATTCTGTTTAATTTATTGTTTGACATATTTTGTAGCCAATATGGTGTGTTGTCCTTTTTATATAGTGCTTTATAATGTGCTCATATTCTTGTTCTATAGTTCTGTTATCTATTTTTAGATTTTCGTCTAAACTCCTTTGATAGAGATATATTATATCCTCAGAGTAGACTATCTAAATTGTGTTTCTTTTTCATAATTTTATTTATGATCGTGTTATCGTTAGTTCGTTGAAATTGTTTTCTAAATAGGATATATATCTCAGCTGTCACCAAATAATGGTCACTACACCAAGTTGCACCATTTTTTAATTATTACACCGTGTATTCCTAATTTTGCATTTTGTTTTATAATATAGTAATCTATTATTGATTTTCTATTCCTTGCTTCCACGAGCCGTGTGTATTAAGTATTTTGTGGGCAAATAATAAATTCATTATTTTTGTTTTGTATTTTGTGCATATCTCAATTAGCTTTTTTCTTTTGTTGCTTACCACTTCTTCTCCGTGTGATCTCACTGCCGCGTTATTCTTCTATTTGTCTACCCTTCTATTCAAATCAGATATTCTACCAAATACTTTTCGTAAATTTTCATATTGCTCTGTTTTCGTAGGTTAAAATTTTCATTTTGTTTATATGTTTCTACAACGGTTATCATAAGTCATTTAATTTTTATAGTTACTGTTATTCGTTGACCGTTTTTTATAATAATATTAGTTTTTGTAGCTTCTTTGTAATGAATATTGACACTTCTTCTCTGTAGCTCTTTCCTTCTTTTTGATTTCACTATAGCAATGTATATATATTTTATATATTTTCACTTATATTTCCTTTTTTTTCTCGGAGACTATTTATTATTTCGTTAGTAATTTCATGTCGTTTGTTTCTAATTTATTCTAAATCTCGGAAATAATGTTTATCTAAATAGTCGGGAGTTCAGACGCATCATCTGGTACTAATAGTGTTGTATTTATAACTTTCACTAGCAAACCAATGTTTGAACACTTGTAACTGTTATAAAAGCAAGTAAAGGTACCAATGAAGTAATAGCAGTTTCTTTAATCTTTCAAAGTTATGTTCGGAGGACAAAATTAACTCTAATCAAGCTTGCCTGAAAAGCTAGTTACGCAATAAGAAGAAAAAAGGAGAAAAAATAAAAAATATAATAAAAGGTCGTTTAAACGAAGAAAAAATTAAATAATTAATAAAACTTTAAATTATTTAGAAGCCTTTAAGAAACGAAACGAAGAGTTCACCACGAATAAAAGTTACTGATGATTGGCAGCTTATTACGATTTAGCCATTCCACATTTCAGATTTATCTCTCTGTGAGTTCTATATATTCCTAGAACTTAAACCACCCTTAAAAGGTAAGAGATTCTAGATCGTAGACAAGATTCAGGCCAATATGGCAAAACAACTATTCGTGGTTTTAACACAGGGTTTTGCATATTGTTTTGAATAATGGAAAAATCTCTGGAAGGAGTGTTGAGATTCTAAGGTGACTGAGACTGCATACAGAGTGTATTGTCTCTGACTATTTTACTATTGTTACTACATATATAGATTTTTTATTATTGTGACTAATTTTTTTGTATTGTAAGATTCAATAATTTCAGGATAAATGACAGATCGTTTATTGTTTTCCGTATGTTTTTTTGGCATTTTCCTGCCATCACTGTTATTTACTTAGTTTTGTTGCTAGGCTTTCGTAATCTTTTGGTTATGTTTTATTGGATAATGCCACAGATTTTCAAGCGAGTTTATGTTTGGCCATGAAAAAAATCAAATTTGTTGTTCTTCTTTCTCTGTGGCAATTGTATGTTCTTGATGACAAAGGCTGTCATTATCCATAATAATTTGTCCTTAACGAGAATGTTAATATACAAGACAGACAAGTTTTATCACTCAAAAATAAATATATATGACGTCATTTACTATAGTATCACACAAAATGAAACGTGATTTGCCTCGATACTAAATTACACCTCACATCATTATACTAACTCTCCCATATTTTATTATTCAGTTGATTGGACGAATGCCTCCGTATACAATTTTGACCACTGCCAGTAAATTGACGCTATTGGTTTTCGTTAAAAAAAATGACGGAACGTCAAATGTTATAGGAGCGAGAGCGCATCTCTTAAGTTAATGTTATATTTTAAGGTTTTTGTATGTCATTATGCAATGATTTAAATTACGCTATTCTCCATAAATTTATCTGCAGAAATACTCATGCCACAATCCGCAAGGAAATTTATTTAAAAAGAATTATTTAAGAGCAAAAAAGGTGGTAGTAGAGATAGAATAATACAAAAAAATAAAGGGCAGGGCATTTCAAAATGATTTGAACGATAACAACACGTTTGAAGAAGAATATAACATTAGCTAAGATCTAATTTTTATGAAATATAATGGGATACATCCCCAAGTTTATAATATAATCTTATCACCAGGTGGCAGACAAACGACAAGTTGTAAAATGGCTGTGACTGTCTTTTAGAATTTTACATAAGTGGATCATTGTTGACCATGCAAAGTTTTTATAAAGAACCACCAATAAAGAATTCTAATTAAAGATTCGAACGAATAGGCTAACTTTGTAAGGGTAATGCTGACTACGTGGCTTTATCTTGCAAATTTATTCTTTAAGGAGACTGCCATACCCATGAATAGGTCGCGTAAGTAACAATAATCAACATCTTCTACGCTATCCATCAAGGTCACTGGACCTTATTCGTATGACTTCTTTTTGTAAGAATATGTAAAAAACACTATTTATAATCCCCCCCCCCCCTATAAAAAAACGCAAGATTGCATTGCCACGGCATTGATGAAAACATACTGCAACGCGTCTGGCAAAAGTGAGACAATAAAATATAGCAAACTGAAATCGTTTAAATTATTTTGAAAAACCCTGTATGGTAAGTGTGTAAATTTGATCAAAGTTTTACATTTCTTTACCAAGAAATAAATTGAGATAATGGTAATATTTGGTTTAACTACTCTCAAATATAACTAAATAACAAAATAACTATTACAAAAAATATGTAGTTCTCGCAGTATTCAGTACAAACAAGCAAATCTGTTCAAGCATTCGACAATCATAAGTTTTTTAAAAGTCTGTGAATTACAGTATCCAACGATTTATTGAGAATGAAGCTGTTATGTGCAGCCCAGACAGGCTACCCACACACCGTAATGTAGCTTCTGCTGAAAGCGATAATGGTTTCTGTTTTAAATATATGCAAAATGTTTACAAATTCAATGTTAACAAGTGACATGGAATTAACTGAAAAGTTACCAGAAAAGTCAACACCGAACAATTCGATTTATCGGCAAAATTGCATTTCTTGTAAACACAACTTTAAAAAAAGGGGGAATATAGGTGCAAGTTTATCAAAGGCTACTGAAACTTTTCAAATATTTGAAGAAGTCAATTAAACTGTACCGGAGGCAATGGTCAAGGGCGATATCTTCTTTCGTAGTCAAAATTTACAAATAACTCGGAAATAGTTTAAATTCACTTTAAAATGAACTTAAGTGTTTTTAAAATATGTTACGAAGCCAATTTAGCAATTTTAGCCATTTGTCGCACCCAACAAGTTTAAAAAAAGCATAAAAACTGCCACGGCGAAGATTAAATATCGTTATATCATACGCTTCTTGTTTTTTAAATTAATCGGCGATGCACCAGAGTGCACACGAACGATCGTTACTATATATTTCGTAATGGGAACATAACGTCAACCCCCATTACGGCGATGCACCAGAGTGAGACGTAATTCGTGACTGGCACAATCGTTGGAGGGCAGCAATAGTAACGATTGCTACAGAAAGTTCGTAAGACTTGCATTCTCTATACCAGCCAATCGTAACTGGCTGGATTTTCTAGTTTTTTTAATCCTCATTGCATCACAAATTTGAAAATCCCATAGAATCCTGTTAGTAGACTCATAATTGTTTTTAATTTATTCTTTTGGTTCATAGTTTATTCGCTTTTGATTAAGAGCACCTATTTGCTCTGCTTTGGCTTTATTCACAATTTTTTAATGACTTATTTCTTATGGCAACTAAAAATGCAGTACAAGAGTTCTAAGCCAATTGTTATCTATGCAGATTTTTTGTTTAATTGTTTTTATCTCATATCCACATAAATGGCACATTACTAGTTGCTATGCCTGTTTGTTACGTAATTTCAGTGCCTTTGACTTTTTTGGCGCAACCTAATTGCTCAAGTAATTACGGGATTGCAAACAAGTTTCTTAACACAAGATTATATACATTTTTGTTGTTTTTTGTGTTTATAGTGTACTAATAATCTTCATATTCGGTGAAAATTGGCAATTTAACATTATGTTTTGATCCACTATTGTTGGAAACAGGAACTAATAACAAAAAATGCTGCAAAGAAATTTGCGATACTAAAGGATAAGAAACTAAGAGACATTTCTTAGCGCACTTACTGGCACTGCAGCCTCAAGGGCTTATTGTACCTACTAACATGCACTTATTCTAGGACGTCACATACACCCATCAGTTTCCAACGAGACTCTAACTCGCCTGCGCCGATTTGCGGACAGAGGAGCAAAGATTTTCTCTGATAACTTGTTTTAAAGATCACCAATTTGCTTCGGGCGAAGGAAACTTGAAAGCTGCTTTGGATGCCAAAACTTCATCAAATACTCGCGATTTGTAGGCTGAATGAGTGAAATCATTTGCGTCAACTTGATTTTGTGCACCATAACTCAAGTAACTGAATCACAAGCCGACAAGCTAGTCAAAATTTGTTACCAACTGCTTGAAAATATGCTAGAAGAGCAAACTTCGGAAGCGTGTTGTTACTTGTGATGAAAAATAGGTTTATCTTGTCAATCGTGCTCGTTCCAATCATTGGGTCGTTTACAGGATTATTTTGGCAAAAAATTCAGGATCTTGGTTTGATAAAATGTTGTGAAAAACTGCAAAGGTTGTGCTGCATAATGAACAACCGGGACGTATTTACAAAATCTTAAAGAAAAAGTACTGATTTTAATTAATTGCAAATGAGCTCTTTTTTAAGATTGTGCGCCCATTTTTTTGCTGAACTGGATAGGATTAGTCTTTCCATATTTAACTTACAGCCCCGATATTTTATCTTCTGATTCTAACCTGTTTAGATCGATGGTGTCACTTTTACGTGATTGCTGTTTTGAATCGTTTAATCAAGTTTAAGAAGCATCTCAAGAATTTTTGGTTTCGAAGTCATTAGATTGATTCCATAGACAGATTGGACAACTTGTCGAATGCTAGCAGAAAGTCATTGATAATGAGCTGTACTTTGAGGAATTGTTGCTGCTTTGACATTAATTAGGGCATAAAATGTAAATGTTAAGAAACTACTCTGTAAATTCAACTATTTTTTCTTCATTATAATATTTTGTAGATGTTTATCTTGGTTTACTGGAATCTTTATTCTTGATTTTGTCTTGTACGTCTGCTAAGTCTTGAGTCTCAACATAAAGATGGTGCTACTGGTCAAAATCATTCTAATACTACAATCGTACATGCTCTGAAATTTATCTGTAAAAATTGTCATTTTGAACGCTTAGTTGTAGTTTGACAGTCGTTTGTATCAATCGATGTCGGTGCTTCTGTAATAATGATTCTGTCCCATCATTTGCCACCGTGAAAAGATGGGTAACTAAATTTAAACGTGATTGTACCAACTTGGCTGATGATGAGCGTTCGGAACGGCCAACAACTGCGACCTCCACCGATAACATGGAAAAAGTTCACCAAATGGTACTGGACAACCATCGAAAAAACGCGTTTGTCATATATTGACTGAAGAATTAGGCATGAGAAATCTGTCCGTGCGTTCGATCCCGCATTTGTTCACGTTGAACCAACGAATGAATATTTTCAAGGCCCTGATTACTGTCGATGAAAATTAAGTCTACGATTACACTCCTGAGATGAAGGAACAGTCAAAACAGTAGACTAGGAAGAGTGAACCTGTTCCATAAAAGTTGAAGACGGTTTCATTAGCCGGGAAGGTGATGGCGACTGTTTTTTTGAGATAGTCAGAGAATTCTGTTCATCGACTACTTCAAAAAGGGAAGACAATAACAGAGTCGTATTATGCATCGTTATTGGATCAGTTGAAGGCAGAAATTGCTGTAAAATGGCCCCATTTTGAACGGAAGAAAGTGTTCTTTCATCAAAACAAAGCATCGGCTCACACTTTGGTGGTTACCATGGTCAAAATTCATGAAGTGAAGTTTGAATTAATTGACCATCCAGCATATTCACCAGCTCTGGCTCCTAGAGACTATTTCCTGTCTCCTAAGATCAATGTTTGGTTTGGAGGACAGAGATTTTTATCAAACGAGGAGGTCATTACAACCGTAGACGCTTATTTTGCAGAGAAAGACGCCAACTACTATTTGAATTGAAGTGAATACATTGGTTTAAAGTTAAGGTTGGAACATCGCTGGAAAAATTGTATCGACTTTCAAAACTTTTTAGACTGCCTACGTATATACCGATTGGTAAACTAGATTGTGTCTGGTAAATGGTAAAATATATATGAGTTTTCTGCGGATAATTATATTTTAACAATGTAATTCACGGGTTGAACCGTGTCGTTTTTGAAATAAATAATGACGTTTCGAAATGTTTTGGTGTCATTTTTTCTCAGGCTCTCAATCTACCTACTCCCCAAGAAGAACTGTAAATCATAGGACTGGTCTTTCACGTGTTCTATGCTATTTATTGAATCAAAAGTAAAAATTTGGTTGAAACATGTATTTTCAAGAAATCTCAAGGTTTGGAAAATTTAGTTTGTTTGAACGAGTTACGTAACTGATAAGGTGGGCTAATTAATGGTTTCCTTTCTTTCTTTCTTTCACTAGTCCCTGATACCCTTAAGGGTATCGGGTTTTAATGGTTTCCAAATAATAGGTAAATTCTGACCATCGTCTGAAGTATTGAAGCGTTGGGGGTGTTTTTCTGTTTAAATAGTTTTACGAATGCTTTTGTTGACGAAATGAGAGATGAGAGCGAGTACTTTTGATTTGGAAAAATTAATTTTAAGTCAGGTCTCTTTAGTATATTTGAAAATAACAAATAATTGTCATTCTTCTGTACAACCTAAGAATGTTCGTATATGTGGCTCTATATTAGTCTGTCCTTTAGTCTATGTATGTTCTATCGCAATCAACACAAGGTCTTTCGTAAATTCCACGGAATTCACGGGGGTAATGGTCCTTAACTGAACGAATAAAGTGAGGTATTTTGTTGTCCCCTTCCATGCCAGTTAATTATCAGAAATACTCATTGTCCTCATAGGATCAAATATATACTTAAAAGAAGAGTTTAAAAAAACTTATTAGGTTTCAATATGAGAACGATTTTTCAGTCTGTAACAACATAAAGATTTCCAATTTTTTATCAGGATTCACCTGTAAAAAAAGTTAAGCTTAACCAACTTTTAATATCAAAAGCGGTGCTGAGTTAGATCATCCTTTGTACGCGCATTACATTTGTATTATTGAACTATCAGAACAACTTTTTTCCAATATTTCTATTATATTTGAGGTTTTATTTTTGAGCATGTGGTGAGTAAGAATGAAATTGTATTTATATAATGCTACCTTAGAATAAGTTTGAGATCTTCGGCGCTCTACAAGCTGTTGCATAGTTCAGAGGAGGTTGATACTCCTATGTTGGACTTCTCTGTCTTGCAAAGCTTGATTATGTACTTTTACAAAACTTCCAAAATAGCCAAAGATCAACTATTTTTCCTGAAAGAGTTTCGTCGTTTTGACCAAGATTTATAGTTCCTTCTAGTTACTTTTTATTGCAACGTCTTCAGTATTTTTTAGTTTTCGTAGGAAATTTTATTTATCAAAGATCTTTAACTTGTTTAGAATTTAAAAAAATGATTTATTGATTAAATTAGTTATTTGTTATCATTACAAATTTCAATAAATTACAAATCTTCAAAATTTAAAAAGGTGGATGAACCAAACTAAGCAAAAGAGCTTTCTTTAAGAGTAGAAGGTAATAGAGGTAGATTTTATCGTATAAAAAATAACAAAAATGTTGTATTGCAATATTATCTTTAATTGATCAATTAATGTGGACATTCCCGCAGTATACGTTTCGTTCGCGTTGTTTTATTCGGTTATACTGTTGGATAATTAAATTAATTACCACATGTAAGCGTAAGAGCGCTATCGGTTCTACAGTCCGGTAATTAAATTCATGCCCATATCAACTTCAGCGCAAGGTCAGGTCGAATTAGATCACTAGTTCGAGGTTTAACAGCAAACGACAAAAACAACGCCAGAGTTGAAATGTTGCTAGTAAGCCATTTTTTGCCGAACGTAATACCAAAAGTATCTCGTTTTTTGCTCCTGTTGTTTGTAAAGCCATATAGCGCTGATTAATTTCGGTTCGCAATATTGCTTTCTCATGTAAATTTTATTGACCCCAATGCATTCGAAACAGCATCTCGAGAAGCGCAACGAGAAGCTCGAACAAGTTCACGCTGCAGTCGGAAATAGGTTAAGGGTGTTTTGGGCGAAATTAAAAAATAAGTTCTGATGCAACGTTGTCTACTATGACAATTTATATTACATGGGTTAACATAAAAGTTCTGATATTTTTATATAAACTCTGAATGACGGACCACTTTTGTGCCTAATTTAATTTCCTGAGCAGTCTAGCATATTAAAAATTTTTATAATTTGATTCGATTACTTGCATTTTTTTGAGAGCCGCTTGATCTCTATCTTCCGTAGCACTGCAGTCTCGTGGACTTATTGTACTCTCATTTTTTTACAGAAATTTTTCCAGTATTTACGTCTCTTGTACTAGTCTATACAAGTCCCCTTTTTTCGTTGGGGTGTACTTAGCGGCACTGAAGCCTCAAGGGCTTATTGTGCCTACTAATATGCACTTATATTATTTATAGGCTAGGACGTCACATACACTCAAGGGTTGAGTGAGATTCGAACTCGCCTTAGTCGGGCCGCGGACAGTGAAGCAAACTATTAACTGCGAAGTCACGAAGAGCCCTACGAGTCCTTTACTGAATTGTTGCTGTATTCTTCTAGATCCAATAATGATTTTCTATTTCGTTAAAGTATCCTCTAAGAAAACAATGTCCTATAAGAAGACCTGTAATAGTTCATAACGAATTCACACTTTGTACTAACAGTTCTTCAGTTCGTTTAGGAGATGGTCTTTTTAAAAAGGTTTTTTTATGTCTTTGTCCAAATACATTTTCCCCGTATTATTTATCTTCTCTCGCTTGGCTTTGTATTGCACATTTAAATATTCCTAGAGTCGATTCTGGGCCTATATATGGAGTTGATAATCCAATTCCACAGTGCCATAGTAGCCACAACAGAGTTATATGTTGCCCTCGGCTTCTATAACACTTTCAGAGATACCTAACTACCCGTAAATATATTGATTTGCCTATTTAGATAAGCTTTCGAAGTATTTTGCTTACCGCACTACGGTATAACAAATATCTCCGCTGGAAAGACAGATTTTGCTTATTTTGTTTTTACCTTCATTTAGATCTATAATATTAATCTTGAAATTCCTGTTGAATGTGAATTTTGGAATCATATGGTATGTTCTATTATCCGGTATGCCTTCACCCATATGTCTAATTTTCGAATGTTCCACTTTTACAAAAAGCTATTACTGCCTCTCCCATGATTTTAAAATAAAGAAATGTTCCTGTTGTTTTTATGGCACTCGTCGTATCCAGAGAAGCAAGTCTTTGTATCTTACTTAGTACGGTTATAGCGATTCTTTACATAATCTTTGTTCACCATGCCATATAATGAGTTTTACCATCGTGGTATATATCTAATATATCACTTTTGATTTTAGACCCTATATTTTTCAGTGAGTTCGTTTGGGTAATACTAATGTCGCTTCCGTCTTCTTTTTGATTTTTGAATGTGTTAATTCCAGGTGAGTTTTGAGTCTAAAATAACTCCAAAATACTTTACCTCAGTTGACAACTGATAAATTTTAGATAAAGAAAAATTACTGCTATGAGATAATATCTAAATAAAACATTGTTAGTCAAAAAGTGAGAGAAAGTAAGGTTTATTTAATATTGTTATTGATAGTATAGTTTAGTATGGTTTCTGTAATAAATGGTTGTCTATTAAGAGAACTTTTCAAATCTCAACGCACTTGGATATTGGATAATTTGTTTTGAAATAAAATAGTAGTATTAAAAAAGTCAGATTAATACAGTAAATATGAAATTACATTATATTTTAAAATGATGGCCACAGTACTTGAATAAAGAGCTAGGCTATTTTGTAAAGTCGCACTCTTTCCGAACTTATCTAGATGTTTTTATAAATTTTCAAATCTAACATATCTAAAAGTGTTTTTTTTTCATTCAAGGATTATTGTGCCTACTAACATGTTCTTAACTAACTTAATGCTAGCACGTCACACACCCATGGATTGAGCGAGACTCGAACTCACCTGCGCCGGGTTTGCAGACAGAAGAACAATAATCTTGACCACGAAGCTACGACGGCGGCTTACCCAAAAGTTTTACACAGTTTTTTCTTTCTTTTTTGGCAAAGTTTCTTTGATAACTTAGAACCGATTTATTGCCTTTTCAATCGATTCAATAATTTTTAACTTTTTTTTTAATAATTTATCATGTTAATTGTTTTGTGCGGCTTCATCTGTGGTCGCAAATTGCTGCATTTTTATCTCGGTTAAGCAAATATTCAACTTGTTGAGTAAACTATGAATTATTCATCTATAAAGGATGAAGTTGTCACGAATTTTTGGTGTGATATCATTTATGTGTGCCAGCCACTTTAAATTTCACGATAGAAAGTAAAGGGAAAGAATTTATTCGCGTTGCCATTTCCTAATTGAAATCAAAGAACTTGATAAGCATTCGAATTCATCTGAAAGTAAGAGTCATATAAATTTGTTTATTGTAAATATTTACTGATATCACTTTGTTGGATCAACTTACCATTTTCACGACTTATATAAGAAATATATTAGAAAAATCTATTAATAAGGATTCAAAGAATAACTATAAGTTTGACCGTTCTACAAATAAGAGCTTATATAAGGATGCCATTATATATAATAAAAAATTAAAATCTGCCAAAAACTTGTGTAATTTCCAAATGGTAGTTATCGAGATTAAGTATCACAGACCAGATAAAACTCAAATATATACTGATTCATAAAAAGTTATCGGAGCAGAGTGCGAATTCCGAATATCTTTCTCAAAAAAAAAAGTAACCGCAACGGCACGAAATGTATAATGTATTTTTCATAAATAATCAACAACCAATGCCTGTAATCTTCGCTTTGTGGGCAGGGGCTCCATCTTGTTGGTACATCCAATGGTCCATGTCGAAGTAAGACTTGCTCCAGGGTATCAGCTGCTCCTTCAAGTTGACTACTCCTTGTTGACTTTGACGCCAGGATCGACAAAGAACAGAGGGGTCTTGCTGGTAGAGCACACCGCGGCCCAACTGTCATTTGTTTGGGATGAGCTGCCTTGTGGGCGATTCTCTCTTTCTGATCAGCCTCCTCATTGTCCTTGACGAGCATATGGTGATTTTGGGGATTGAAAGCCGCCTCCACGGTGAACAGCTTTTTGTCGGATAAGACGGTGCGAAGGTGGTCTCCGGACCGCGTGGGGGAAAGGGGGCATGGCACTTCGTAAGATTTTGTTCCAATAGGATGACACGGTAGGAAAAGAGTCCCAGCTTCTCTTTGACGATCCTTCTAACCGAAATTGAAGAGACCTTCATGTGTTGACTTATCTTCCGCATCGAGCGATGGGGATTTCGACGTATCTGCTCTCGGATGATCTTCACCTTCTGCGAAGTCGAAACAGTAACCAATGTTCCACTCCTTTTACGGTTCTTGATGTTGCCAGTCTCCTTGTACAGTTGGATGGTCGGTAGACAGTTACCCGACCGACACGGAGCAGCTTAAAGATGCCCTTGCACGAGACTCCTTGCAGCTTCAGGTCCAAAATCGCTCTACGATGATTTGTCGCGGTTACCATTGCCTTCAAACATAAAAAAATCACATGAAACTTTGAGGAAACAGAAAAATAATGAAGTGATAAAAATAAAATGATTGGAACACTTGAAACGCGCAAGCATGCTAATGACGTTGCGCGGAATGAATATCTTAATACTTGTGGCGCACCCTGTACTGCAAGCAAAAAATCAGATACTTTAGTAAAACCTTATGAGTTTCAAGAAATGAAAAAGTAACAGATAGGTCTCTTCCTATTCTTGAACGCAATACTTAGGTTAGAACATATAAATATTTACAACCTACTTCTACAAACAACAGATACAAACAACAAACTCAATAGATCCCACGATGTCTAAACCGTAACACAAGAATTAAGACAAAGTACTCACCCTGCTCCCAATATTCTTCCACTATATAGCATATATATTTCCGTTACAAAATATTTTTCATGCTCATTTGAAAAAGGAAGAGTATTAGAATCAAATTATATGAGGTACTACATAATTATTACGCAAGACAGTTAAAAAATATAAATTAATAAATACGACCCTAAATAAACATAAATATTTTCAATATTAATTTATATTACGCTATATTCATTAAATTATTAATAAAAAACCTGCATCATACTACCGACAAAAGTCATAATAGAAGTACCAACGTCATAGCATACCAAGTAAAAAGATGTCAACATCTTCTTTAAATTTATTCTTTGTTGATCCAAAACAACAAATCAATATTAAAGAAATCCTTAAAATTAACACTCCCCTGAATATCCCGCTAAAATTAAACTACATTATAAAAAAATTGCATTGTGTAAGAGATGTCGATTTTATAGCCATACTTAGAATTATCGCTCTATGAAATGTGATGAACTTCATGATTATAAAACATGTCCTAAAAAGAAAGAAGATAGCAGTAGAGTTAAATCGGATCTATGTTTAGAAGAACAACCCCACCAATTATAGTAGATCTACAGTTTACAACAGATTAGGAACAAAAGATTTTCTTTGCTTAGAGAGACCCCACAACACACCAAATCCAATATCCAGTAACTACAGATATTACATCCTAAGCTAGAAGTAAATTAGAGGTTATATACAATGTAATATGTACTCAAGTAACTTACGCCTAAAATCTCAAGCAGTACCCAAATAAGGCAGCTTTAAATTTTAATTAGAAATCATGAACCAACTATTCAAAATAGTTCTAATCACCCCCAAGCAGCTGTAACAATAAAACGTCACTTTAAAAATCAGAAAATCTCAAAATATTGTTCAGAATTTATACAAACTATTAGTGCAACTGTATAGATTTATATAGGATTACTAACTGTTTCTGCAGCTTATTGTTCATTCAGATATCGATCAAATAAAGAAAGTCTTGAAGAATACTTGCAATTATTTATTATTATTATTATTTAGTTTATTAGCAATCAAAAAGATACAAAATACATTCTATGAGCTAATTTTATCACTGGGTATATGTCGTGGAGAGGAAGACTCCCATTGAAGTCACCTCTTTATTGCACTAAATCTTCTCTTCAAGCGCCGAGTCATGGGATCTTCTCTTAATGGAATAATGGTTTCGTTGGGATGAGTTTCTAGCGAGTCGTGGTGTTTTATGGCTTTTTGCTTGATTGCGTCCTTCACGTATGGTACATTGAGGTCGGTGTGGAGGGTTCTATTAGAGACGTACCATGGCGCTCCAGTTATCTTCGTAATGTCTTTGATTGGAATCATTGTATGATTTCTATCGTTGAATTGCTTGCACAACCCCATAGCTCACAGCCGTAGAGCCATATAGGTCGGATTATAGTCTTGTATAGTAAGCAATTTGTTATGCAAAGAGAGAATTGGTTTTTTGCCAAGGAGCCAATACATTTTTCTAATTTTGATGTCTATCTCCTTCCTTTTCTTGGATACGTGCATTCTCCAGGTTAGACGTTTGTCAAGGTGAAGGCCGAGATAAGTAGCTTCGTTCGCTTGGGGGATGGGGCGATCGTTGATGTAAACTAGGGCACAGGTTGATCGTTTCATGGTAAACGTGACGTGGGAAGATTTATTTCCATTAATTTTTATTCTCCATTTGTGTGTCCATTTCTGGATTAAGGTTAGATGGTCTTGAGTTCTATTCGTTGCTACGACTGGATCCTCACTACTTGTTAGTATTTCTAAAGTTCCCATAGTATTATGTTCCAGGGTTGGGATGTCATGCGAATACAGAAGGTATAATACAGGTCCTAACACACTACCTTAAGGTACGCTTGCTTGGATTTGCCTTATTTGTGATGTTTAATCACCTACTATGACTTGGAAGTGAAGATTTTTAAGGTAAGACCGTAACTTGCAATTATTAATAATAATTCCCTGCAGGTGACGATTTTAATACCAAACACTCCTATTGAAAGTCCCGGATCTCTCTTCATTAATGAAACATTTTACTATTAATTATCCAACAACACCATCTGAGTCACCTATCAACATATTAACTTACTAACTGACCAATTGATGCAACAAAAATTTTCGAATTACTGGACTTTTTTGTTGCCAAAGCAAAAAATTATATCTTATTTTATTCTCGGATCACAAACTAATAATAGCCACAGTAAATAGTTTATAATAAATAAAGCAAAACCCTTTGATGGACAACGAAAATGGATCATATCAATCATATAAGTAAAGCGAAAGTTTTTGTTGATCACCTCCAAAAATTTTTCCAACCTTTGCCATCAGAAGACAATTGACACAAAGAAAATAAAGTAAAGAATTATCCGACAGACTGTTTCCAACTTTCGCTGACCATTAAAATATTCTCATGTATAGAAGTTGCAGAAATGATTACTAGCAACATAAGCTGCAAATAATTTTCAGGATATACACTAATCATTGGAAAAGTACTAAGAAATATATTTCGTAGAGGCATTAAACTAGTTATACTAACCTCCGCCATTATTCTACTGGTCTGTTACAGTGGAAAATTGTATAAATACTTCTCATTCCTAAGTCTAGTAAACCAAATAAAAATTCTTCATACAAACCTACCAACCTGCTACCATGGTTCTACAAACGTTTTGAAAAACTTCTACTGAAGAGTTTCATTTCGACCTCAAAAATAAACTGATACTTATTAGTTCCGATTCAGGAGTTAATACAGTTTCAGAGAGTACTAGATAAATTAACCAAACCTTCAATAACAAAAGCTGCTGACGTCGAGGAAGATAGCTATCCTCAACGTCAGTCATATTTAAGATAAGGTATGACTTGTGTGTTTTCTCTTAGAGCGAGCCACCCCGTATCCATACTACATGATAAACAAATCTTATCTTAGAAAAAGATTCTTTCATGTAAATTTTGCAGAAGAAGTTTCAGCTTTGTACCCTATTAAATCCAGAGTTTCACAAGGGAGCGGATCTTATTTATCATATATATATATATATATATATATATATATATATATATATATATATAGTTGATATACTTGCCAATTCTAACACTACTATTGTAAAATACACTACACCAATACTCGGTTGAAGTAACATAAACGCTAAAACAAAATTTAAATGACGTCTGTAAACCAAACTTTAATCACATTCACCAAATACAAAAGCAATGTTTCTAAAATTAGCATAAATAGGCTTAACCTGGACACCACAGGTTTCGACAAAGAGAAAACAACTCCATTTTAAATAAAAAAGTTACTACTGGCTACTAGGCCGCAACTATCAACTTTTCATTGTCGACAAACTACTCACTTATAAAATAGTGCTGAAACCAATACGGAGCTATTGTATCTAATTGTGGATTATTGTATCACATTCAAACGTAATGCTGGAATATTTTCGACCTAAAACTTTTTAATAATAAACTGAAGTTGGGGAGGTTGCTTTTTTATTAAAATAAAACCTACTTTCTATAATAAAACATTTGCAAACAGGGAATACCTTTAACAATGCAAAATAATTTTGGACCACCAAAATACGAAGGAAATGGCAAAGATACGGACATACCAAAAATGGTTGCTATTTAAAACCACGATGCATTAAATGAACAAGGAATCACGAAACTGATAT
Organism: Sinelater perroti; assembly: GCA_036346155.1. Lineage (NCBI taxonomy): Eukaryota > Metazoa > Arthropoda > Insecta > Coleoptera > Elateridae > Sinelater > Sinelater perroti. The sequence continues at coordinate 89,136 of JARFIY010000039.1, forward strand.
ATGTAGAAAAAACCATTCCGCTAACTACAAAGGATCCACAATCTTTAAAGACCCAAAAAAAGATTTCCAAAACTGTACATCCTCTTCAATAAGCAAAGAACAAAGAACCATCTCGTACTATTAGCAGCATTGCAAAAATACCAAATCAGTATCAACCTTAACAGCAATGAAACGACCTGTTGGAGTTAAAAAATATGATAAAGTACTTATCTGAACAAATATGTACCATGTTAAACCTTTTCATAGCTGTACTTTCTAAACTCAAATAATAGATAACTTGTTACAAATAGCTTTGTGAAATACAAATTGGCTCTCACAATACATAAAAACTACATTAATATTACTCTTACCTCCAAAACCCATTTTACCAAGAGGAACCATTTTAAAATCCCCAATTAATCAAATTATTCTAGCAATCATTTAAATGGAACTATTTCAGGTGAAACAACACTAATAACCAAATATTAACTTAAATATCACCAAATTACGGGTATAGCAAGAAGAACATTATAGAAACTTAGAAAACTAAGAACATCTAAAAGCAAATGACTGTTTAAGGCAACAATAAAAGAACTGAAAGAACAAAAATGCTTGTATTTAAACATTTTTTAATCAACTATTCGTTACAGGAAAAGTTAAAAACATTTAACAGGTTATAAAAGCTTCATCAGAACTTGAAACACATTAGAAAACATGAGTTTCTCAATCACACTCTTCAAAGAATTGACCTTAAAAATCTAGAAACCCATACTAATTTGAACCACCAGTCTCACATATCAAAATCGTTGAAGTCCAAGGAGTTAAAATTATAGACCTCAAAAAAGTTCTCAAATTCAAAATTCTTAAAGAATTATCTTGTATTGGAATAAAATATCTTAAGTAAATAGTTAATGCAGTCTTGTACAATGGGTATTTTACAACCCAGTAAAACGTGGCACAGTTTGTTTTAATTTCAAGACCAAGAAAACCTTTTACCTCCATACACCTATTTTACATTGACTCGACCAACTTTTTCAAGTAGTTTAAGTCAATTCGCTCCCAGGTCATTTCACAAATATGCAATTGGATTTAAGTCTAAAGATTGTATGGCCCAATCTAACTTTTTGACTTCATTTTTCTTGAATTATTCGCGAACTATTGTAGTAATATGTTTTGGGTTACTGTCTTCCTGAAAAATGAACGATCGATGGAGTACCATACTATAACCAACAAGCTTGAAAAGAGTTTTTAAAATAAAAATATATTGCTCTCTTTTTATGGTAGAATCAATTACAAGTAGAAGACCAAGACAACCCCACAGTGTGACGTTGCTTCGATCATGTTTTACAGTTGCTCAGGCACACTTTTTTTAAATCGAGCCAAATAACTAATTTTGTCTGACCATATAACCTTCTTCCAAATAGTTTGACAGATGTAATCTACGATTTCCCCAAATAGTAATTATAGAACACTATAAAAAAGAACAGCGAGTGATTATAGTAATTTTTTTTTTTGAGAAGGTTCGAAAAGTCCGTAGAATTTTTGGTAGACGTAGTGCACCAAAGGAATAAACTGCCCGAATATTAATTACAAGATTTAATGAAACTGGATCGGTAATGGATGCAAAACTTTGTCAGGATAAAGTCTTGTGAGAATATAGTCATCGTTAGTCAAAGTGTCGCTGCAAATCCAAAAGTATCGACTTGACATTATGCACATCAAGTGGGTATTCTGAGAAGCTCCTTTCTGTGAATAATCACTAAAGATCTGCAGAAACATACATATTAATGATTCTCAACCTCAACAATCGAAGAGTTTTTAAAAAAAGTGCTGTATTTGGGGTTCATAAAATTCTTGTATAACTCATAAAAAACAAATGCACGACCAAAGAGTCATTGTTTGGTATGAATCTTGGACAAGTGGCATGATGGCCATACTTCTTCAAAGATGATGCTAAAAATTCTACAACTGTGAATAGTTACCGTTGCACGATAATCCAGTTTTTTGGCATCATGTGGCATGCATTTGGAACGTATTTGGTTCCAGCAAAAAGGCGACTTTTTTATGCTAGCAATCCACAAAGACTCAACAACCTCAAAAACAAAATCCGACACATTATCGATGAAATTGATCAGAACGTGTGCGAAAATATAATCAAAAATTTTGTGAAAAGACTTGTAATTCAAGCCGAGGTGGCAATTTGTCAGACACAATTTTCCACATTTAAAGGAAGATTGTGTACTTCAATACAAAAAAAAATCGGATAATAAAATCTATTCAAAAATTATTTTAATTAAAATTTATATCCAGCCATCAATTTGGACCACCCTTCATAAGACAAATAAATAATTGTCCATAAATATTTACAGTTGTTTAATAATATATGGCTCCGTATCGGGCTCCTGTGGCCATCTCCATTATTTTTAGCATCGAGTCAAACAACGGACGGATGTTATTTTGATGGATGGCATTCCATTCATTATTGGTACGCTTACAAATTCAGCCAGATTCTTTGGAGGTAGTGGACACTGCTGTAGCTTTCACGAAATGATATTCCAGACATTTTTGATTGGTCAGGTGATAGAGTCCGCTATGAAAGAAAGTGTAATGTGTTACGTGTCACATGTCTAGACCACATGTTATCTTGTCGAAAGATTGCTTAGGGTACCCTCTGAAGAAAAAGAAGGACCACTGGCTATAACACCGCGTTGGTATAGGTAATATTTCTTTTAACTCTGGCCAGAGGAGACACATCATAACTGATAGCTTCCATACTATAATAAAAATGCAGTTTTCTTCCTTCGGTCATCGTTTCGGTTTAATCAAAATCTGTATTCATCAGACAAAATTGATTCTATGTCATTTGTTTTTTAGTTTTACGACAAAGGATCTCTTGGTGTTAATCCCAATGCAAATGATCGACCTGCCCAAAGGAAGTACCATGTAATTTTGTACGCATAAAGGTTTTTAGAATTTGTTGATTTAATCGTTAGGTAGAATACCAAATTGATGTTTTCGGATTTATAATGATTTTTTGACTAACGGATCCAGTTTCATCAAATTATTCTACAGAGTTCTTATATCGTTCCCCCAAAGTTTTCGCCGAATATTTAATAGGTTTTAAAAAACTCGTTCTTTTGTATAACGTTCCATATTTACTAATCGGAAGAATCGTAGATGACATTTGTTAAAGTCTCAAAGTTGCCGCAGAAGGCGTGAAGTTTAAATTTGGGCCATCTTCTGCTATAGATCTTAAGGAATTTGTTAGTTTTTGAAATTTTGTGTCTTTTGTATGTTTTTTTATACTTTTTAGTCTTATCGTTTAAATTTTGGAAAAGATCATATGTATGTACCGGTTTTCACCCTCCTTTATTACTATTTTAAACAAAGTTTAGAGTAGATTAGGATTTGACATTACAAAACACTTAGCAAATGTCCTTTCTAATATTGTCTAATTAGGATTGTACTTAACATCCCCTATATTTAAATTAGAAAACTGGGATTAACATTGTTCAGAACAATAGAAGCCCCTAACTGCAGGCAATCAATGTATCATTAAGAAGGAACAATTAACATCAGAATTATATCGTTAGACTTAAATAGACAATTAGTGGTATCAATAGATTTCTTAATTGAAACATGTGGATGTCTGCTTAATTTTTGAAAAAATATAAAGCGTCTTTTCTCATTGTTTTTGCTATGATTTATTTTCTATAAATGAGTCCGTTAGTATGGTGGAGTGAACCTAATAGCTTACAGTCTTTTAATTACTAAAATAAAATGCTATAGTAGCTGTAGTTTAAGCAGGTATTTATCTCGAGTAATTTTTGACAAAAAATATTTTGAAAATATTGAAATGATAAAATTATATTTTAATACCTCCCTGTAAGTTCAAAAAATATTCGTATGTGAACTGGCAACCGCATTAACTGTGGTTCAAACTTAATGAGTTGTTTACAGCAAGTAATTCCATTCATTAGTCACGCACTTATTTTGGCAGATTTCTGCAAACGTCGAAGTGCCGTAATGTAAACATTTTCTATTTATAAGCCGTTCGGGTTGTTTATTTATGTAGCACTTTCTCTCTGTCATGTAAACAGTTATCATACTCCTGGCGCGTCGGCTTTGTTTGGTTAAGCAGAATTTGGCAGATTTAATGTTGCATTGTGATCTCACCGGTTAATTTGTTGACAGAGTCGCGAAAGAGCTTTTAATGGTTTCTTGTCCAAATAATGACAAAGTAGATAAAATAGCAATTTGCAATTAGCTGGCTTCAATTGTCTCATTTTAACTTGAAAACCTTAAGGTGCGATTAAATAACGTTAAGGATATTCAATTGAATTTATTATATGACCTTGAAGATAAAATAATCAAGGGAAATTCTGCAAATTAAGAGATAGACCCAAAAGAACATAGCATAAGTTATATTAGAAAGTAAAGATTTAAAGAATCAAAATATTTAATTCTGTTGCTGTTATATCATTGTAGCATTTGTGATACTTAGTAATAATAATAATAATAACAAATAAAAAACTGCCAAGATGGCCTTCATATTCCAAATTATAAACTTTTTTTCTAGTAATATTGGTTTGAGGAGTAAACAAATATCAAAAACAGTTAAAAATTTCCATTTCTCAAACGCAGATTTGTAAAAAAATAATAGACAATAAAAAATTATAAGTGACAACATTAATTTTTTTTATCTAAACAAGAACTACAAGAAAATTGACAGTAAATGTAAGTCCAGTTCTGGTAACTTGAATTAAATATTGTAATTGATTACATAATACCTAAAACATTGGTTCTACTGATATAAAACGTATTGGAAGATCAGAAAAATTTATTTCCAAATTAGTAGGTATGTTAAAATCTCTTCGAGTGATCTAAATTTTCTTCTAGGAATAAAATATAACTATAACCACCATCCATAAATTAACTTTTGTTTTAACTATTGTTCGATAGGAAGGCGATCGAATGGATCATGTTGGCCCATTAATAAAGTACCACCTTTGTTGAGAAATATAAAAAATGACATTATCTGTTTAAATGTTTAAGTTTATTTTCGGTACAATTTTTATTTCAAAAATTCATATAGATGAAAAAGTTATATTTCGGCCTAAACCACAGAAGAACAAAAATACGACGTTCACAAACTAAAGAACAACAAAGAACATACATAACAATTGACGTCTCTTACTAGAACAAAAGAGAAAAATGAAACTGAAAAAACAACGCAGTATAGATGAACACTGGAAATAATTAAGAGGGCACTACATAAAGCCGCACAAGTTGTTCTAGGCTATAAAGAGGAAAAAAGACAAGAAAGCCAAACTAAACAGAATACAAAACACCGAAGAAAATCTTAACACTGCTAACGAATATGGAGCCGCCAATAAACTAGTAAAGAATAGTGCTAAAGGAAACAAGTGAAATTGGACACAAAAATATGAAAAAATTAGTAAAACAGTCAGCAGCGACGAACAACATGGCAGAATGGTATAGATTTATCATATCTTTGGTCAACAGATTCTATAACAGTGGCCGTTGAGGAACAAGAAAGGGCAACTATTAACAACAGCTGAAGAACAATGATACAGAGTTATTGTCTGAGACACAAAGGAGAGTTTACACATAACGAAGGAAATACACTAAGATTAGAACAGTTTAAAAGAAAAACAGAATCACCTGCAAAGTAAGAAATTGGCGGATATGGAATGTGCTGCCGATATATGGCTCATGCCACACACAATCGTTGAAATGCAAAACATTCTAGAGAAATTGGGAAAAGAGGCCAAACTTGTAAGATTAAAAATAAAAAACCCAGTAGATATGAGGGTAGGTATAGGAGAACGTGAGAAACTATAGCCAGATAGAGAAGAGATAAAAAAGTGTAAGAGTTTTGCTTCCTGGGGAGTGTAACCAATACCAATGGGGGAACAGATGAAGATATCAAACAAAAATCAAAGAAACTACAGCATGTATTTGAAATGCCAAATAATATATGATGACCAAGGTAAATGAACCAAAAAACGAAAATAGATTATTTGCCAGAAATCTAAAATCGGTGTTACTATATGGAAGTAAACTTGACAAAAGGGAAATGACGATATAACGAAACAAGAGTTAAACCGGTATACGGTGGGAACAAGGAACATATAGAGTAATAAATACATGGAACAGAGTTACAGAAGTCGAGCGCAACAAAGTAGAAAAAATTGGGGTAAATCTGCTGCCATGGGTAAAGATAGGGCAAACGCAAAAGCTTCGAGAATACGAAATACCAATACTGAATATATATAAACATTTAGGGATTGAAACAACATCATATAATTTAATCTACATAACTGTAATAAATAAAAACGCAATCGGAAAGCATTTAGATTAAAAAAATAACCAAATAACATCTATTTGATTTTTGAGTAACTTTAGAACAAATAAATGGCAGATTTATTTTTTACAATAAAAATGAAAGTTATTAAAATTTTTCAAACGATTATAAGACAAAATAGTATTTTTGAAATTAAACTTGAGAACGTGTTGTCCGAAAAGTTTGTTTCGATTTTCACTAGATGACATTGGAAAATGTCTGAGTAGGTCACAGTTATAGAAAAACTACCTTTTGTTTTATTCTTAAAGGTCACATTTCAAAACATATTTAGAAAAAAAGTTTTTTTGCAATAAATTGGTTTGTACCATTATTGTACACTTTTGAAGATGGAAGAAAAGAAAGTGCACTTTAGACACTCAATGCTTTTATATTAACAAAAAGGCAAAACTGTCATACAAGCAACAAAAAAGATATGTACTGCTTGCGGAGAAAGTTCTTTAACTGAAAGAACCGTTAGAAAGTTGTTCGGTAGGTTTAGAGCTGATGATTTCTGCTTGAAAGACCAACGGACGCTAGGGCAGAACTTTCACCATCGACGCTGAGCAAATCAAGACGCTGATTGAGAATAACTCACCATACACATTGTACGATTTATTAAAGATACTAAAACTACGGAAAAATTTTGTCTAAGATCATTTAGTTAGGCTTGGTTACGTAAATCGCTGCGATGTTTGCGTTCTGGTCAATTTAACAGAGCAAAATAAAGAAATTAGTGACCACTAATGAAAAATGGATCATTTACAACAATGTTGAGCTAAAAAGGTTCTGGAGTAAGCGAAATGAATCATTATTATTTACCAGCAAAGCTGATTTCCATTCCAAGAAAGTCATGCTTTGTATGTAGTGGGATCGGACAGGTATTATAAACTTCTACCGAACGACAGATTCAAGTAAGTACTGGACACATTAAATATTTAGAAAAAACGTACAGTTTGGCTAAAGGGAGCTTGTCGTGTTCCATCAAAATAATGCTAAATCTCATCCATGTTTGACTGCCCGACAAAAATGTTGGAGCTGGGTTATGATATGCTACCCCACCAGCCATATTCATCAGACATTCCACGATTAGTTTTTTATTTATTGAGGTCTTTACAAAATTCTCTTAACGACCAGAACACCAACTCTTTGAAAGTCATAATAAGCTTCCTTGAGAAGTTCTTCACCCAGAAGGATGGAATCTTCATCTTGCATGAAAGATGGAAAGGAAAAGTTATTGAACAAAATGGCAAATCTTTCGGGACGCCATATATCCCCTAATTAAGAATAAGAATTTTTCAAGTCCAAATTGTTAGATGAACAAATTGACGAGCAGAAAGACTTTTAGTGTGGTGTATTACAAAGGTACATAGAAATACATTTTATCAAATATTTCTCGAGTTCAAAATACCGCAAAAACTAATAAGACTGACAAAAACAACAATGGATGACACGGTAGCGGCAGTATGCATTCAAAACCAATTAACTGATATGTTTAACACCTTGAAAGGCCTGAAACAAAGAGACGGGCTGGTCCCCACACTATTTAACCTAGTCCTGGAACATGTGATACGGATAATGAGTATCGAAAAAGAAAACCTACTAACCAACCAAACACTACAGCTGACCTCCTACGCAAATGATATTAGTACTATGAGCCGAAAGTCAAAGGCGATAAACCAAGCTTACACAGACTAAAGATTAACGTAACAAACACAAAAACGTTAATACAAGAAAAATATAATAAAGCGACACAAGTCATACTAGAAGATAATGTCGAATCAGTAGATAAATTTATTTATCTGGGGGGAGGGGGGAGCGAACCAAATGGAACAGAAGACGGAGAAATTCGTCGAAGAATAACCGTAACCAAAAAAGTCTACTTCGCTATGTCCCACGTATTTAAATAAAAAAAATGTACACCGTAATAATAAGCTAAGAGTGTACAAGCCAATAATAAGACCTATTGTAACTTACGGCCATGACAGAAAGAACAAAAAACGTGATCAATATTTTTAAAAGGGAAGTACTGACAAAGGTAATGGAACCAGTTAGGAAAAATGGCACTCTCAGAATTTATTAGACTACAACGTCTACAGTAGGCTGGACATGTGGAAGATAAAAGGCTACCAAAAAGAACATCAAACAGTCGAATGTCCGGTAAAACGCCAGTAGGGAGACCACGGAAACGATGGACAAACGAAGTACAAGCCCGAGATGTCTTAGGAGTCTGACTTTGGAAGAGAGTGGCAGGAGACAGAAGGCATAGAGGCCAAGGCCCAATTTTGCCTGAAGTGCTATGGAAGAAGAAGAAAAATAATGCTCTAGTCTGCAAAATTTTGAATTTTTGGTAAAACATACTTTCAGACCAAAAATTAGTTTGTTTTTAAATGTAAGATTTAAAAACTACTTGTGTTATTTGATACTTAAAACTTTTTAAACATTTTTCATTTGCAAAAGAAAATGTCAGTATAAAAAAGCTAATATTCTTTGTTACTTAAAATTATTGAACATTCCCGGTATAACTTTGAGGTAGTCATTATTTCCGCATAAACATTCAAACTTTCCTTTTCTAAGCCCCCTTTCTTTCCCCCCCACTTAATGCTTTAATATGTTATTATTGTTACAAAATTATTATATTATTATACGTCAGGACAATGTAAAGCTAGTTTTTTATTATATAAAACAAAATTTCACGTACGATTTAAATTGCAAGCTGGAGTTGCAGCAGGTTCGAACCACGGCCAACACGGGGCAGTCAAGCCAGGCGCGCGTGTGGGAAAAACGGCGGGACTGATACAAATATTCAGCTCGTGTCTTATCTTCTTCAGTTTGAACCGAGATCGCGCGCTAGACTATGAAAATAAGAGTACATTGCTAAGCATAGCTGTCGGTCGCCAGAGTCCAAGCATGGTTTCGGAGGCGCTCAAAATCAACTTCATACCCAAGGAGGAGACGCGCTGCTTCCTGCAGCACGAGGCCTACCCGGCGTCGCAGTGCCCTCCGTCAAGATTCAAATTCTGCCTGTGGATCCTGCCGTTCCTGGTGCTGGTGTTCTCCGCCTTCGTGTTCTCCTTCTACGCGGTGCTGAAGCTGCAAACCTTACGCGAGGAAGTCGACCTCTTGAGGAAGGAAGTCGAGAAGCTGCAAGTCGGGCTGGTGGACGACGAGCTCTTCGACGACATCCGGCGGTTTGAAGGCGACGATGTAAGTCTCCCAGCTTGTCAGGGGTGCAACAAAGGGACGACGAGAGATAGGTCGCGCCGAAGTTGCCTGCAATGAGGCGCGCGTTTTATTCCTCAACTTGCCAAACCGTGCACCGTTTGTTTAAAATGCGCCGGCTATTTTCGTCCGTTTTAGCGTTTGCTCCAACTGTTCCGTGTAATTCTCAGAGATGCTCACGAATTGCTATTTTCACATCCCGGTGGGTGCGATTGAAATTTAATGGATCGGCTGCATCCCATCGTCACGTTATTTACGTCGTGTCATAAACCCCGCAAAAATTAGCTCACACCAAAAGCGTCTACTTGAGCAACCCATGCAGAAACATTCCGAACGCCCAGCGCAGGGCTGTTGAACTTGGGCATTCCGAACTCGATATTCGAAGGGCCCGAATTATTCACTTTAGCTAATTAGCCGTAATTGCCCGGGCAACCTTTGCTTATCTCACGGATGACACACGCTTTGCAACTCCGCGTTATTTGAGGTTCTTTAGTAAGGCTACGTGGAAAGCGCCGATCTAAATTATCTCTGCTGACAACAGATCATTTTGAGCATCTGAATAACCACTTCCTTCTTAGCGGCTATTACAAATGGCCGAGTCATTGATAATGGGCGACGTTCTGGGACTTCCGCTGTTATCAGCCCCTTATCTGTTCTACAAATCTGGAAATGCTCTTCGGTGTTTGATTGAGGTTTGGAGATGCCGCCAATTTTCTGCACACCCTCAAAATACTCGCTTTCATTTAAAAAACAATTTAGGGGAATCCATAGTGTAGTTTTTTTGTTACATATATTTCAAAATGATGTGACGTAGCAGCATAAAAATCTTGTCGAATTTCTATTAAAATTTGTTTTATATCAAAAATTTGCTGTTAATTAGTAAAGTTTTACATAAATATAAAAATATAGTGATTGAGGAATAGATAGAATAGATATGCCAAACTGTAGTAAATTTTAATGCTGTTAATCATAAAGACATAGTGGTTTTGCAAAAGCAAAACCACGTAGCTCTTCCTATTTTTTTCAATTTTATAATCACTCCATGTATTTCGTTTTTTTTCAATATTAGGGATGTTTTACTTTTGATTTATTTTTGAAAAATATATTTTGGCCCAAATTCTTAATTTCTATTACCCGACCCATACCTTTTTACTACTAGTGTGCTACTATTTATGAGAGTACACACCTTCTGTGAAGTGAAGGATTGATCAAAGTGGATGTTTATGATCTTGTTCTAAAATAACAAGATTAATTTTCTCAAATGATAAATGACACGTGTTAAAAGCAAAGAAACCTGCTATCATTAATTTTGATCAAGGATTTTTCCACGGTCATAAATTTGAACTAAAAGCTTTTAATACTTATTTTCATCTGTCGTGTACTCGAGATTCTAAAGTTTACAAATTTCGGCTTATATTTTAAAATTACTATAAGGTGTGATCGAAAAGTTTGGCAAGCAAATTGTAATTATTTAATTGGTGTTTGTGTTCAAGGAATGGGCAAGCAAAAACTTTCCCCGATCGCCAAAGACACTTTTTGGTTGGTCCTCGTATACGAGCGTGCTGAGCTGCAGGTTAATCAACTTATTCGTTAATAGCACGGAGAATATTAGCTAAAAGCCATGCAACCCCGCATTTATTAAAGAGGCAAATGCTTGTATTTGAAGTTATTTATAAGCGGCTGAAAATACGCGTCCAGCAGTATCAACAGAAATAAATTGAACAGAAATGGCTGTTCTCCAATGCTGTGAAAGATGCACGGCTTACATTTAAAGTGCGCAGTTAACAAAGGCCAAATTTCCAATTCAATTAGCAGTTCCAGATTGTACGAGGATCGTTTGTAATAAATTCCCGTGCTATTAATTTTATTTTAAAAAAGCAATATGACAGAAAATGGGACATGGCGCCTTTGGTTGAGCCTAATTTAAACTTCTTATTATTTCAGATGTTAGTAGCAGACGTCGAGGTGTTTATAATAAAGTAGAGGATCATGTAAATAGTTTTTATCAAAGGAGCTGTCGAAAATGTTTTCTTTAACAAGAGAACGCTATACCCCACACGTTATGATGCAATTAAATTAAAAAAATCTTTATATTTGTTTTTATTTGAGATATAAATTTTATACAGGGGTCGTAGCAAAAGTACCGGGAAATATTTGTTTTAATTAACCGCATTTTTAAAAATGAAAAACACTTTTAGGCATTCAAATAAGTTTATAAGAAACATAAAGTTTATTTATGAGAACGTTCTCAAAGTTTGTTTCTCTGTCTGTCCGTCCAAATTACTGTTTAAGTAGAAACGACTAGGAATTTTTGGAAAACTTAAAATTTTAATTCGACAAAGATTTTTAACTCCCTCGAGCTTTTCTACTGGCTATGGTTACGGGAAAATCAATGAAGGTTCTTCATTTGCGATATTAGATAAGATGTCACCATGGACGTACTTCTCTGATTGTTTTTTAATAAGACCACACTTTTTTTAGTTATATTATTAGTATCGAGTATCAATCTTCAACTCAGCTGTTACGATTGTTTTGAGAGTTTTATATTAATTCAGTTGAATTGAAACTTCATCTAATATCGGTATGTTGCTTTTTAAAAATATTCAAAATAGTTTGGTTTGAAAATTAGATGTGACCTTTTATTGAAGATAATTGTGAGTTTGCAGATTTAATATATGAACTAAATTAAAATAAATAATTTATTTTTAGAAATTTATTTCTTTGTATGTCTTTGTCCAAATACTATGACCATTACTGTTAAATTAAAGTTCTTCTTCTTCTTCTTCATTTTATATCATAGATTAATGCCTATTCCTTCTTCGGATGGGTCGTTGTGTTATTCTACGTTGAGATTCTAGGTCTCCACACACTTCGTCTTCCTACCGGCGCCTTATTTCTGGCAATCTAGGATTTTGTTGTCGGTCATTGGTTAATGTGGTCATTCCATTCTTTCTTTCTTCTATGGATCCACTTGCTAATATTCTCTACGTTGCAAGCTCTTCTTATATTGAAGTTATACGCAATTTTTATATCGTAAGTTAGTTTTTTGGTCAATTATATTGAATTAAAGATACCAGAAGAATAGAACGAACTGAACTGTAAATACGACGAAAGATTGTCATTATTTTGGTACTATGAAGACTTATATGTCGACTGATAGAATCATTCTTTTAGTAAACATGCCTAAACAATAGGAGAATAAAACTATACAGATTTTTGACGAACAGTTCAATCTCCTTAACTAACTGCTCTTCAGTTCTCAATGGAACCACAAACAAAAGACTGATAAAATCTTTAAGATTAATTTTAAGGCTTTGCTAATCTGGTGACTTAATGATTCCTAATGATTCCTAATGGAATCTATTCTAAGAGTGCGAAGAATGGGAAAGTGGGTTGAGGTTATATCCCATGTTTTTTTAACATAAATATGAAAAAATTAATGATTTGGTATCTTATTTAAGATGCCCAATAGACAGTATTTCGTATCTAAAATGATCTCCCTTGATTAGTCCATATTCATGCCTACCTAGAGAGTTTATAAAACAAACAAAAAAACACGGCTTGGATATCTTTTGTGCTACTTGTTATCATTTAAATCTGATGTATGACTGAGTAGTGAAATGAATCGCAACAGTGGGATGCGCATCAATTTTTTCAATGTGAAGAACTGTTTGCAACACTTGTTGGTATTTCATTTCATAATCCTTAGCTGATTATTTATTTTTTCTTGGTGGCGTTTGCTTCTCCAACAACCCATTAATTTATAAATACGCCCATTTGTCTAATTCAGTTTCTTTAAGATTTTTGAATATTGATATCAATGGGCAATTTTGCTTGTTTTGGTTTTTTATTAATATTGTCATCAGTGGAGCTCAACTGACCTGCTGATTCTACTTCAGTATTTTTCTGATAGCTCTCTGAGGGTGTCGAGAAAAATTCTGTTTGTTTTAATATTTTGTATCTGCTTCTGCCACTGGCGGCTGTGATAGTTTGTATGACAATCTTTTCTACAATGGACGCTTTTGGACGCAGCCAGATGTTTCTTTGCATATCTATCACATATTTGTTCGTTAGTACAATATCTTTTTGTATTCCCGTATGATTATCATTGTACTCTCAATTGTTGTTAGTTCTGGATTACAGGGGCGACGTAACCTCAAGAGATATATTTTCATAGAAGTATCATGAGTAGTTTATATTACATTTATGGGTTATTCTCATTTAAAATTATTGATAGCAAATATAACACTTTTAGTTTTAGTTTTTTGAACTGTTTTGTACAAAGATATTTTTTTATCCCGCTTGGTCTTTCTTGGTAACTTTTTTTCATTGGTGTAATACTCAATCTTCTCTTCTATTTTTTGGGATCAACCTTTTTCTCTAGCATGTTCTAACTTTTTAAACAACTCTGTATAAATTGCTTACAATTATTTAGAATAGAACTGAAAAACATTTAATCTATCAGTAATATTTTATTCTCTGACTGCTCCTAAGTATTCTATAACGCTTGCTCGTTTAACTCACCTTCTATATCTTTTTGAGATAGTGTACTATGTTGTTGCATGAGCGTTGCTTAAGGGGTTTTTTCGGTAAATTTCAATCGAACTTTACAAGAAAATTTTTTTTGCTTTTTGTAATCCTTGAAGGGTCTAGAATATGCCCTTGAAACCGTTTTTCTATATTCGAATTAGTTGTGAGTGAAATCGCATTTTCAAGGTATAGCTGCACCGGCCGGATTAGACGCATTGGGAGCGCAGATACACGGACCGTTTTGGAAGTTGGTAAAACAGATTTTATGGGTATATAAACGATGTATTATATATTTAAACAATATATGGCATCATTTTTGAGATTACTTACATTACCAATTGTCACGTAGAAAAACGAATGGGATCTCGACTACGCGCCGTGAAAAAAATACAAAAGGCATAGGAGGAAAAGGTGCTGGAAAATTGACGGACAAGCTAATAAAAGAATTAACAGTATATTATGGTTTGGTAATAAGAAGATATCCTGATTCAGTCACCGAGATGAAAAAAGCAATCTGGGCAACATTTAAACACAAATCTTCAACCGATGCTAAGCCCCAACACGAGTATTGTCCCGAAGGCGAAAATAAGCCTGCTATTGTGTCTGAAGTACAATAAGCGATCAAACCCGTTTACGAGGCACTTTCGGAGGGCGATTTGTTAGAACGGTGCACCGGCGGAAACACTCAAAACTGTAACGGAAGTTTGAATGGTTGAGTCTGGCGTCTCGCCCCGAAACACCTTCACAGCGGCTCGAAAACCGTTGAACTTGCCACCAATATCGCTTGCTGCATTTTCAACGAAGGTTTCCACAGTGTTTTGAAGATCATGGAATTGGTCGGAATCGAAATCGGCCTGCAAACCAAATGTTTTGCCAAGAGCAGTGACGCGCGCGTGTACGCGTGTCCAACATCCACTCGTCAGCAGCGAGGAAACGGGCCAGAATGGAGGAAACAGAGGAGAAAAGAAAGCAGAACGAACTGTTTGAGGAAGAAGAGGGTTTATTGTATGACACTGCAATAGCTGATTAGCTGTAAGTTAACAAAAAAGACTCTTATCAACAAAATAACATTGACAAAAACTTTAAACGCGTTTTACTCGAAGTCACATTTTTCAAACTGGCGTCTACGTTTGCGGTCGATCTAATTAATATAGAACATTGTCGTCTAAGACACTTGTAGAGAACTTTCTTTATGGGAGCTTGACGTAAAAAAATTTCGAAAAAGTTTATTTGAAGTATTTTTTACGGTGCTTCAAACGTGAAAAACCATGGAAATAAATAACTTTATTATTCGGAGGCCGCCATTTTCACGACAAAATCATTTTTTTTACTTTTTTTACATTAAGCTCCCGACAATTTAGTCTATTTATGGAATACCATTTCATCTTTAATTTTCGATAAACCGTTCGGGCTGGACTTTACACGCCAGCAGAGCGTTGCAGTCGAGCGCGCTACTGTTAACGCATGGTACGGGGTACCATAAAAGAATTTTTGACTGAAAAAATTCGTATGTATAGTCCAAAATACGTACTATTCGATAACAAACCCCTAAATTATATCTTTTATATTTTCAGTAAAAAACAATTACGAAAGTAGGCTTATTTTCAGCTCGATTTACCGAAAAAACCCCTTAATTTGGCGTAGGTGAAAAACACATATCTATATATTATGATAGCTTATCACCGTGAACTAGCCGGCTGGATACTTTTTTGCATGCGTTGGAGAAAGTGAAATCTTCAAAAGGTAGCTTTGCTATTCAAAGATGAGCAGACTTTAAAAGTATTGCTTTAGAATAACTTTGTTGGATGGGTGTTACTTATTTGGTTTGTTCATTACTTTATTATTTGCGAGTCAAAGCTCGTGTGATATTTCCTCTGTTATCTATTAAATACCATACTTAAATTTACGTTTGAGTGTTATGATGTCTTCTACTACCGTCCGATTGTCTTTACTTTATTATGTTTCTGACTCGGCTCTTGCACTATTTGTGTGTTTATGTTGTTTTGGTGTTTTTCCTATTTTTGACATCAGAATAGGTATGCTTGGGGTAATACTTTTTGCTAGCGCAATATAGGCATTTCTCGACTTTGCTTTTTTCTTTTTTTGTGTACGATAAGAACTATGTTAAGTGATGGCTTAATACTATTTTCTGGTTTTTGTAAGTCTTGTGTTAACCTTTCGGCCTACTATATTTTTTCTGTGTTATCTCTTCATCTAGTTATCCATTTATTTGCAGTTTTATGTTCAATTATTTAGCTTTCTTCTTGATTTGTCCTGCATGTCTTTGCTATGTCGTTGTATTAATTGAAATTTTCCGGATATCACTTGTACTGTGAGCTCTAAGCAAGATGTTCGTATACTTATTTATTGATAAAACTTTAATTAACGTCGGTGTCTTCCTATTAAACATTTTTCTTTTCACTAGGTTTGGATCGCTGATTCGGGATATTAGTGATGTTAATATTGTCACTGTCTTCCGTTTTATTGGTCACATATACATATAATGTTACAAATGCTGTTATTATTATACTTTAAAATTTACTTGTTTTAGCGGTAACAAGTAAGGCTGTGTTATTCGCATAACGACAGTAATATGAAATGATGAGGTACGCTACGATTTGTTTTGCTCTTATGTTAGAAAACTGAATATGATTTTAGTATATATTTACCAATTTACTTTTATGTAATTGTTCAATAATCAACTTTTAATGTATGTTATTACCAGAAAGTAAAAATCTATGTTCGTATAGACTTTACTTCTTACCTCTTACTTTTTTTGACTACAACATATCGGAAGTTGTATTAACTTTTAAATAGATCTTTTTTTTCTATTAATTCGGTCAACAGTCTAAAATATACCCAAGTTGTTCAAGAGGCTTTATTTTTTTATATTGAGCGTAGAATATCACATTTCTATTGTTTAGGTGCTTCTCTCTTTGTTTTGTTCTACCTGAATTGGGTTTTCAATCATTTCTGTAGTGAGTGTGTCTGGTCACGGTATCTTCTCAAGTTTTATCTTATTCAGTGCTTACTCCAGTTTTTCGTCAATCAACGAAGGTATTTATTTACTCCGCTATAGTCGTAGGCCATACAGCCTCAACTACTTTGGGGAAAAGCGTCACTATAATATTTTTAGTTCATTTCCTAATTTGACTTGATCTTGCGGATAATCTCCCTGTTACTATTTTCTATGCTTGGCCCTAAGTATGATCTATTTCATTAATTAGTTTTTCCTGTTTGGGTGTTCTGTATTCTTTCCAATTTCTTTATATTCTTCTGCGATTAAGTTTTTTCTCGTGATGAAAGATTTCTTTATTTTAGTTTTTATAGTCTCGTTGCATCAGTGTATTTATTTATTTTTTCACTTTTTTGTTTGCCAAGGTATTTGTTATAACATTTCACTATTAACTTAGTGTAATAATTAGTATAGTTCTTTGAAATTCAATGTTATTGATAGTCACTCAATTTTGGTGATTTACTCCTTTTTATTTCCTCTTTCATTCTCTTTTCATACCTCCAACGTAAGACTTAAGTGATGGTTGAATTTTTCTTAGCTTGTTCATTATCTTTTACACTTAAGTACGCTTTGTTTAATGGCTATTCTAACGTTCATGGTTGTTCATAATAAAGGTTGAGCTGCTATTCTTATTTAGCTTTGTCCTGATTTAGCATTGAGATCTATGCTAAGCGTATTTTTCTTATTCTTGAGTTTATTCTTGATATTTCTTTTTATATCTACCCACTTACCCCCAAACTCATTTTTACATACCTTTGGTAAAAAATATCAGCAATATATTACAAAATTTTTATCCTTCTCCGACATAGTAAACTTTTAATTCTGTATTTACTATTTTAACATTGGTATTCAAATTTGCTTTCGCCAAACAAAAAAATAATTTTTACTATGTTTTGGTTTGGTTCACCCGCAACTAGTATGCTAATATCTGATGTTTTAGATACACATGTATTTTAACATATCTTATGTATTTGAATTTCATCATTTTTTACAGGTTACATTTTGTCTACTCTACCCTATGTTCATCTTTTTGCAGACATAACAAAAAAGCTCATTATTATATAATTTCGCCAATGGCGAACACTTAACTACTTTAGTTTAAATGTTTCTAAACTTTTCTGCATGTGGCCAAAATTTTAACATATATAGCAGCTAATCAGTTTAATCTCTTCTTGAATTCCGCAGTAAGTCTAGCTTACTTTTGATAGCAATTTATTAGCTCCTTTTAATGGTATGAATTTAGCGTTTTATATCGTTTTCCATTTTTCAAGCACCGCTCTTTTAACTTCCTTTGTGTTTGTACATTTTTCTGTATCCATTATTCCTATGTTTTTAATCTAGTCTTTCATTGTTGCTTTATTATTGATGATATTTTTATTTATTAATTTTTCTCTTCTTTTGTTACTCTCAGCTTTAAATTTTTACTCATTTATTTTTCAAATCCTGTATCCGTATTTTTATTTTATTTTATTTTACGTAAAATTATTTCTGATTTCATACTTTTTATAATTTCTACATTAGTGTCCTCTCTTCACACTTTCTCTTACTTTTCTACTGCTCTTTATTCTTATTTTTCCTTTTCTTCTTTTGGTAGTTGGTTTACACACATTTTTTGATTACTGTTTTTTTTTGATACCTTTTAAACACTACTATGTTTTATTGCTTTTATTATTTTTTAAAATATCTTCTCTGTTATTGCATAGACTATGTCTAGTTTTCCTTTTCCTTTATTATTTGTTTAATATCTTCTAGAAAATCGTATATACCATTCAGAATATTAGTATCTATTTGAATTAGGAATACGCATTTTCTCTTTCTTATTTCTTTTGTATGTCAGTCGATATTTATTTCATATCTGCTTTTGTAAAGATTGTCTTTTATTCTTTTAATAATCCGTTTTATATTATCATTTTAATTTGTAGGGGTCTTTTGACAATCTTTTAATGGGCTGGTTTTATGTGTTATTGCTATATACTACTGTAATTAGGCCTTCCTCCATTTTTGCATTAATTATATTACCTTTTTGGTTGTAGTATATGTGTCTTTTGTCCAGTGTCTAAATATTGCTCCCAAAAATTGGTTAATATGTTTATTTTAGTGTTTTATCTATTCTTTATTGTCGATTACCCTTTCTCGTAGTTCAATTTTAGTTTGTGTATTTTTGTTAGCCATATTCTATTTATTTATTCTATACTCACAAGCGAGATCTTCAGTTTACATTTGCCTATCGCTTGTTTTGATTTTCTTTAGAAGATTTTTTTCTACTTTAGCAATTTCCTTCAGGTGCGTAAGTCTGGACTCACTTGTTTTCATTTTTTTAAATATTAATATTCAACAATTTTTGATATGTTATTTGTTTTCTCAATGAGATGATTTATAATTTCTTTTAGTTTGCGTTTTTTTCAAACTGTTGTTGTCATTTTGCTTGTTGTATGTTTCATCTTTCCTAAGTCCCATTGCATCTTTTAATGTTTTGTTTTCTATTGTATTTTACCTGAAGCTGTCTATGTAGAGTCGCTTTTGGTAGTCTGGATGGTATTTGTAATATTATGTCAGAATCAACTGTAACTTTCATGTCATGCTTCTTTACACTCTCTTTATATTTAATTTGTTGTGTTGTCTCCCGTATCCATGACTTGTTTTTTATTTATGTAGAGTCCGACGGCTTGGATGGTAAAAGAAAAAGGCATTTCTACTTTAGAGGGTGTTTGATGCCCCTTAGGTTTTTAGGGTTATTCTCCTTTATTATATAGATTTTGTTCTCTTAAGCTGGCCGATTAAAGCAAGCTGCTCCAAGGGTCCAAGTCTTTGCAATGTACTTTTAGTAGGTTACCGAAATACGGGTTGGAGTTATGATGTTCAGCAAACACCCCCATAACAGAAGCGGGTGTTTTAGGAAGAGTGAGCCATCTCTAATTCTCCCACTGTACCTAGACTTTACTAGCAAGGTTGATCCTACCTGGAGCCTCTTTTGCGGCTCTCATAAGCATCGCTTTTAAAGTCATCTTCCCATTAATGACTAAATCTCAGGGCTCCTTGAAAGAGAGTCCGTTCGATTATGGCAGTTATGGAAGTGATATCCATTTGTCACTTTGCTTTCACTCTTTCAAGAGTTAAAGGACTCAGAAGATATTTTAATGTTAATTTTTTTATTTGTGTTTATTAAATTTATAGAATTAAATTTGTTTAACCTCCTTATAGATTTAATTACTTTGGTTCTTAGATATTTTCTTTAAACTTCAATTCTTTATTTGTTTTGGTGTGTATTAGCTTTTATATTTTTAACTATTAATATTAGTTTTAAAGATAACAGGTATGAAAAACTAATTTTTGAATTTTGGTATTACTGTCAATATTTCTTCTTAATTCTATTAACTAGAAGACATTTTTGTAGTTAGAAAAAATACAGTTTGAAATTTTATAACAAGAAATCTTGAAACAGTAAGAGGGAACACAATATTTTATGACGGTTATCGCGGTTATTTTTGTTATCAGTTTATTGATGATTCAAAAAGGTGTTTTCAACGGAAAAAGCTTTATACATTAAATGATTAAACTATTAGTTTAAAAGTTTAAATTTAATAATCTATTTTCAGATTCTGCTTCAGCTCTTTTTTTCTCTTCTCTTCATTTTTACTTTTCTCTTACTTCTGCTGTATACTATAATTTTTTTTGTAATATAGTTATTTTTGAATTAAATTTTATGTTTTTCTTCAACTTAAAGTGTTCCATTAATGGATTCTTAATCAATTTAAAACCTTAACTGCAAACTAAATAGTTCAGTCTTACCCGACTCAATAATTTATGCAGGCAGAATTCGGCGTACGTTCAGTTATAAATTAAAACCGCGTCCCAGGTTGAAGATGTACCAAGTAACATAATAGTGTTTCACAAAAGGAAGGCCATTAATATTCAAATTCTAAGTCAATCTCCTACGCAGGCAAATCTGCCGTGTTACAGCGTTAGTTCAAATCAGTGTACGAAGCAGCTCTAAATCTCACCAAAGCACCCACAGATGTGCAAACATATGCTCACAGGCAGCAAAAAATTTGACGGCGTTTGGTTTATTGTAGCGTTTGTAACATAATCAGTAATATACAGGGTGAGCCCACTAATATTCAGCCATTCTAAATGATTTAATTGTGTCGATTGTTGAATTTATTGAAAAGCGAGCTCTACTAGAGCAACTATGATTTGGCACGTTTCTTTTAGTGTAACTTTAAAAGGTTTGAACCCAACTTTCGATAAGTTTTTTGATTTTGTAGCGCTGTTGCATCTTTTGATAAACATTTACATGTGTTTAAGCTGGGGAAGCGCCCCTGTTTAATGCGAGAATGTGTTAAATAACTAATGTTTGTGATAGGTCAAGTTCAGGAGATAATCATCGAGCTGAACGATTTGGCTCGCCTACTATAATTGAGACACAATACGTTCGTGTGCTACGACCTTACCTAAAAGCAGATTGGAAAAATATTTTGAGACAAATAAAGGAGGCGAGGAACGAGCGAATGCCACCCCTTTCCCCTGAAAGTAATTTGCGAAATAATACATCAATTAAGGTTGAAACCGGGCGTTTGCAGCGTTGCGTCAACGCTCAGTTGTTCGTGCAAATGAATGCCCAATACCGTGCTAATTCAACGGGAGTGCCTGCGAGCACGCTTCTTTTTGCTCTGCTTCCAATAGCGAAGTTTGATTGCACTTCTCCTGTGTTGCTCACGAGCAACAAAACGGACGGCCGTCTGGAAATATTGGAAGAAATCGATGCGCGGAACAGAATGCAGCAGTCTTGCAAGATTACTGCTGCTCTACAAGGGAATGATGTTATTGCCTTCTAATAAAATGTTGAGAAGCCCTTATATACATCTAAAAATTTGCATGGAATTGTTTTTTGTGGATAATACTAATTTTCGTTTATTTAAAATACTTTGATCTTTTGGAGGTGCAGTACTGCCGACAAAAACTTGAATATACAGTGATAGTATTAAAATGAAGCCACTTATCTAATCTAATGAAAACCTTAAACAAATCGCTGTTTGTAGAGTGCAGGCATGGCTTACTCGCTGGAACTGCTATAAAGTAATGTTTATAAATTTTTAGACCGAGTAAACAAAATGCACATCTAGGGGTTAAGGATATTTGTTTGAGATATTTTTAGAGATGATGGAGGTTTTGTTATATATATAACAGTTAATCGAAAACATTTAATTTCCTCAAGAAACGCAAACGATTTTACCACCTTCTTAATGTAAAATTACTAAATATATTTTTAACCATGTAATTAAAAATTTATTATTAGTGTTTTGAAAGGAAAACCTATGTATATGTTTTAAGATTAAATTTAAAAAATAAACAAAATTTAAGAAGAAGGCGAGTTATAAATATTACAGAAAACGACTCTAAGTATTAATTTTTAGCATCAAATACATAAAATAAAAATTATATACTTTTAAATTTTTTTAATTTATTTGCGAAAATGGAAACGATAAAACACAAGTTACTGGGAAAAATGAATATTTGAAAATTAATAGAAAATAATAAATTTCTCATAACTTTCATCCTTCCTCACTGTTTTATAAGGTCTGCTTATTTTATTAACTATTAGTAATGGGCCTATTAGAAGATCAATTGGAACTTGCTGAATAGCAAAAAAGACTAAAGAAATAAAAAAATCGAACGTAACTGCTATCGACAATTAAAACGTCAATATTCGTATACATTTCACTGATGTTTTGTTGGTAAACCTTTCTTTGGTCCCATTTTTCTTTTCGTAATTAATTACAGTACAGAAATAACATAAATGTTATAAGACCGGTAAAAATAATTCCCCAAAATAATTTAAGAAAATGTTTACAGCCTTGTCAGTGTTGACCTTTTTCGGATTTGTCTTATTTTGCTTTTTAGAAATTTTTTGGCAACATGAAATTCAAGTACTTCTAGTTTTTGCTTTCTTATGCTCTTACCAAGTCCATTTTACTTTGGTGTGTATCAGAAAAAGTTAAATGGGCCAACGGCCTGAGCAGAAGTTTAAACTCTTTTATGAAGCAGAATTTTGTTAAACTTTTAGGAGTTTAATTTTAGTTTGTAGTAATTTGCCGTCGAGTATGGGCTTAACACAATTTTATAGATCATCCAAAAACAGTTAAATTAGGCAATAACCAGAGTTTATGCCCTAGAACTAGAGAAAAAGTAAAACATTTTATCAAATAGAACTTTATTTTAATTTGTAGTTATTTATTAGCAAGAACAGCTCTAACACAATTTGATATATTATTCAGAAATGGTTCAATTAGGCAACGACTAGAGTTCTAGGGCGGATGTCATAGAACTCGGGAAAAACTAAAACTTTTAGAAACCAGCGCTTTGGTAAATCTGAGATTTTAGTATAGTTGGTGCCTATTTATTCGCATTATAGGACTGACATTATTTGGTGTTATCCAGAAGAACTTAAATTGGGCAACGGCTAGAATTCTAGAGCTACGCCATAGAACTAATAAAAAACTAAAAACTTGTTGCGGAACTCTTGTAAACTTGTGTTTTATTTTAATTTTCTAGTTGTTTATTGTAAGTATAGGCTCAACGTAATTTGACACAGATTATTCAGAAATAGTTAAATTAGGCAACGACTAGGGTTTGAAGTCTGGGGCTAACGCCATAGAATTATTAGAAAACTGAAAACTTTTGTAAAATAGCTATTTATTAAATTTTCTGCGATTTTATTTTGGTTAGTAGTTATTTATTAACCACTACAGGCTTAAGATAATTTGATAGATTATCCAGAAACAGTTAAATTGGACGAAAGCTACAGTTCTAGAGCTGACGCCATAGAACTCTGGTGAAACTAATAGCTTTCATGAATTAGTATTTTGGTAAATCTTCTGGGCTTTTATTTTGCGTGGTAGTTATTTATTGGTGAGATTTAACACAATTTAGTATAACATATAACTAAATTAGGCAACGTTCAAAGTTCTGTTCCTGACGTCATAGTGGAAAACTATAAACTTTTATGAAATAGCATTTTGGTAAATTTCCTGGGATTTTATTTTGGTTTGTAGAAGCTTAACATAATTTGCTACATTATCCAGCCAGTTAAATCAAGTAACAAATCCAATTTTGTAGTTGTTATTGTGGAACTAACAGAAATAAATTCCTTGAAGTTAAATCTAGGCAAATTTAGTCTTGTTAGAATAACGAATATATATTTGTTCGAATAAATAGATATTAATAAAGTAAAAAAATCTTCGTATCTAATGTTTACAATTATTACGGCATTTTTGTTCTTGTGAAATTTAAGCCTGGTCACAAGAATATTTAAATATGGCAGACTAGCCAGTATTTTGCATTGCAATGATACTGTACCAGATATATTTATATATTCAACGGACTTAAATAGTTCGTTACTGAATTCTATATGTCTGTAGGTCTGTCGGTCTGTCTGTCACAAAATTATGGATTTTTTAAAATTTTTAAAATGGATTCTTATAGGAAATTTTAAGCTGATTTCAAAATGGAAATCAAAAAGTTTCTATCTCGAATAGTTTTCGAGATATTCGACTTCGAATTTCGGGAAAATTTCGACATTGCGATTTTAAATGTGATTCTTATAGGAAATTTTACGCTGAATTCGAAAATGAAGAAAAAATTCTATGTCGAATAATTTTCCAGATATTCGATTTCGAATTTTCCCGAAATTCGAAATCGAAATCGAAAGGTTTTTTAAGTTCGTTCTGAGATTGCTTACAGAGTAATCTCTTCGCCGGCTCCATGTTTTAATATTGAATAGGCTGTTCCTAAATCTATGAATTGCAAAGTTGATAAAAAAGACGTACTTTAAGAAGAATTTTTTTACTCAAATATATCATTATCCAGTTGGTAAATTTGTAGTATATTAGTTGTCCAAGATATTTAATGCGAGCATTCTAAAATAAAATCTTAAGCCCCTTCAGTATTTCTATGGTACAAATACGTTATACTTCGCCTATATTTTAGTTTCTGGATATCAAACTCCCTTTAAACTCTTTTCATATATAAGGAACTGTTTTTTGAATTGGATGAATTTTTACCATTCAAAATACTACAAGTATACATACCAAAGGAATAATGTAAACGATACTTTTCATAACTTTAGCTATAAAATAGCTTTTAGGATTGACGGTCTGGTTTAACAAAAACAATTTTTTCTCATAGAAATACATAGAAAAATGCCCGTATTGGAGAACGAGGAAACTTTTGCACAATATATTATAATTACATTTTATTCATTAATTAAAATACTTATGTAAAAATAAAAATATAGATTATTTTATAGATGATAAAATATTTCAGGGGGCGAGTCCGTCAGATAAAACCAAATTGCTCACGATGATGTCAATTAATAAATAGCTGAATTAATTTGTCGATGTCAAAACGTACAAGATTCTTGGTTTCGAAAGTCTTCGAAGAATATAGTTTGTCTGAGACTCTGCACTTTTTGCTGGTTTGCGTCCAAAATATGTTTTCAAACTGACCCTACTCTAACTGTACAAGAGAAATCAGATAAAATAAAATACTTAGGGTGAAAGTAAGACGAGCTAGTTGGTTTTGGTTTGTTGAAGATTTTTGTCTGCAGCTTACTACACTCGAGACACATCGCTTTATCATCAAGGTAAAGCAAATAAAAAGCAACACAACGATCAGTGTATCTGGTCGTTTGATTTTGTTGGAAATATTAAAATAATAAATTAGGGCGCGATCCACTTTCATGACTCGTTCACAAAGCAAGTCACCTTACATCCAGTAGTATTCTATCTTAAAAAAAGAAAATGAAGTTGTTGTGCCCTCTTATTCTATAATAAGCGCCTCCCTCAGTCGTTTGTAAAGCATTTTTTTTCTTCCCGCTAAGGAAAAAACGCCTGCGATGGCATAGGCGCCACAGTACAAGAGAGAAGTTTATAGGTGTGCCTTAAAGATAAAATGCCCATTTATGGATTAGATGTTGTTAGTGTCATGAAAATTGTTTCTCACATGATCATTCTGGGACATATGGTTGAGAAGTTTTAGAACTTCGAATGATAAAAATCGGTTATTAAAAGAAAAAGTCCAATACTTGTACCTTAAACTGCTCAAATGACTCGCTGTACGAGGTGTGTTAAGTTAAATTACACATTTTGAATTTTTTGTGGTCTAAACAATAGTCCACAACGTGGTATGTTTGTATGGCTATATTGAAAAGGCCATTTACCAGGTCTACCGGAAAGTCTTTACCGGTTTTTTCCAATAGGTGTCGCTAGGCTTAATATACAATATTATGATTTGACACGTGTTCATTTTATTCTACAGACATCAAGCTTCAACGTCGTAGGTTATATTTTGTGAAAGTATTACCGTCATATATTTATACCTCTTCAAAAATGTCGAGTTATGTGCCTGAAAACGTGTATTTGCGGCATGCATTACTTTTTTTTATTTAATCAAAAGAAAAAAGCCGCTGAAAGTCATCGTTTGCTAGTTGAAACATACGGCGAGCATGCTCCAACCATAAAAACATGTGAGGCGTGGTTTCGACAATCCAAAAGTGGTGTTTTCGGTGTGCAAGACAAAGAACATTCTGGCATACCGAAAAAGTTTCAAGATGCGAAACTGCAGGAGTTATTGGATGAAGACCCAACACAAACTCAAAAACAATTGGCAGAAGCGTTAAATGCGGCCCAAGAAACTATTAGCGACAGACGGGAAAAATCCGAAAGATGGGAAGATGGGTGCCAATGACAAGCAAATGGAAAATCGAAAAATCGTCTGCGAAATGCTACTTCAAAGGTTTGATCGAAAGTCATTTCTGCATCGAATAGTGACGAGTGATGAAAAGTGGATTTATTTCGAAAACCCTAAGCGCAAAAAGTCATGTTTATCACATGGAGAAGCTGGCCCATCAACCTCGAGACCGAATCGCTTTGGCAGGAAAACGATGCTCTGTGTTTGGTGGGACCAGAGTGGTGTGGTGTATTATGAACTGTTGAAACCTGGTGAAACAGTTAATAGTGATCGCTGCCGACAACAAATGATCAACTTGAACGAAAAATGTCCAGAATGGGCCCGAAGACACGGTAAAGTGATTTTACAGCACGATAACGCGCCGCCTCATACAGCAAAACCGGTCAAGGAAGCATTGAAAGCTCTTGGGAGGGAAATATTATTGCACCCGCCGTACTCTCCAGACCTTGCCCCGTTCGACTATCACCTTTTCGCATCAATGGGCTCTGCATTAGCAGAACAGCATTTCGCCAATTCCCAAGAAGTTAAAAAATGGATCGATGAAAGGTTTCGCTCAAAGGAAACACAATTTTTTTGGAATGGGATTCATAAATTGCCTGAAAGATGGGCAAGATGTGCAGAATTAAATGGTCAATATTTGGAATAAATAAACTTTCCCATTATATCGAAAATTATGCATTCTTTCCAAAAAACCGGTAAAGACTTTCCGGTACACCTGGTATATGTCACAGATATCTACCATTATCGAAAAAAAATTCTCTCTCTCTCTCTTCATGGCGCTACAGTCCCATCTGGACCTGGGCCTCCCGTATTTTTTGCCTCCAATCTTCCCTGTTTTGTGCACTAATCCTCCAGTTTTGGATGTCAAGTATTTGCTGTGCATCCTCATCTATGTTATCGGACCATCTTTGTCTTAGACGGCCCCTACCTCTTCTGCCTTCAATTCGCCCTTGGAATATTCTCTTTGGTATTCTTTGTGCTTCCATTCGTTCTACATGTCCTGCCCATTTCAGTCTTAGTAGTTTTGTAAATTCTACTATATTTCCCTCCTTATGTAGTTGTCTCAGTTCACAATTGTACCTTATTCTCCATATGCCATCTTCTTGTACTGGGCCGAAAATTCTTCTTAATATTCGCCTTTCAAAACGTAATAGTGTTTCTTCTGCTTCTTTGGTCATTGTCCATGACTGACATCCATATGTGACTACCGGTCTGATCATACTTTTATAAATCTTTAATTTTGTTGCTCTTGTTATGTATGATGCTTTAAAGATTGATGTTAATGAGAAATATGTTCTATTCCCTGCTGTTACGCGTAATTGAATTTCTTGTGTTATCTTGTTTTCACTATTTATTTGGGTTCCCAGGTATTTGAACTGCTGTATCACTTCAAAATATTTGTCCTCTATTGTATAGTTTGGACCTAATCTTCTTGGGGGTTTTACTGCTAGCATTTTTGTCTTCTGTTCGTTGATCTTCAGTCCCACCTTTTGTGCTTGTGTTTCTATATTTCTGTATATGTCCTTGACTTCTCTTTCCGATCTTGCTACCAGGTTGATATCGTCCGCATATTCGATCACTTGGTGTGACTTGTTAATGATGGTGCTGCCAGTGTTGCCTGTAGCTTCTCTAATTACTTTTTCCAGTAGTAGGTTAAACAGTATTGGTGCAAGTCCATCTCCTTGTCTTACCCCTTTAGATGTTGTAAACATCGGGGAGATTCTATTCTGTATCCTTACCGCAGCTCTAGAGTTTTCCATTGTCATTCTTGTTAAGCTAATTAATTTATTCGGGATGCCTAATTCTTCCATGATGTTGTACAAGCTGTTTCGATCTATGCTATCATATGCCTCCTTAAAGTCAATGAATAGTTGAAATATTGGTATGTTATACTCCCATGCTTTTTCCAATATTTGTCTTGTTGTGAAAATTTGGTCCATTGTAGATCTGCCCTGTCGGAAGCCGGCTTGGTATTCTCCAATTATGTCATTTCGATATACCATTATTTTTTGTTGTAATATATTTGTGAAAATTTTGTATGTAACACACAGTAAGGATATACCTCGGTAGTTATTACACTTGTGTTTATCTCCCTTCTTGTATATCGGACAGATAATTGCTGTGTTCTATTTTTCTGGCATTTCTTCTTTATTCCATATGAGGTTGATTAGCTCTTGAATTTCTTTGATTAGTGCGTCTCCCCCGTACTTTATTAACTCGATTGGTATGCCATCGATTCCCGGTGCTTTGTCATTTTTCATTCTTTGTATGGCGGCCGCTACTTCTTCTATTGTGGGCTCTTTAATTTCCGGTTGTACGGTATCTCTTGTTATCTTTGGTATTCTATCGTTTCGTTCCTCTTGTGTTAACAGCTCTGCGAAGTGTTGTTTCCATTGTTCTATTACTTCATTTTCTTGTGTTATATATTTTCCTTCTTTGTTTTTGCACATTGAGTGTCTGGGGTGGAAATCTTGTTTGGTGTTTCTGATGATATTGTACATTCTTTTAACCTCTTTTGCTTCTCTTGCCTGTTCTATTTCATCTATTTGTTTATCGAGGAAATCTCTTTTCTTTCTTCTCATCAGTTTCTTTACTTCTCCTCTTAGCTTTCCGTATTTTTCGGTTTTCCGCCTGGTGGGCCTCTGTAGCAGTTTCTTTTTTGCTTCATTTCTTTTATCTATTGCCTTTTCATATTCTGTGCCCCACCATGTTGTTCTTGGTTTCTTTTGTACGTATCCTATGTTCTCTTCCGCCGTAGCGACAATAATATTTTCTATTTGCTTCCATTTTTCTTCTACTGACTCTATCGGTTCCACGCTTACTTGGTTTCGTTTTTCTTTAATGCTCTCTTCCATTTTCTGTTGGTATTTCGTTCTGTAGCTTTCATCCTTTATTTTATGTACATTGTATTTCTTATTCCTCTGCGTGGGTATAGCTCGAGCGTTATCTATTTTGCCCCTGAACACTGTCTTAAATAGCATGTGATCAGATTCACTCATCGCTCCTCTCATTGTTCTTATGTCTATACAGCTGGATTGATGCCTGTTTGATATTAAGACATGATCAATTTGGTTGACTGTCCTTCCGTCTGGTGATATCCACGTGCCCTTATGTATCCGTTTATGTGGGAAGGTTGTACTTTTAATTGTCAGTCCCTTGGCCGTCGCGAACTCTATAAGTCTTTCCCCATTGTTATTTGATTCCTCGTGTAGGCTATGTTTGCCTATGTGGGAAATATACTTCTTCCTTGCCAACCTTGGCATTTAGATCTCCAATAACTATGTGTATATCATTGCTGGGTGTTTTCTGCATTTTTCTATCTAGTGTCGCATAGAATTGCTCCTTTGTGTTATCTTCTTTCTCTTCTGTTGGCGCGTGTACCGAGAACATAGATATGTTGTTAAATTTCATTTTTATTCGTATGTATGATATTCTTTCATTGACTGGTGTGAACTGTAGTATTTTGTTTTTGACTCGTGGCCCTACTATAAATCCTGTTCCTAATTCATGTGTATCCTCTGCCCCGCTATAATATATTTGGTGTTCTGATTTAGTCAAACTTCCACACCCCAACCACCTCATTTCTTGTAGGGCTGTTATGTCCATTTGATATTTGATTATTTCTTTCATAGTCGTTTCAAGAGCGCCTATTTGATATAACGTTCTTACGTTCCATGTTCCGATAGTCATGTCCTTTTCTCGCCGTTTTCGTCTTCTTGACATCCGTCCGTAGTTCCGAGGCTCAATATGGGTCTTCACAACATTGTTTTTAACTTGTCAAATTTTAGAAAGAAATAAGAATTTTTTCAATTACAGTGCACCTAAAAACTTAAAACTTCCGCGACAGATATAAAATCTAGGTTTATTTAAACTTTCATAATAATAGCTGAAGTTTATTTTTCTCAACCAAACCAATATCTAAAAAAAAATTTAAATGAAAATTGTAGAAACGAACAGTTTGAACCAAAATTGTAAAAAAAGTTCCTTAAAAAGTACGATTTTTAAAATCACTTCAATGTAGAATAGGATGTGTATGATAAGAGAATGAGTCAAAAAATAACAGGAATCAGTAACAAACTACTATAGGTCTCCTTATAGAACACCTCAACAAAATAGAGTTGTACAATGGAGACCTGAGATGCAAGCAATGCGGCAGAGAAATGAGACAGCCATTTATCTTTTGTGTGAGTGTGAGGCTTTAACTCGTAGGAGGCAATCTATTTATGTAATAATGGATCCAGAAAAATACAGCAACCATCTAGTAGGGAACTTGTACAAACTGGTACAATGAACAAAGATACTGAAAGAAGTGCTGTAAATTAAATGAGAGAAGCACAATAAGTTCATGAGCTGCAGTTTTACAGGGGGCAGAGGTAACGGCTTTCAACAACAACAAAACTGTAGACTATAAAAAAGGTAAACTACAATGGTTATTGATTTAGGTCTATACTGTTAAAATGATAATCCCCAGGGAGAAAAAGTCCGATGTATTTTCCCGAGTCAGCAATAGATTGCATCGAATTTTATAAAAGTTCAGTTTCTTATTATGAAGAGAGCTATTGTTTTGATCATTTTGGTCGCTATATCTTTTTAGACATCGTAACTATTGTTTTTATTCTTTATATTGTAGAAATTGCATTTCTGTCTAAACTTATAACATATAAACTGTCATTGATTTAGTAGCGCTCTAATAAGTCTTTTGATTTTATTGTCTGTTGGTACTTCAACTGACCCATATGTAGTTTGTAAGTTTTCAATTCTAGATCAGTTGGATTATTTAGCTACAAAATTTCTCTATCCTAGATTTTCTTTGAGGAAAAAATTAGATTGTTTCAAAATTTTCATTTAGTATCGAACAAATACTTTCTGGTTTAATTTCATCCATTCTATTGTCAATGGTTAGTAATGTACTGTTCATCTCAACAACAGTTCATTTTCTTTTAAACTAAAGAATATTTGTGCTTTAGTGTTTTGCTGTTCAAGAAATCTCAAAATTTGTTTATAGATACTTACAAGATTGATTAAACTTTAGTCAAATAATTTTCCCTACAATTGTTGGAGGTATGGTTGGAAATGATTTTTCATTAAGTTCCATATGGTATACCTAAAGTTTCGCAGACATGGTGGATATATTTACCAATTATCTTCATGATTTTTTCATGAATTGTGACTAATTTTCAGTACAGTTATATAAGTTTTCAGGAGGACACTCCAATTATTTACTGTTATATTCAATAATAATTTTGCTGTTTCAGGAACGACAAAACAACTTGTAAATTTGAATTTAGAAGAAATTTTAGTGGATCAAAATTTGGTATATTTGTCGTCCTTGCGATTTTAAACGCCTAAAAATTGCTATACGACGTTTTAGGTCACATTGAAAGAAAAAGTGCAATTCTAAATCTAGATGACAAGCTAGTCCCATTATTTTATTATTCGACTTTGTATATGCTATAAAACCTAAGCGTGCATTTGTGTTTGCTAAGGTCAACAGCATTTTCGCGTAGCTCAACGTTTGGTTGTTTATTCGAATTCATTTTATGTTGCCCTCTCCAATTTCAGCGGTGCTGAAATAAAAACTTGGAATATCGAATGCGTTTACGCAGCACACCATCTTTAAATATAATCATCCTTAAGCGTTCGAAGAATTTGCATCTGAAGCTTGCGAGCTAAGTGGAAACAATTTGCATAAGCGACCACCCAAACACATTGTCATAGTAGGCGTCTAGTTCAGCTTAATTCCGAAGAATTAAAGCATCGGAAAAGGCATTGCACTCGAAATATAAAGCTACACGGTTTATGATAAACAAGACAGTTCAAATAGCATGTGTTACATAGGTTGATCTCAAAGTTTATAATCTATCAAAAACTTTCGCTGAGTTCCTAAATGTCGATTTGTGGTTGCGCTGAAATTGGGATGTCGGAAAAATTTGTTGCAATCCGACTAAGAACAAGGAGGATACACAAGTTTCACAAATGAGTACTACACGAACCATCAGAGTATATGATCGATAATCGCTACATATCTGTCTTAGACTTTTTGCAAGACAGAAAAAAGTGTTTATAATAAGCTTACAAAAAGTCGATTTATTATAACAATCTTAGAACCCAATAATATTGGTTGATCCCAGACAATCTACTGTATCGAGGCCAAAACGCAATATCTATAGGATTTATAAGATTCTCTTAAGTATTTTGTGCCACGAAGGTGGAAGGGTTTACTACAAACTATTATCACTACTTCATAGAGTTAACCAAGAGTGCTAAAGTAACCAATAGAGATAATTGAACTAAGAATTAACTAAAAGCACCTCCAAATCGATTCAGGATTCTTTTGATTCATAACATTATTGTATGTCATGTTAAAGAGATCAAAGGAAAATTATTGGACTTGGAGTGAAGCATTTTCCTATTGTTTACAATTCAATAAAAAAAATGCGTTGATTAACAGATTCTCTAAAGAAGTAACTTTGTCTTTAAAATCAAAATTTGTTTCTTTCATCAAAGATGTAAAATTGCGACTGATTTTTTTGTTTTTGAATTAAAAGAATTATTCATATAGAAGGGAGGGTGATCAAACCAATTTGACAATAAAGCTAAAATACTTAGACTAACAGTTAGTTATCGTAACTACTAACTAAATTCTGAATTACAAATTCACTTTCTAACTTACACGCTCACTTTTTCGTGCAAATAAATTTAAAAAATAGAACTTTAATTATATTTTAATATCTATTTCTTAAATGTTTTTCAAGATATATACGGACGACGTCGGAGAAGATCATTCGTCTCCACCGTGGGTGGTAAACGAAGGAGATGATTTGGACATGGATTACGATTTGAATTATGACGATGATGAAGAACCGGCAGAAAACGTTCGCAGACTGGCCGACAAAATTCTAAAGAATAAGAACAACGAGCTTAGCCCGGACCACGAAGACCTCACCAACCTCATGAAAGGGGGTAGCATCACTAAAGTAGGCCAAGAAACGAAACGAACGCGACGCGACGTCATCGCCTCAACGTTCGAGGGTGTCCCGATCAATGCAGAATCTTACGCTGACACGAAGAAGAAGAACAAGACCTTAGGTAAAGCGCGGCGCGTGGATGGTGTTTCGAAACACGACAACAGTTACCACAGGTAGGTGCCTTTGAGTTTTGTTGAGTACAATTGACAAAAGGTGATCATCATTTCCAGCACCGCTTGGTCGAGCAAGTATCCCACGACTTACGGCATTGCACATTACGAACAGCCAGAAGTTAAAAACCCAACCCCGCCGCCTGCCCCTATTGCTTCGCGCCCGTCTAGAGTGATGCATGTAGAAAGCAAACCGAAGGCGTATCGAAGAGCGGTGAAGAGGCCGCAACTGAGGTCTGCAGGCCATAGTTGGTCAGTTCCGGCGGTTAGTAGTCTCTTACATATCATTAACAAATGTTACCATTTTCTTTAACATTGTGAAGGGAAAAGGTTGTAATGGTGGTAGACAAAACACTTGGGCTAACTTCCGCTAGGGCGCTTTTATGCACACTATTCGATTTGTAAACTTGTTATTAAAGAAAGCAAACTTGACAGCATTATAAAGAAAATGGTGGTATTTATTCGCCAATGCCGGCCTTAAGGCAATTTTACTCAAACCAGGAGCAGCGTACTGGAAATCGGTACAGGCACAGTGGAGAGGATCGAGCTGTGCGAGGAAGAATGCTTCCTGCAATTCACTTCAGCGGGGACACCTCTAAGTACATTTTGGGAACCCACACAAACTTTGGAGGTAAGCATTTACAATTATACAAACAAAAAAAGATTATTAAAGATAAAATGTTAGGGTTCTTTTTAGTTTTCTCTACGTAATCTTTCCAAACTCTTTTCTTTCTAAGCGTATGTAATTTTGACAATAGTAGAAAGTTTGCTAATCTTTAAAGATAACTAACTTTTATGTTTAGCAAAAAAAATTAATTATGCATGGTTGTGGTGTAGCAATTTAATTTTTTTTAATTTCTCCTTTTCATTTTTTTTGCAAAGGTTTTATTGCCTTCAAGTAAATCCAAGAAAATCACGATAAAAATGTTTCTATTAAGAAAGCTCAATCAATATCAACAGTACGTTAGAATTGACTTTGAACATCATAAGGAAAACTGAGTTTCATAAAACAAATTTTTGTTTCTATAATATGTTTTAAATCTTTTAACTTTTTGACCTTTACAACTAAATGGATTTTTAAATTTCCAATAAAAATTTAATCTTCCTAACCAGTGAGTTAGTTTTTGAAATGAAACTATATCTTGAATTATGGTTTGATGTTTTTTAAATCTTTGTACCTTTTACGTTTGTTTTGCTTATGATTTTATCGCCAAAAAGTGTTTTAACGTCTTAAATGTGTTTTCTAACTTAAACTTGTTCATCATGTTTATTACAGTTTTGACAAAGAACGTCAAATGTGTCATTTAAATGAAATTCCCTTAATTTTGCGTTATTATACGCTGTCGTTATATGGTGGTCCAAAGAGATTTATTGTGCAGTCATTTTCGTTTGGGCAAATAAAAAATTTGGTGGAAAAAGGTTGTATATAGTTCGACATCTAGAAGATTGGATCTTTATTATGGTTTTACGTAAAATATTAACTTGGAACATTTTCGATATATCTTCTTCTTCTTCTTCTTTATCAGCCTGTATCTATCCAATGTTGGACATAGGCCTCCCCTTTAAATCTCCATTTGTCTCTGTCTTGAGCTGTCTTTATCCATCTTAATCCTGCTATTAATTTTATGTCATCTTTCCATCTGATTTGTGGGCGGCCCACACTCCTTCTGCCCGTCCATGGTCTCCATTCCTGTATTTCCTTGTTCCATCGTTCATTTTTTTGCCTCATGGTGTGGCCTGCCCATCTCCATTTCAATGATGCTACATGTCTCTTGACGTCTATTACTTTTGTTTTTTCTCTTATATTCTCATTTCTTATTCTATCTTCCAACTTTATATTTAACATTTGCCTTTCCATTGCTCGCTGGGCTTTGGCAAGTTTTCCCATTAATGTTTTGTTTAATGTCCATGTTTGTGCCGCGTAAGTAAGTACTGGGAGTACGCATTGGTCATACACAGCTTTTCTCAGTTTTAAGGGGATTGTTTGGTTTTTTAGTATTTTATTTTGTTTCCCAAAGGCCGACCATGCTTGGCGTATGCGTCTATCAATTTCCAGATTTTGGTTAAATTTTTTGCATGTTATCAATTGACCTAAATAAACATATTCTTGTACTGTCTCTACAGTTTGGTTGTCAATTTTTATGTTTATGTTGTCTTGTTGGTTAGTCATTATTTTTGTTTTTGTTTATTTATTTTTTGCCCAACTTTTGCTGATTTGTTCTTGAGTTCTTCGAGCATGTTTTGTAAGTCCACTGCTGAGTTTGATATGATGATTAGGTCATCTGCATAGGCCAGGTGATTGAGCATTTTGCCATTTAATATTCACTCCTTCGTTTTCCCAGTTAAGTGACTTTATCACATCTTCTAGTGCTGTTATAAACAACTTAGGACTCATCGAGTCTCCTTGCCTTACTCCTCTACCGACCGGGATTTTATTAGTGTTCTCGTGTAACCTCACTGTCATTGTTGATTTTTCATAGATGGAGTGGATCATTTTAGTGTATCTATAGTCTATTCTACTGTTTTGCAGGGCTTTTTCTATCGCCCACAATTCAATCGAGTGGAAAGCTTTTTCAAAATCGACCAGCGCCATATATAAAGGTAAATTGTATTCGATGGTTTTTTCTATTAATGTTCTTATTGTGAGGATGTGGTCGTTTGTGCTGAAATTTTTCCTAAATCCAGTCTGTTCGATCGTCTGGTAGAATTCTAGTTTTGCATCTAATCTGTTTACTATGATTTTTGTGAAGAGTTTGTATATTTGGGGCAATAGAGATATTGGCCTATAATTATCAAGTATTGTTTTGTCTCCCTTTTTGTATATGAGGATAATTAGTGCGTTGCTCCAATCATCAGGAATCCTTCCTTCCTCCAGACATTTATTAAAGAATATTTGTAATGCTTGAATTATCGTATCTCCTCCTTCTTTTATTAACTCGCCTATTACGCCATCTTGTCCTGGGCACTTGTGATTTTTGATGGACTTTATGTTGAATTTAATCTCCTCATTAGTAATTTCTGGGATATCTTCTGAATTTACATTTATTATTTTCTTTTTTAATTCCTGTTCCACATCTTTTCATAGCTTTTCATAGTATAGTTCTATGGTCTTTAAAATTTCGTTTTTATCTCTTACTTCTTTTCCCTCATTGTCTTTAAATGCTGTGATATTTGCTCTACCTAATGATCTTATGCTTTTCATATTTTTATTTTCTTGGATTATTTTTTCAATTTGTGCTTCTGTTTCCTTTTATCTTCTCTTATTGATTTCTTCAGTGTTTTATTGGTTTCTCTAAATTCTATCGTGTTCCGTTTTCCGTTTTTCAACAGTTCTCGTCTTATACGGAATAGTTCTTCTGTTCTGTCACTCCAACTTTTTTCCTTTTTCTTACGAGCTGCGGCTACTTTAAGGCCTGCGTCTAACATACATTTGTTTATGGTAGTATTCATGTCGTTCATTGTCATTTCCTGTATTTCAGAGGATTCTAAATTCTTGTTTAATTCGTATTCGTACTGTGCTTGTTTTTCTTTTAAAATCCTTGTGTCTATCGTTGTTTTTGGAGTGCTAATTCTTTCTTTCTTTCCAATCTCGTTTTATTTCTATTCTTGTTCTCAGTATCCTATGGTCGTTTCCTATGCCAATATTGTTTAGTGGTGTTACATCTTTAACAATATCTTTATTTGATGATAAAATGTAATCTATTTCGTTTTTATATTCTCCGTTAGGGCTGACCCATGTCCACTTTCTACTGGGTTTCTTTTTAAAGAAAGTATTCATTACGTATACATTTTGTTGTTCTGCAAAATTCATGAACATTTGTCCACGTTCATTTCGTTTTCCTAGCCCATGGATTCCGATCTTATCTTCGCTTGGTTCTATTTTTTCCCCTATCTTACTATTAAAGTCTCCTATTATGAGTGTATATTGGCAGTGGTTATTCTTTATTGCTACTGAAATTTCTTCATAGAACGATTCTACCTCTTCGTCATCATATTTTGTAGTTGGAGCGTATACTTGGATAATTTTCATGTTGCAGAATGTAGATATATTTAGGATGATATAGGCTACTCTTTTCGATATGGAATTATAGCTCTTTATGTGATTTTTTAATTTCTTATTTATTATAAAACCTACTCCTCCTATGTTGTTGATTTCCTCAGTTTCTGCACCTCTGTAATATAGTATGTGTCCTGATGTTAGCGTTAGACAGTGCTCGCCTTTTCTTTTAATTTCAGCTAAGCCTATTATATCCCATCTAATGTTTTTAAGTTCTTCTTCGAGTTCGTATAATTTTTCATCTTTGTTTAGTGAACGTATGTTGTATGTAGCAATCATTAGTTTAGTCTTATTTCTGTGTGTGCTTAATGTTTTTGCAGTTGTCAAATTTGTGTCTCCCCCAGAATCCTTGAGACAGACTGATGTGTAATCATCAGTGTGAGATTCTGGACTAGTAGCCCTACTCACCTGGGGTATAAATCTTTTTGTTTTGTAATTTGACATTGTTGCTAAATAAAGGGGGTGGTTGGCCTAATCTTCCCACGCTGGCCAGACGGGTTGGGAGATAGTAATTCAGCCGCCCCTAACATGGGGTACAGTCGCTGTCGGAGTACCGCTCCTACTGAAGAACCGTCGTGTCCTTTGCCAGTTTTGGTCCGCCCCGTGTATTTTATTTCCCCGGTACCACCCATATCTGGGAGGCATTCCTCTATCCGCCACCTGAGGAGGCGCCCGATGGGGGACTAGCAACCCCTCACGGGTTTCGATATATAGTCTCTGTAATCTGTAGGCATAACATTGTAATGGAACACTTTAGAGTGGTAACTTTGAAGATTTTCAAGTACATGAGGCCACAATTTCTAATTCACCTTAACCAATTACTAGGTTGTTGGAATCTTCAATTTGCCAGTCCTGATTATAACGATACAGGGTTTTCTCACTTTTTAGCTAAAATAGACGCTTTGGTACTTTAAGAGTTCAACATCCCTTCCAAAGTAAATATATTTTCATTTTTGGATTAAATCCTCGTATGGCAATTTTTTAAGATACGCTGCAGTAGGTTTTTGGATCCTTTCTTAAAGTAGAATCATAGCTTTATGGTATTTACATAAATCGGTCATTTATTATTTCAATGTTATTGAATGATTGGATATTTTGTTTTTAAAAATTTTGCCCCACTTTAGCAAGTACGAGGTATATGTCAAAAGTTTCTGGCTTTATATCTCAACACGCAACTCGAAGTTGATGTATTTTATTATCCTTAGAAAAATACTCGTTTGAAAAATGCTGCAAAATATCTTCTTGCAACTCTCTATCGTTCTTAAATTTGTTACCTCGAAGATCTTAATTGAGATTTGAAATAGACAGTATGGTGGAGGGGGAAGCTCCTCAAAACCACAGTCCTTCACACTAACTAAACCGACGTAATTATCTTTGTTTATTATTGTGTATCTTTCTTTAAAATCAATTAGCAAAATTTTCTCTGAATTCTGAAAGATATTTTTTGTCAGTTGAGCCGCCTTTGCCCAGTCTGCACCATTCTATTGACTTTCTTTTTTCAAGGGGATTACAGTACAGGATCATAGTTTTATCCCTTGTAGCAATGAATTGAAGAACTTTTTCTGTGTTGTTGCGACAGATTTCAAAGTTATTCACAATAAAAATCGGAGAATCCCTACAACTAATCTTATTTACGTAAAACGCGTTGCACGACTGTATTAGAAAGAAGATAAATTAACCTTGCTGATAATTATTTAGTTTTAAACGCCTATATTGGAGGATCTCACTCTAGATGATAGCGACGTTTTCTTCTAAAAGCACTTCGCCTGGCCGACCTGGATGAAGTATCTCTTAGATGATTTCTCAACCTACATAAAATTGTTTTTTCCATTTCTTTACTGCCTTCAGATGTTGTTTAATATCATAGGAACTAAGAATTTTCGTAGTGAGAAATTTAATCACTACTCGATGCTCGATTTTCAATATTGTGCTACGCAGCTGAGACAAATCGGTAGCTGAAATTTTGTTGAGTCAAAAATGGCGTCATCTAACACTACCACTATTTTGGTCCTATTATTCCTGAAATATAAGTAAGCCGGAAACTTTAGCTCTCACTTCATTCAATTTTCATAATCTATCTTACCTGTCATGGAAACTATAGGTTTAGTTTAGACTTAATAATTGTTTAAAAAATTTTATAGAAAAAAATGGAAAACTAAGAGATCGTAATTAGTTTGTGCATCGTTTTCACTTGATCATTATAGTGCCTTGGTAGAAGTATTCACATCGAGGTAAAAATAAAAAAAAATTTACTTCTACTAAATTGCTTTTTAGTAATAAACAAAACTTTTTTTATATGCGTAACCATCAACAATTTCTCTTTCTCAACAAATACAATTAAGGATTGCACTTTTAGAAACAAATGCTCTTTTTTTATAGTTATATTACTTTTACTTATTTTAGCAAATATTTCTTAATAGTGTAAATTTTTTATAAGAAGGACTTCCATAATTTTTTTTGGGTTTTATTGCACTATATATAACGATATTTTTCTAAATGCTAAGCCTTCAATAAAGATCAACGATACTAACAGTTCTTACAATGGAAAAACAGCAACCATTTCCGATACAGAGGTTATTTTATATACTATCAGATGGAATCTGTAAAATATGCTATTAGAATAACTGTTCAGAAAAGAAAACTGTTGTGGTTTGCTTAATTTTTGAACTTGAACGCAATCCAGTTTACCTATTATTTTAGACATTTTATCAGTACTTAACGAGTCTTCAAAGTTTAATTATTTATAGAGAGGAGGGAGGTAATTATGACGAAAATATTCTAATTTCCATCTGAAAATGGCAGACTATTTTATTGAGGTTTTTCTTCTTCTCTAGATTTTATATTAAGTTTTTTTCAAGATTCTTCTTTTAATAACTTCCAAAGTATAAAAAAGATGTACAAAATATAACGACCTTAATTGCAGTCTGGTAATAATACCTATTTAAAAACCAGATATCTGTGTATTTCGAATTTCCTGCTAGATCTCCTCTCTATTGACATTAAATTTTTATTAATAGAAATTGAAATTTTTAGATTTCAATCGAACATTCAAGAGAGCCTTGCAGAGATGAAGTAAAAATATTTCGCCTAATCATTACACAACGCGTTTGAGTAAAAAATGCTTTCAATGTGTAATTCGATTCTTTCAGCAGCCGAAAAAGGCAGCGTGCAAGCCTCGCTCGAATTTGGGCCGACCTCAAACGATAATTAAATAAATTAGAGCCGCACCTTATGTCACTTGCGCTCTATTAACCCTGACACCAACACTTACGCTATTGAAGGGTTTATTTTCGCCTGAGCAAATTGCTGAGAAACTGTCGAGCGCCAAATTGCTCGTTGTTGTAACAATATTAACCTAGTGGGCCACGGCAAGGGGACTGCAACGCGAGAAGCAGACCACATTGCCATTTAGAGGAGGATTTTGTAATACCATCTTTAAGTCTTTAAAATGCAACAGTTGCTTAACAATGCAGATTCAAATTAATTTTCAAAACTGAGATTAATCTAGCTATATTCTTGGTTTTATGTTATTTTTGCGTTCAAGCCTTCAAAATTGTTGAGTTGTAGTAAAAACCAATCAAAATACCAGCTTCCGAAAATTAAATTTTAAATTTACTCACAGTTGATGACCACTAAAAATATTTAAAATACATATATAATTAAAATAAAAATGCGTAAGCCTTCTAATATTTAATTTTGATTGTATTTTATATTTAACTATTTATTAATGCAATAATAATGTTTTTTTGCTGGTCCGGAAAATTTTTGTGCCGATTATTAATGTATTGAAAGACAAAATGTTTATGCGTCAATATCCTTTTATTCAATTATGTATTCACAGTTTTGTGCTTATATGCAACTTGAAGATTCCATCTTTTCAGAATTTTTCAGGTTTCCGGATGAAAAGCTTTTCAAGGTGGTTATTTATGGCGTCCAAAGAGTTGAAGTTCTTGCCTTTAAAAAAATATTGCAAAAATCTAAATAAAAATCTAAAGGTGTAATGTCTAGTGACTATGGTTGGTGGGGCAGCACATCTCAGCCAAGCTTCAACAGTTTTTGTCGTATAGTCAAATAGACATGAGCTCTAGCATTATCGTGATGGAACACAATCCTCTTATTACCTAATTCTGGGGTTTTCCTGAATTGCCGTTTTTAATTAATCCAGTTACGAACAGAACTTATTTGAATTTACCGACTGGTTGTTTTTTAGAAGCTTATAATACAGGATTCCATTTTAGTCCCACCAGATACGAAGTATGACGTTTTTCGGATGGAAACCAGCTTTGGGGGTAACTAATGGTGATTCATTTTGCTTACCTCCCTTTTCGCTCAACATTGTTTTAAATTGTTTAATTGTTTTAAAAACAGTGCGTTTTAGTTGCGTTTGTACAGTGAGTCACACAAAGAAATGCGATCCATTAAAATTTTCTGGATAAAATTGTGTGGTACTCAAACATAGTAGCGATTTACGTAACCAACCTTCACTAAATGCTCTTGATTGGTGGTTTTCAATATTTTTAGTATCTCTGCGAAATCTCGTGTTGTGTATTACGTAGGTATTCTTGATCAGCATCTTGATTTTGCTCATCGTTAGCAGTGGAGGTTCTACCCAAACATTATTGGTCTTTAAAGCCGAAATCGTCAGCTTTAAACTT
Source organism: Sinelater perroti (assembly GCA_036346155.1). Lineage (NCBI taxonomy): Eukaryota > Metazoa > Arthropoda > Insecta > Coleoptera > Elateridae > Sinelater > Sinelater perroti. Next base: position 131,844 of record JARFIY010000039.1, read on the forward strand.
AGCAAAACAGTTTTGCAAAGTTATTTTTCCATAAACAGCACATTTTTTTGTTTGTGTGGCATTTTTCTTTTCCTGTAATAGAGAAGTATTAAGTATTTGTTTTCTCCCATCTTCAAAGGGGCACAAGAAAAACACAAATTATATATTCCAAAGATTTTCTAAAGATACGTTGAAATGTCACCTTTAAGAATGTGTATATAAGTTTTGCATTTTTTATAACTGTGATGTATTTAAACATTTTCCAATGCCGTCCAGTGAAAATCGGCATGAACTTTTCGGACAGCCCAATATTTAATTTTGACTGTCCGTATGCGTTTGATCTTAAGATAGCAATAAAATCTAGCAGACATTCTATCAAACATAATTTTGACTTAAACTGCTCTTGGTATTTTAAAATACTATTGACACATTTATATATTTATTACAGTTTTTTGAACAACTTCAAAGAATATCATTTGTGATGGTTGTCATTGTGATTAATTTATCAATTTAAAAGTTTAACCAATGAGAAACTTAGCACCGTTTACATCTTGTAATTTCTTATAGCACTTTTTCCAGTTTCTTGTATCAGTTTGTACATATCTTTCACTATATTCTTTTAGATCCATTGTTGATCTTTCATAATGGCTGCCTCAGGTTTCTTGTCGCATCGACTGCAGCTTAGGTCTCCATTGTGCAACTCTATTTTGTTAAGGCGTCCTCTGAGAAAACAATGTTTCGTGAGGAGGTCTGTAGCAATTCGTAACAGGCACCCGCTTTGTACTAACAGTTCTTCTGTTCGTTTACGAAATGATCCTTTTATGAAGGATTTTCTGTCTTCCTGTACATTTCCCAGACCGACTCTCTCACCTGGATTCGTATTGTACCTTTAGGTATTCCCAGAGCCGGTTCGGGGAGTTGATAATCCTATTTGTGCTAGCTCATCAGCTTTCTCGTTGCCTGAAATTCCACAGTGGCCTGGTACCCACAACAGAGTTAACTTGTTGTGGGCTACCGGAGTTCTGAGTTCTTTGCGGTATTCCCATACCAGGCTGGATGTTACCTTCGGATTCTTTAACGCCTTTCAGGATGCATGATTGTCTGTGTCTAAGTGTAGTTACTAATTTTATATTTTAATTCTTATGGTGATAAATTAGTCCGATGACTTATTACGAAAGTTTAACCATTATCTTACTTCCTTTCGTTGGTGGTAGTAGATAAAGAAATGTTTATTGTGGTTATTAAATAATGACCTACTTATAACCATCGTCTTTGTTCATTATTATTTTTATATTACTTTATATGATAATGATGAAGACTATATCTCAAATAAATAAAAAAGAGAGAGTTGCAAATATTGATTCTGTTAGTATAAGAAGTAGTTGGCCAAGTCAGTCATCTTACATCTTTTTTGATAGAAATATTGGAGATTAAAAATTAACATAATAATCATTACCTTTTTACATAAGCTTTTCTGTTCACGTTTTTTAATACGCATTAAAATTATGTTTAAGGAAAGATGCAATATTATTAAAAGAAATTGTATTGAAATTTTATATTAAATTAAGAATAATATAATCAGAGAACGATAAAAATGTGAGAATCGGGATTTGGTTATATCGTGTCTGGGGAGAGTAGTGATATCTAGTGTAAAATGGGGATAAAAGTATTTTTAGTATTTTTGTATAACATACACGACGTAATAATGCCTCGTCGTCGATAAAGGATACATTTTGAACAAGTTGGCAAAATTGAAAGAGAACGTCATAAGAAGATGCATCCTTACGAGGAATAGATCCAAGAACTGATCGCCATAGGAGTACTGTGGGTCGAAGACTAGGGTTTGAAAGAGCATGTAGGACATTCAAATGGAAGAATCGTTTTCTTCAAAAGGCTTGGGGTTACAGACCGTAGAGCGAGCTTAAGTGCCATGGAATAACAATTGTGGACCACTACGACGAAACCGATTGTCTAACTCCGTTCGATTTCCATTAATAGCAATGGGATTAATAAGATCACGACTTTTCTTGTGACTACCACCGACTTCTTTGCGCTGACAACAAATAGGCGCCTGTGGATATACGGATGGCATAGGATCGTCTTTTCCGACGAGTCCAGATTTTGTTTAAACCCAAACAATAAATCGGGTATTAATATGTTATAGACGCGAAAAAAGAGAGCAAGAAGACTGCATACGTACGCAGCATACAACGCGAACATTGGGTATTATGGCATAGTTATAACAGGTCAACATTCGCAATAAGAACTACATCGACGTGGCCTTACAGCCCGTGGAACTTTTTCTTCTTCAAAAGATGATCCAAACAATCTTTCAACAAGATGACGCTCAATCACATGTGACACATAACGTAATAAAATTTCTTTGATAAAAAAAGAGGAAACTCTCCCGTCGCCGCTCCAATCACTTAATTTTTCACCGATCAAAATTGTCTGAAATATCATTGCGCGAAAGGTATAGTGATGTCCAAGACCTCTTAGGAAACTGGGTGAATTATGGGAGCGTATCAATAATGAATGGAATGCAGTCCATTAAGACGTCATTCGTTTATTGTTTGTTTCGATACTAAGAAGAATGAAGACGGTCCTGACGGCCCTAGCCGGTGCCATACATTTTGAATAAATCTAAATGATCATAGTATTAAATAAATCTGTAAAGTATCACTTTGCATTTTGTCTTGGGGTTGCAATTTCAATAAACAATAATATATTTCTAAAATCTTAAATTCTGTTGGTCTGAAATTATTTTGAATGAACGTGTTTTCAGGTAACGGACGACTTCAACATCTAGACCCAACATTCGTAGATTGGATCCCTGACGAGTGGGTGCAGCGGCTAGGGATGGACCAATACTTCCAGATGAATAGAGGAAACTTGACAATAAGGGAGAGCGGGCTGTACTTGGTATATGCGCAGGTAGGTCGCTCGTTCGTTTGCTATAAGCAAGCGACGGCAAATTGACCTTGGGCGGCACATGTGGTTTTAGCAGATTATGCCTGACACTCTGATATGATTCACGCTCCAATATAACGCTTCCCGCACGACTCGCCGCAGACTTATAAAAACCGGAAATTCATCAGTGGCGATGATTTTGATCCGATCAGGCGCAGAACTATTACATCACTCGGGTGTTTGCGAGCTAAAATAAGTGTCGCAATTTCGCAATCGAGTAACGGAAATTAAAAACGTTCATATAGATAAAAAACGAATATAATGGTGGGAAATTAGTCATTTAAACTAAGAACCATCTTTATTTGCGTTATATTGCAATATATTGTGTGCATACTTAATTATATGGAGGAAATTAAAATACAAAAGCAAACAGTTCCCTAATATACTAAAAACTTGATTCCTGGCGTAAAAGTATTGGTTGTTTTTATTTATTTCTCTTAATCCATGTTTTAAAATTCACAACTTTAATGAACTTTTAAGATCATGATGGGTTTATAGAAAGTTTTGTTGTTATTGGCAATTTTGTTTATTTTCGAGTTCAGTCCAATTATGCTTTCCACTATTTATAGAAGTGTCCATCATTAAACATATCCATGCATCCTAATGCCACCTGACCGTGAAATTACACGACCACAAAATCGGTGGTCCAATAAATCAACCGTTGCTCGAACTGTATGGTAGCTGGCGTCGTCGTGCTGGAACCACATTTGTTCCAGATCCATGTCGCCCAGCTGGGGCCAAAAAACTGGGTTATCATGTAACTGTAACAATCGCCAATTCCAGCATTATCTCTGAAACAGCCCATCTGCCCAAAATTCACACCAGTGATTCGTTGAGGGTGCAATTGTTTTTCATGAGTTACTTGAGTATTTTCTGACTCATAAATGCGACTATTTGGTTTGCAACCTATCGAGCTGAAAATGCACTTCATCGCTGGAGATGATCTTTCAATTGAATTAAGAATACAATTTTAGATGCTCTAAAAATCAATTGATGTGAGTATTCGCTGAAGGTAACTTCTCGAGATGTCCAATTATTGTGTAGAGTGCCGAGGCAATTTTTTGGACTTGCAGTGACACCTTGAATAACTATGGCAAAATTCTTACGAGATTTTTATCCTACGCTGATATTCACGAGATCTCGCATCCATTAATGATTCAGTTTCATCCATTTTTGTAATCAATCTTCGCACGGTTGATACTTTGACCAAAAATTTTCGTATAGCGTTCCATATGTACTAATCGGAAGAATAGTTAGATGATATCTGTCAAACTATCAGGGTTGCTTACCGCAAAACAAAAAATGTGCGAAGTTTAAATCCGCCCTTCAATTTAGGCCACTCTTTAGAAGTCTTGTATGAAATGATTTTTACCATTTTAACTTGATTTTCCCCGGTATAATAATTTATGCCCATTAATTATGGTATTAGTGTAATTTGTGATAAAAAATCTTGAGTGCAATAACAGCCGCCTTTGAGAGCGCCGCGGTGGATAAAAACCAGCTTGTTTACGCTTTTTTAATTAAGAGTGTGGTCATGCGTACACAGTTGCGAGCTTCGAAGAAATTCATGCTAATTAAACTCGGATGAAAACATCTCTAATTAAATATCCAACTGTATCTTAACAACATCGCTGTGGAATGTTGCACGCGATCTCAAACATTATGTCGTCTGGTTTTTCTCATTAAATTGTATTATTCAGCGATTTTCTTTATACGAGGCTTGCTAAGTTTTTATCTTACACCCCAAAGAGTAGAGATAGACTAAGGACTATATATGTACAGGGTGGTCCAATGGGAACGCTAGGTGAGATTTTTATTATTAAATGGTTATGCTTAAGGGGACGTCTGGCTTTTTTGGGTGAAAATTGGTCAACTTTTATAATTTTTTTTATAGAAATCTATTTTATTTAGAGATATGAGATTTCGTGAATTTGAAAAGATATATTAAGAGGCATCAAAAACAATTTTTTTGAATTATATTATTTATTTCAACTCCACCAGAGGGAGCCGAAGTCGTCCCCTAAAAAACCCTTCGTTGTGCGGTGTACAGGATATCTTTGCACCAGTATTGCCAAAATAAAAAAATCAAACGGCATCTTAAAGTAGACATATATATCTTGTCTGTATTCTACAATCAAGTTGTTAAGATCAGTAGAAAAAAAAATACCAGTCTGCAAAGGAAATTCTCGGAAAACGTTCTTTTACCCTCTTCTAAAGTAAAATAAAATATTTTAGGTTCAATTTGGAGAATTGGTTGTAGAGTACAGACAAGCTATTGTTTCAATAAATACACAAAAAAAAATTTAGGTCGATCGGATTAATGGTTTCCGAGAAATCGTGTCCACCGCGCGAAAAACCCTCATTTTGCGAAAAACGCATTTAGAGTTTTTTTCTGTTTCGCATTCAATTATAATAGACAAAATGTTTACCAATCATCAGTCTACAATTCCTGTGCCATAAAGTAATCCTTGGGCCTCTTGAAAAAGTTCTTTTTGCTCATCAAGCTCCTTTTTTCTCTTGATTCTCGCATCTTTTGAGGATTGCCGAGATTTTTTATCAGTACATGAAACTTTCATTTTTTATGCCTACCACAGCTTGTTTTATTTAGATCTTTACAAGATCCTGTGTTTTGCGAACATTTAAACATAATGAAACTCAACACTCGTTCAAAGGTCACGACGTAACTGGCGAGAAAACTCGTTGAAACTTGCACCGCGGAAAAACTGGTGCGGCGAGCATGCATGTATAGGTATAAAGATACGAATAAATTAATAAAAACATTGCGATTCTGAGGTCGTTAGCCTTTCGAAAATATAAAAACCTGAAATTAATTTTTTGATCCAAAAAACACGACGTTTCTTCCGAAGAAACAAGTCACAACTTGCAGGGCGGAAAAATGGCTTGGCGAGCGTGGAAATATATAGGTATATATACATGTATATCTTTGCGGTAAATTGAGATATAGAAAAAATAAAAAAAGCATTATAATCCTAGGGTTTTCAGCTTTCTGAAAAAATAAAAATCTCAATATCAATTTTTGGCCAAAAAAACCAGACGTCCCCCTTAACTCCCTGACCACGAATCCACCGATAAAAATTTTCCTCATCTAGCATGATACTTTTTTCCCGAACTTTAAAATTCTGCAATTTGACAGGCCCAATGCACACGTTAGATTATACGCAAAAAAGAAAAAACTTTATTTAAGTGTGTATTTATTTAGTAAATTAAATTCTTCTGAGGTAGTGCCATGCCTTAAACGGGCTTCAAAATTTCCTACTACTCTTGAAAGCATTTCTGGTGTTATTAATTCAATTTGCTCCGTGATTGCCTCTTTAAGATCCGCTACTTACTGAATTTATTTTCTGTGCACGTTGTGCTTTAGGTATCCCCACGAGAAGTAGTCAGAGGGATTTAGATCCGGTGAGTAACCTGCCTATCCAATACCATGTCTGTTGTACTTCGCAAACTTCAATGCGATGACCCGTTCACCAAAGTACTCCTCAAAGAGTATTTTAGTGCGATATAGTCGCGCACCATTCCGCATGAACCAGTCAGTGTTAACCTTTCTCTAGCCCATTACGTAGGGAAAAACTTCTTTCTTGCGCATTTCAAGGTAGTGGTCACCAGTTATCTTTTGGTTCTACTACCATGGCTGCGCAATCGCACACCAAACGGTTATCCGTTTCGAATATAAGAGCTTTGCACTTGAGAAGTGTGGATTTTTGTTTTCCTATATCCTCCAGTTCTGTTTGTTTACATAACCTTTAAGATGAAAGTGGATTTCGTCCAAAACAAAGTCTTCTTCGGGTCTATTCATCCTTTTTCTATTAACTCGATCATTAAATTAGCAAATACATATTTTCTCTAAGCTGCGTTTTGCTGATTAGATGGTTTATTTGTGTCTTATATGGCTTCAGTCGTAAGTCTTCCTTCATAATCCTTTGGAACGATGATCTGCTAATGCCCATTTCTTGGCAGGCCTTTTGGGTCGCTACCATTCCTTCCTTTTGTTTTACGAAGTTTTTAACTCTTTGGATGTTTTCGCTGATTTTAACTGTCCTTTCCTTTGTTTTCATTCCCCCAATATTATACAAACACCTAAAAAATTTCAGATATTCATAAAAACAAGATAAACGCACTTAACTGTTTTACCTTATTTTTTAAGTTACATTGTCCAAAGAATAGCGGTTACCAAACTTGAATTGACGAACTGTTTCAGCCGAGAATCGGTTAATACACTACGCCAGAACAATAAAAGTTTTGTGTTCTACTGTGTATTTTCCCGTTGTATATAAAACCTAGGGAAAGAAGAGTAACTTTTTTGAACTAAACTGCGCTAATAGTAAATACAAAATTAACCTTTAAGGGAGCATAGTTAATTACAAACTTCTTCTGTCTTTGATTTAGAAGGCTTTTTATCAGTAGATTTGTAATTGAGGAAAATTTGTGGTGAGAGGAGTTAGGAAAAACCATTTAAAATAAATATATCATCTATCGTACCCATTAGGCCACTCATGTATGTATGTATGTATTGCATTTCGTGTATTTCTCGTAACAAGCGCTCTGTGTAAAATTAGATAGTAAATTGGGGTTCAAAATATTTTTGCATTTCCAGTTTTTGAAACCCATCACTGCTTTTACAAAACTGGGGCGTTTCTTCTTATAGCACTACAGTTGAAGCTCAGGCTATACCTTGTAGTTCAGACAGTTAGGTCAAGATTTTCAAAAATGAAGTCTGACACGTTTAGCTCAATAAGCTATTGCTTGATTGAAAATTCCGTTGCTACACGCCTGCCCACGAAAGAAAAAATGATGCTAAACCCCTTCACCAAAAACTTTTTATTATTCATTGTTCCAGACTCTTAAAGTAACAATCAAAAATTCTGCGGCCCAAGTTCTTATTAAAAAAAATTACATTTCCAATTTTTAAAATGTCCTATTTTGAATTTACAGTCAAAACGCTGTGGTTTTTACAAAATCTAAAATTTTACTATCTACTCCCAAGTACAATATTTTATTTCCAATACTCATTCTTCCAGACAGATTAGAATTATAAATTTTGCACCTTTACTCCAGCCTTTTTCACCAGAATTATATACAAGATCAGTTTGATTTTGAACGCAGAATTAAATTTAGCAAAAAAAGCTCTAGAAAACTGCCCTTTTCCGAATAAACAAATGTTTCACATGTCTTGCTATTTTTTCACAAAATATAAAATTGCACATTTGGCATATTAGTCAACAAATTCAAAAATCTCACGCTGAATCTATTAAATATAAAATTGCGTAATCCCCACTTTCGTTTAAGGTTTTCTCTTGGTATAACACTTTAGTTGCAACCACAAAATCAAAATTAATTCAAAAACTACTTATTTTTGAAATACAAAATTTTGTACTTCAGCCCCCTTCCCCCAGTCTACTAAAAAATATAAAATTTACCCATTTTGTGTGCCTAAGCGATTGTTTGTGCAATTTTCTATTTTTCTACTTTAAAACAGAATTAAGAAAACTTGGAATGCGAAGAAATATTTTTAAGTACAAAATCGCGTAATTTTTTAGGGGAGCTCTAGGTTTGAGATAAAAAGGCGTGATTTTAAAGAATTTAGACGCATTTTTTTAATTTTAGGCTTTATAAATTGCATACTAAGATTTCTATGTATTGTCTTATATAGGGATCTATTTGAAGTTGTTATAGCAAGATTAGAGTCTTTGAGGGTACAGGAGTCCAAATTGAATCTAGTTGACAGTAAATTATTTCATCTAAACCTATGTTAAACTTACTCTTTATTCGGCCCAGGTTTTCATCTTCTCAACCATTAAATCATTCTTTTTCATGTAAAATTGTGACCATACTTTATTTAGTTTTTTTTTCATTTCAATTAGTTATTGTATTTAACAGTTGTACTGTATCTCTTCTTTGTAGCTTTTTTGCTTAAATTGTCTAGTTTTATAAAGCCTTAATTTAGATATACATAACTGATAATTTTTTCCATTTTTTAAATTTTTGTAATACGAACCAAGCCATAATAAAGGAGAAGAGACAAAAAACAAATTTAAAAAATTCCAATTCATTTAAGGATTAGCGTGCAAACTACCAATGAGCAAATGAGACCACACACAGATCAATATGAAGTAGCACATTATATGTTCGAAGTATATTTTCATTGACATTCCAGTTCATTTAGAAGTAGGTAGGCAGAGACCTTTAAATTGTTTACAATACATGTTAATAGTAATTTTAGAAAGTTGTCATTTTAGTTATTGTGGTAATAATAATAAATCAATCTTTTTGTTTATTATCCGTTTTTCTACATTTAAGAATGTTGATTTATACAATGAGGTGTAGTGATTAGGCAACCACTTATACTCTTAGAATAAGAGAATTGTGTACAGGTGGAATGACAGCCAAGATTTTGATTAAGTAAATCAGAATCAATTGTGTATCGATATAGAAGTGTATTTTTTGTAATATTTGCCTCACACCATTTAGTTTAATCTTATAGTTTCATTTCATCTCTTTATTTTATTTAACGATTTTATTATTTTTTGTTTTTAATTATTTCTCTTTTAAAAACTAGATTTTTCCAAATAAATGCGCCCTTCCGATGTGAAATCGTTTGAAACGAAATAGCGGCCATTATCAGGTTGACCGCGCTGCCGGAAACGTTAGGTCGTCGTTAATTTGCCAGCCGTTTTATTTGCGTAAACGGTTTGCTGCTCGGTGCAAACGCATTTGGCCGTGTGCTTGTAAAAGTGCAGTTGCTCTCACACATCACAGCGAAGCACATCCGCAGCCGATAAAATACAAAGTTGTCTAGCGTTTCTTTTTATTTATAACAGTTTTAAAATGTTTACTGCGAACTCGAAGTTTTTACACGTCAGCATTTTTTAGAACTGAGATTAGTTTCGAACTTTTTTACATATTCCTCGTCTATCCGTACGCACCGAATTTACAAAAGTATTGAAGCAAATGTTATTAAATTTGGTATATTAAGTTTGAAAATAACAATAATCGACCTAACAGTCCAAGCTATGAGCAATAGCAGACAAATTTTTTAATTTTGTCTTATTGTTTTTAACACATCTCTTGTGTTGGAGTTTTAATAGAATTCTATTTAACATGAGAAGTGAAGGAATAGTGCATTTGATTTTTAAATGATTTTATAAATTAGTTTTTATTTTAAAAACAAAAGTTTAACGTTCGTATGAGATCTCTCACAACCTACAAAACCAACATACGACCCCAACATGCGAGGTGACATTTGAAAACTTTGAATTTGGATCAATTAGTACAGGCCTTTCAGGTTTCACCTGTGATGTAGAAGGAGTCTTTTCAGTTTTATAAAAATAATAAATGTCTCCTGAAATAGCAAAATGTTGAACGATACAATTTTTTTACGGGTTCCTTAACTAATTATAATCATGTCAGCCATGTCTGTCTGTTGATTTACAGTTCTCATGAATAAGCATACGAATTTTATTTGGTCACGTCCAATGCTCGTGGTACAAAACAGACTCGACTGTTTTTAAAATATCACTGATACTCAAAAACCTACATCTAAAAAATGTAAAGGCCTAACGAGACATTTTCTATCATAGTTGTAACCCTCTTACAGTCAGCTAAGAGCGTATTCCGCATAATTAGCAGTTGGCAAAGCATCACCCTAATTCTTTCATAATAGAGGACACCTTTGTCCTCGATGCTTTGTCACAAAAGATTCAGTTAGCATTGAATTCTTGCTAGAGAAACGCGTAAAACACCATGAGTGCTCTGTACCCACCCGAAAGGTCCGAAAATGTGTGCAACGGCTGCTAAGTACATAAATAAGTCGGAAACATTCGCCAGCAAGTGGGTGCAGCGATATAACGAGACGAAAACGATCGATGACTTGTCGGAACGTGGATAGATAGGCAAAACGTCCCCTAAAGTCGAAAAACAGACCGCGAACTTTGTTCCGGAATCCGGGTTTAACATTGCGTCAAGGAGCAGCAAACAGAAAGGTGTAGATATTCCCTACTTAGCTATCCGAACCCATCTCCGTGCTCATTATATCAAATGCTGTAGTTCAGTGAAAAAACCTGTTAGGTGAAAATCGTGGATACTGCAGGAGGACAACGGCCCCAAACATCGCAGCAAGCTTTGCATCGAATGGAAAGAGTAGTCTGCGTCGTTACAAATCTCGATGCAAATCCGATTGAAAATGTGTGGACATACATCAAGCACAAGGCTTCGTGGAAGAAAAGTGTTCACTTTGAGGCAGTTAGCATTCGTCGCATTTGGAAGTCCTTGCCGAATGAAGACAACAATTTGGTCGAAAGCATGTTTTGAAGATGCCAGCCAATTATCGACGCCGGTGGTGACTGGACACGTTATTGCTACAATAGCATCTTTGTTCTGATGGAGTACAGCATACCTATGTAGTTGGAAATGTTTTTAAATAATTTTTTCCCCATATTAACCCGAACACGCTCTTACTTAACTGACTGTACTTAAATTTGTCAGCCATTTTAATAATTGTAGAATGGATTTAGCACGATGCTAAACATAAACAAATTAAATATGCATAAAAAGTACAGTAGTGCAATCGTGACAGGCACAGTCCAAGATCTTTCCACGTATATCAAATTTTCTAATAGAACGTCTTGTTTATTGTTTAGCTATATGAAGATAAACTATTTTTATATATAAAAATATGACCTTCTTTTTTATTCCTTACTAGTTTTCATTTTATTGAGTTTTTAGGCTTTATCTTCTCATTATGTTTACATGTAGATTTTTTTACCATCTAATGAGACTTCCACATAAATCAATGTATTCGTAATATTGTAGGTTTTGCTCTATCGATACCCAAAAAGGATTTCCGTTCTTCTTATTAAGAAATCCACTCCGAAATAATTTTCTCAGCCTCAAATAATTATTCGAATCCTTTTCTTTATATGCAATACACATTTTGTATTTTAAATTGCTGTGCGTAATTATTCAGATAGCGTTTCTACATAACTTGGTCGGTGTATTTTTTTGCAGACAGAAAGGAGGAAGTGATACACTGAGAAGGGGTTCCCGATAAAACTTTGAACGCAACTTGTTCCTAGAGTTAGGAAGGAAATGAAATCGATACGGGATATAAAGCTGCGACTCGAGTATCTACAGGTGGTGCATGCACTTCGCGTTATGCGTTTGACACTGAAAGCGATTTAAATCGGGGTCGGCATGCGGGTGCAAGAGATATGTCATTTGGTGGTGTTGGAAAGAAAGGGAGAATATTGCCGAGGTAATGCAATTCTGTGGGATCAATACGGCTCTAGAACTCATTAGCGTCAGCAGCAACGTGCACGATGATAAATTGGAAAATCTGATAAAATCTATCCTTGTCGCTAATAAGGCCATGCAAGTCCAGTGCATTGTTCTTAATACTGCTATTAATCACTTTTAAGTATCATTTTTTGTATTTTTCAATGTTTTTCAATACTAACCTTACACCCGATTCCTGGGCTTAATTTAAACTAAAAATCCCCAATTTATGAAGGTTTGCATAAGAGACAATTGGAATTCTATATATCTTTGACCTCACACTTTTTGGAATAAACCCTACTACGCCATTTTTAAGGGGTAATTAAATTTTCTTGGATTTATCTTTATGCTACGTATCAATATATAATAATACATTGTTATTTTAGAAAATCTCCAAGTCCTTTAAATATAATTAACTATTTTTGGACAGGCTATAAGCTAGGCGATGTGATCAGTGATGAGGCAACATTCATATATTGGACCCATCGGTGGATAGGAATAGAACAGGTATTGGGTCATATTTTGTAATTTGCTGGAAATGCAGTTTTGTTTGTCATCTCCAACCATTTACTGTTGTGCACCAAGTGATGCTGAGTGAAAAAAAAACATAAATTGCTTACAATTGCTGATTGTAAAGGCCCTCGGACATGTCGTATACTTGGTTTATATCTTTGTACGAATTGGAACAGCTTGGAGGATTATAAGCATGTGCCAGTGGCAGTTTTGTTTACTAATTTCGCTTTGTTAAATTTATCGTTTGTGGTTTCCCCTCAGACTAAGGTTGAGTCGTTAAATTTCAATAAATCGTCAAATTGTAACCACAAAATGAGATGATCATGATATCTTTATCACAGTTAAAGTACGATGATGGTTTTTTGAACCTTTGGAAGTTTTGCAATTTTTTATAAACTTGTAGGCTTATCTTTTCGCCGAATAAGACACAGGCAAAGTAAAACGCAACATAGGAATTCAGATTTAACAAAAAGACTTCGAACAACATATGGAAAATGTTTGTTGAATTTTTTTTATTTGTGAGAATGATTCTAGAGATTTTTTTAAAGAAGCAATAAGGATGTAGTTCTTTTTCAGTTGAATGGCAAAGTTATTTAACATCTGTGATATACTTTCAAATACAATGTTTACAAAGCTATGAAATCATTATCTGTCTAACTCACAAACTGTTAAGAATATTGAAATTCAGTTACGAGTAATTGAACTTAATGAAATGGGCCCCTTTCTTCTCTTTTCCTTCTACCTTTTGTCTATACTTGTTAGTAGTTTACTGTAAGGTAATTTTGATCTTTCAGATCATATTATCTTCTTCTACTAGCTTCTTTCAAACCACATAGTCGCGTGGTACTATGAGGCATGTTGGGCGTACGCCAAGTGGGTATATTTCGAAGAAGGAGAATGTACTTCACGGCTGGCGACTATATTTCTCGCTATTATCCTGCTCTCAGATTTTATTGTGTAAAATACAAACATTCACTTGTTTGATTGACCATTCTCAGGTAGGTTCATATCTTGTTTAGATGAGTTTAATCCCCATAGATGAGATTCTTCCAATTTTACATAATCTAAGAGTCGGCATTGTCCTGTGGTTTAGCTCTGAACTTGGAGTTATGGTGACAGAAATCACAAAAATAAAAGCTTATATTAATTTCACCATAGTCAATAGAGCATATCAGGACACTTATCTTTAAAATTCATATTCACAATACATGATTAATGTGGTAATATAAGCTGTACTAACATATTCAGAAATATAAAAAACTTTATTATCGAACATTTCACTCAAAGGTTTGACAACAGAATTAATAAACCTGCAAAGCTTGCAACGCATAGCGAAGTGGTGAAGCAGTCTTCCAAATTTGAGAACCCTCTAGTTTGTAGATTTAAAATCAAATTCATGGGATGACCTTTGACCAATCAGTTTCAAAATCACTAGCAAACAAGCCTTTTTGATCACCTGTCGATTGGTAAAAACAGAATTTGGAAATTCCCAGCCGTTCTCGAGTTATTGCTCAGCTTCGCTTCGCCACTTAATAATTTAGGCACTTGAATTAAAATAAACACTCGAATTATAATTTCCTCTCTGGATGGCGATGCTAATCCTCTGTCTCAGACATATGGTAGATTTGGGTTCTCCAGTCACTGCCCAAATTCTCAATCCTAATACGTCAATGAAATCAAAGGTTTCCTTACACCAAGGACCCAAAATTTCCACTGTGGAAGAGATAAAAATGTGGTTCCTCACAACTTCTCTGTATTTGCCAATATTTTTCAAAGCTGCTCTTGATGCCACTAAGTCAGTCAAGAAGTTGGTTATTTTCTCAAGGAGTTAAAGTTATTCCATCTGGTCTCTTTCCATCGCTTCTGTAAAGGCCAGTTGTTTCCAAGATTGATGGAATCTTTGCAGATTTTAGGGCTCAACAGATGATATTGTTCAGTTCTTGGTGTCGAGAGTGATGTCCACCACTTTTTGATCAGCTTAGACCATAAATCCCATTCTCCTTCACGGTTTCACCACAGACGCATTGATGGGGATGACATATATTAGTACCAATACGAAGTGCGACGGAAATACGGAAGCAGTTGTTATCCAATAGGGTTCCAATGCTTCTAGAATGGAATACGTTAAACCATTGGTTTGATTCAGTTTTTTTCAGATGTTATAATTCTTGTTTTTAAATTTGGATTTTAGGAAATTCATTTTTCTTTGATCTTTAAAATTTGGATGTTGTCCCAATTTGTTTGCGAGAATTTGATTGTTGCTAAAAAATGATCCTGATTGAACCATAATTCCTCTAGTTCGGCATAATCAGCAACCAGGATATCGCCTGAGTGAATTTTGATGAGCCTGATGATTGAGTTTGCGGAACTGAGGAATGCTGGTAAAACAATGTCTGCTACTTTACAAATTCCAATACCACCTGATCTTAATGGAAGGTAAGACAAAGTCCAATTATCATAATCGAGGTAGTTCATAATTCCTTCCAAATTAGGTTTGATGTTTTTGTCAATCTCCTCGATGTGATTTGAATATCTCCATAACGGGACTGTTTGTAAAAAGTACGCGAGTTTAGGAATTGCGAGGCAATTTCTTAGAAGATAATAACCTATGTGGCAGTTCATATCTTTAAGGCGATGGAATAGTCTGTCAAGCTCCTCCATCTTTTTGACAAAACATTTTTTAAAAGCACTGTCGACTAATGGTGAGCCGAGCAGGTCGAGATCTTTAATTCTCTGAATTCCAGGGGAAATATTATTAAATTGCGAAGAAATTGACGGGATCTTTTCATTCAGAAAAAATAATTCACGTTTCCCTGGGTTGATAATTAAACTGATCTCTTTAAATTTGAAATGATTTTCAGGAAATCCGCTAAGACTTCTCTGGTGGTCCAGCTAAGGTTTCATCATCGAGATGCCAGATATTTAAATTTGAGTTTAAAGATAATAGAACTTCATGTATTGTTAGGCTGAAGATAAGTGCGCCACAAAGATCCCCTTGTTGAGTCCCGGCTTGAGACTCAATTGTGTCCTTTCCGAAGAAAACTAAAGATGGTGCCGAATAACATTGCCACAAATGGAGTAGAATTCTGGGGTCAAGTTTCTGGATTTTGAAAGCATTAAATCTCTATCAATAGCGTTAACAACGTTACGGCAGTTGAATTTGAGGAGTACAAAATTCGTATTTCTATTATTTTCTATAAAAGTCCTCGTTGCGTGCACCGCTGCCTCGCAACCTTCCATACAGTTTACACCGACTTGTAATAGCTAAAGGTAGTTTCCAATAGAAGTTCCAACGTGATGACAAGCAATTTTTGCCGCTATTGCGATTGGACGGATTCCCTCATCTTTTTTGGAAAGGGCATATAAGGTTGCACAGTATAGGAATTGGCATATTCTACTGTATACTTGACCTTTCAGCATCAAATTCATTAGATTGGTGAGAGAGGGAAAGAGATCTGAACCGGCTGACCCATTAGATGGAGAAAGCATGTCTTTTAGATGTTGTAGTTGAAAACCGTCTATGCCCCCTGCAGAGCGATTTGGAAAGGAAAAAACTGATTTTAAGATTTTCTCTGTAGAAATAATTAGAATCTTGGAGAGGTGGATCAGGAAAATATAGTTCTGGATGGAGCAGGATGTTTATCCTTCAATTTTTGGGGAGTGTTATTGTCCATAATAGCAAGTTGATCATCTGAGGATAATATTTTAATTGTTCCTCGAATATCTCCTTCAGAGACTTTTGATCTCACTCGCCTTTTGAAAATAGTTTTTTTGTCATCGGTATTTTTATTTGTGGCAGGATTGCTTTTGAAAACTTCTAGAGAATTAATGTTTTTCTTGGCAGAGTTGCACAAGGACAATTTAGATTTAATTGGGATTTGAAGGCCCTGTGTGCAAAAGTTAAGATATTCTCCCAAGAATTAAAATAATTTTGTTCCACGCATGCGTCAATTAAGAGTTTAAATTTTGTTGCTGCTTGCTAACTGGCTCCTTTCAGAATTCTCTTTAAAGTGCGACAATTTTTTTTAAATTTGTAATTTTGTTAGTGAAATTTTGAGTTTAGTTATCCTGGAGTGTAAGTGTGGATGGCTGAGATTCTTTTTCTTTCTTGTGTATTTTTGTTCTGTGAATATTGTATCCTTTTCCACTTCTTAACCCTTTCGAACAGTCAGGGCAAGTGATCAGGGCGTCATTGGAGAAGGAAGTTAAGTTTCGGGATTGGAAGAACAGCTGTTGCACAACCAGTCAACTTTGCTAGACTTCAACTCATCATGATTTTTAATTGATAAAGCTGCGTCCACGATGTCAAACCACTCTCTGCGACCGTATCAGAATATCTATCCTTAATCTCTGTTCTTCTCGAGTGGGTCTTTAGCATTAGAATAGAATGTATTGAAACTGCCACTGAATGTGCTTCCTTTTCTACCTTGTGATGGACCAAGTTGTGGTTTTATTGTTGATCTATTGTTCCCACTATTCTCACTTATGGGTAAGTTGGAAGATTCCCCTCGAAGTCTTCGTTTTGTACGGCCCTCTTTTGATTCTTTGGAGCGTGTAGGTCCTTTGGGGCACATGCGTCCTCCTTTTTTGTCCTGCTGTGAATCCTTTTCGATAGAATGGCGGCGGTGCAGATCTCAGCGGACGTGAGGGCTGATTGAAAGGTGCCCTAGATGGGCTAGGTGATTCTCCGTGGCGTGGCATGGTGAATGATGAAAATCCTTTCTATTAGAATTATATTTCTAGCATTTTATTGCATTGCTTATTTTTCTTTTTTTATCTCTTTTCGTGTTATTCTTAAATCACTAGTCTATATTTTGGTCTTTAGAGGAGCAATATTACGGTCTCGTATGTATCGCGCGCGATGAGCGGCCACACATGCACCTGCGTACCTGGGCTCAAGGGCGGCGGCTGCTACATGGCTGTCTGCGGCTAGGAGAGCGCGAACTAGTTCGAGGGCGACACTGCGGGGCGGGTACCACACGCTCATCTTGTGTCGGCGAGCAGCAGAGCGTAGACCGCACACGGCAAACTCTCTCGAAATCAGAAATTATTTCTTGAATGTTTGGTTCTGGTGCCTACTATCACTTACGTCTACTTATATGAATGATACTTAAAGCTGATGCCGATTCAATTTTTTAGATACATTTTGGCAATATTAGTTTATGAAAATTTATCATACCAATAAAACATCTTAAAATCCGAATTTTTTGATATCTTCCCCAATTCTTTAAAAATGAAAAAAATAGTGATCCCAGTTTCAAGCAGAAATTTTGCAAGTGCTTTATGACATTTTAGTAGAACACCCCTTTGCCTTATATTGGCTCTATAATATTTATACTTGACAATATACTGTAAAATCTTATGCGTACAATCAGAACCTAAGGTTCATCTCTGATGATTGGCAGAAAAATGATCCATCATAGGAATGCCAAACTTTCAGCTTGGGGAAATTCTTGAAAGCATATTTAAGGGAGCATTCAAGGTCGTAATGCTACCGTAAGATTACGATACAGAAATGCTTGAACATAATGAATCTACCGTAGGCGACTTCAAAACTATGCAGGACGCTAGAGTGACTAAGGAAGTTTTGATGCTGTTGCAATTTGTAATTAACTAAAATAATGTAATGACACTAATATTTATATTATATTAACTTACGATTTATAATCTTTTTTTAACCCCCACATTTTACAATTGATAGTAATTAAACTTCTAATACTCGCTGTGTGGTTATATGGAAAATGGAAGTTTGTAATCTCTGGTGCCTTGTTACGGTCAACATGTCGGTTCCTTTGCAAAAACCTTCTCTTTTAATGATCGAATTATTTTTCAGCAAATGTTAATTTCTAATCTATGTTTGTAGGCTTTTATAGTAGGGTTTATATGTTTCAGATATATTTCTACGATAGCCATGACACGAACAGCTTCAAGGTGTGCAAGAACGGGCAAATGCTGCTGCAGTGTACGACGATGACGCATATAAACAATGCGACAGAAAGAAGCAATACTTGCTTCACTGCCGGATTGCATTACTTCGATGAAAATGACCAAGTTAATGTGCAAGATATGTCTTATCATCGAATCTCTCTGTTTACTGTCGGAAGATCGTTCTTCGGGCTTGCTAAACTTTGGGACATACCAGTAAAGCTTCAAAGCCGCGACTATTAACCGTTCACGAGAGAGCTTTTTGTATTTATAATGTCCTTTTACCCATAGTATTAGCTGTATAGATAAAGATAATTACTCCTAATATAAATTATTATTGTTGTAGGGTTAAAGTTGTAAATATTTATTTTGATTATGTGCCATTTGTAATTATTGATTACGCGCTGCAGCAAGTCGGCAGTTGCCACGCAACATCCATCAATTTGCGCGGTTGAAACTCGAGCCATCGCTATTTACACAATTATTAAAACTGGATTTACTTGCTTCAAGATACGCTCGGAGATTGTGTTACTTCTAAAACTTGCCATTGTAGCTAGGGATAACATTAACATTCTTGTAAATTTTTATGCGCTGATTATTTTTTGTGTAACAAGAACAATATAAAAATAGTAATAACACGTTTTTGAATTTTATTACCCTTTTCGTGACGCACTCTGTTTTCCTCATCAGATTTTAAACCAATATGACAACTATCCAAATTTCAATGGGAAGCAACATAAAACCATGTATGGTTAGTTGCAGAAATTTTGCTTTCTTCGCTTTTTAAAGAAAATCATAATTATCCCTCAATTCCTACTCTGGGTCATACAGATCTTGTAGATATCTTTCTCTCCTCTGAAGCTGTTAAACGGGGAGGACGGGGACCCTCGAAAGTGGGGGTAAAAAAACTATTGCGTATGCTCTACCAATCTGGCTACCTAGCCCGCTCAGTCTGGCCGTTACTGCAGACTAGTGAGCAATTGAAAAGTGTGTTAGGGTCTCAGTGACCCAGAGTAGGAAGTGTCCGGAATTTCGATAGTCGACGAAAAAAATAAATCTGTATTATTTGCTTTATTTAAATACCTAGCGGTGGTATAAACGCTCAATTTTGTTCGCGAGACAAAATGACTCTTGTCTCTTATAACCCGAAAAAGAAAAGATAGTCCTTTTGCTGTCATCTTGGCATCAAACAGCCCATATAAATGATGAAAAACAAAAACCCGAAATAGTTTTATATTATAATAAAACAAAAGGGGGGACTGATACTTTTGACAAAAGTATCATGCGTAGATCATCACGATGTATGTTGGACCAAGCTAATGTCAATAGTCATATTTTGTACTCGCTAGTTGCCACTAATGAACTTATGGTACGCCGAGATTTTATTTACAACTTGTGTATGTCTTTGGTTAAGCCAACTTTATCGCTTAGACTTGCGTGCTCTTTTCTTAGAGTAAATATACGAATTCTAATTGAGGAACACTTAGAATATGACGAGAGACGCAAGGTACAAGAATCTTGGGATATGCCACAAGAAAACAAATTGGATAAACGAAAGTGTTGCTCACTCTGGCCCTACACTGTCGATCGAAAAATTTCTTATTTTTGTTTAAAATATAAAAAACAAATGTGCTCTGAACATGTTGCAAAAAAATGTATTGAATGCTTGAAAAACGCATGTCGGTAAAAAGCCGAAATTTTAAGATTTTCCCTTGGCAAAAAATATGGTTTTTCAAAAAAATGGAAAAACGACCTATACAGTCTTAAAGTATAACTCTAGACCTTTCCATTTCTACCC
The DNA here is from genome assembly GCA_036346155.1 of Sinelater perroti. NCBI lineage: Eukaryota > Metazoa > Arthropoda > Insecta > Coleoptera > Elateridae > Sinelater > Sinelater perroti. The sequence goes on from JARFIY010000039.1 coordinate 152,320, forward strand.
TACAAAGTTAATTTATTTTATTCTAAAGTGGAGATATTTAATTTTGAAAAAAATGCATTTTTAAAAAAAGTTTTTTTATATTTTTTATTATAACTAAAACCAGTTAAAGTTAGTGACCTCTCCACCACATATTCGAATTCCCGAAATTCTGAACTTGAATTTAAAAAAACAACATTATGTTACGTTAACTTATTGCTGAGATATAAGCGTTTGAAAATTACAAAGGGTCTATTTGACCCAGAGTAGGAACAACGGAAAATTTCCGAGGTGTAGGAATTGAGAGTTATTATTAATTAGTTAAACATGCAAAAAGGAAACAAAAATACAAAGGTCTGTTTAAGAAGAAAATAAGAAAAGGATTGAACTGGTCTGATATACTTGTAAACCAAGAAAAAATATGTAACTTTGAAACCAAATGGTTTCAATAACTTCATAACTACCACGTCTATCGTCAAAATCTGTTAACCACTTGACGATGCCTATGTTTTAGAGGGGCTGCCGCTTTTACTAGAAGATGGGGCCGTTAAATAGTGGAGAGGTGTGAAGATGGAATCTTGTGAAAATCAGAGAAATGGAAGAGAACCTCAGAGAAAGTAGCTTCAGCGATGTCCCTTATGACAAACGAGACACCCAGAGACAAAGTGAATTTCAGATTCTACAAAATACATCAGCCGAGGTACGTTGTTATGGATGTCAAAAACCTGGGTGATTTGCAGTCATTGTCTTACCTATAATCCACCGCAATCAGATTCAGCCTAGATATTTGAGATAGGCCATAACAACATTTAAGAGAAACTGGGATCAGTGTAGTTCAACACCAGATCTTGTAGATGTGTTGCAAGTTCCCGTCAGGCTATTAGGATGTGTAACCACCTTTATTACGCTACCCACAGCCTCCAACAAGTGCATCCTTTTAGGAGTAGATTTTTTCACTACTCTGGGAATCATCTTTAACCTATCCAATTGAAGGTGGTGGTTCCAAGACGATCTCTTCAGAAGGTACCCATTCGTTGACAAGGAAAACATGGTTCCTACAGCAGGTTTCTATGTCGCTAATGTAAACCCACCTTGATCACAGGCAAGCCTCATCCAAGATAAGCTCGTGAAATCTATGGACGGTGACATCGGTATGGAATATAAAGTCTTGGACCAGATGTATATGTGATGTGTCCGATGACCGAAAAAGCCTGTATAGACTAGAATCCCGGCATTAGTTTCAGGTAAGCCAGTAATAGCACCGATGGTATTTTAAACAGATCAGACTTAGTTACAATGGCGGTTATTACCAATAAAATTTGGTAGAAAGATGGACAAGCCAAGTAGAGCCAACAAGTTATATTCTTTATGTGAGATATTCAAATTCACTGTCAGAAATTCCAAAGAGGTGACATAGGAAAGTGGATAGCCATCAGGTTACTTCATATCGCTCTCCTAGACCTAATATTATGACCAAACAAAGCTACCCACCTGAAGGCCGGTCAACGTTCTCATCTGGATGAGCAGCTGAGGTCCTATCTAGAAGTATTCCGATAACATGGATCTATAAGGAAGCACATAGTACATCGCATTTCAACAGGGCAGCACGCACCAATTTCCGTGGCTTCCTATGACTTCCTCACCTCATATGAAGTTTATCAAGACTCAAGCAGTGGAGCGAAAATTTCATCCCTGATATCATTTCTTTACTACTAGGGCTAGCAGACACTTTCAGAAGTACACGAAACCAGGTTGATAAAAGAAGAATCTATGCGGGCTATCATTCCAGTCAAAAGGTATGGATTCAAAGCTATACTTTAAGTAAAATCAGTAAGAAATTCTCTGCTAAACTGGCACCAAAAAGAGATGACGTCTACCTAATACCATAGCTACGAGCTGGTGTTACCTCAAAATCCCACAACGGTGATTGGCAACTACCACGTATCAGCACTCATTTACTGTAGGATACACCCGAAGATACGGTACCCGTCATACCTAAAGAGGATCAAAACTGAATACCAAACTGGAATGTCAATGGTATCCAGAGGGAAAGTGAGTAACATGAACCCGTAGCGTAAATAGTAGTTTCATGGTGCTCTACTAATACCCTTTCAGGAGGCGCAACACATCACCAGCTGCCTTCAAGCCTACTGGTAGTTCGCCCTGTCTGCGGATGTCTAGGAACGTTAGTACTGGACGCCAGGGCTTAACTGGCAGTTAGCCTTCGCGAGCACTGGTCAAAGCAGCCTTATCCCGAATTTTGGTGAGATTTGCCTCTGCGGAGTTATCCTTATCCATATGGGAACAAAAGTATCCGTTCGAGAGTCCTAGGGCAGTGCTTGTTTTAAGCCTCACAACAGCTTTTCTTCGCAGAGATTCTGACAAGTGTCTGATCCCGATACACGGTGGAAGCTACTGCACCATTGGCTCTTTTAGGGTACCCCGGGGAAAATAAATTGAGCTTTCAAATTCTTACTGTTAACGAAAGATTTTGAATCGTGTAATAGTGTATTGTTACTTTACGCTTTACCCCTCTATCGGGAGATTATCCATTTCGCCTTTGTAATAGTAGATTTTTATTGATTTAGTTTCTTCTTTCGTTATTTTTTCATCTTCCGCTACAATACTATCTAAATATTTGTACGTTGTTACTCTTAGTGGTTTTTCTTTACATTTGATGTTTTTACTATTTCAACAATCATTGTGCTTTTTATTTATTATTACTACTTTATTCTTTCTCCATTTATTTGCATATTTTAATTCTTTATTTTTTTAGCCCATATGTTTGCTAGTCTTTGGTTTTGGTACTAAAACTATGTTATCTGCATATAAACAACGGCTTATATCAATTGTTTCCAAGTTTTTGTATCCAATTATAGTATCTATAGTATTCTCCTGTTTGTTTAATAAATTTAATTGATTTATCCACAAAAATAATAAATAGTAGTGGCCTTACACTATCTCCTATCGTTCTGTAAGTTTTACAGTATATTTGTTCTCTTTATCTGTATATGAATGTTATCAAGTTATATTCCCATTTTTAGGTATTTTTGTGTATTACATGCTTCTTTGCATATAGTACATAATGATTATTTTCCTTTCAATTATTATCATTTAATCATTTCTGGGGCTATTTTACCACTTTGATTTTGATTTTTTGGAGAAATTTCTTGTTTTTTGTAATGTTATGTAATTTTCCTTTTGTTCCTTGTTTATTTCTTTTTCGGTACTATTGCATCAACTTTTCTGAACACATTTTTTCAGTTATCTTTGTCTCTTTTATTCTTTTGCTTTTGCCCCTCACAGTTTTTATTATTATCTATAATTTGCTATTATCTGCTCTATGTTTTACTTATTTCTTTTCTTCAATTACTTCTTTTCGTTCTTTTGGCTGTTCCTTTTACCCTATTTCTCTTTACGTTGTAATCGTCTATTGCATTCTGTGTTGTGATTAGAATGTTTTTTCCAGGCAGTTTTCTTTTATTAACCTACCTTTTGGCATATTTTCTAAATTTGCTTCTTCCACATATTTATTCTGCTGTGTTTAGAATTGTTTTTTTTTAAGACTGTCCATCTTTTCCCGAGAGCCAATTCTAGCTTACAGCTTTCTTACTTTTGAAATTCTTGTGCGTCCTTTGTTTCGTATTTTTTAAATATTATTTTTATTTTTTAGTGTATATATTGCCACTCTCTTATATGTTTTGTTTTCTTTTACTTTATTGGTTATTTTGGAATTTTGCTACCACTAGTCTAGATTAGACTTTTGCTTTGTATTTGTTTTATTTTGTTAATTTTTTTCTGGTAAATTTTAAATGGGTACAGTGTAGTCGACCAAATTATTTCACTTTTGCTCTTCTACAAGCACATATAAATCCAATAAACATTTTCGTTGTTGAATGTGAGTGATAGACTGAATTTTGGATTTGCTGTGATTTTGAAAGATATAAAAAAATTTTATCTAAAATCTTTAGTAAAGTTAGAATATTTATATAATTTTTTAAAATATAAATTCTAAAAATACCCCATAGATTAATCATATATAGGACAAAAGTTTTTATTCTCGTAATATTTTTAAAATACTGTCCACCAAATTCTATGTATTTTTGCATTTTTCAAAAGCATTCGTTGAATAAACCTCTTTTTTTGGTCATCCTACACCATTAGCAAATCCTTGTCATTAGTAAACTTTATTATGGGTTTCAGCGAGAATATTATAAAAATAAAGCCAGGTTAACATTGCCCGCTGACAGCAAGATTTTTCATTTTCTAACATAACATCGATTAAGGCAAGGGGTACCCAATGGAAACAAAATTTTGTTACTTGAAGGTAACATGTGATCTGTCCAGTGATAGGTGGTAGAACAGTGATGTTTTTCTCTGTGTTAGACGAAGATGCGCGGTCTAATCTCAGAACTTTTTATAGACTAAAATATCTTTTCTAAAACGTTCAATACCGCCTGAATACGACGAGAACAATATTTCCCAATACCATCTCTTTCCAACACTGATCAATACTAAAAGAATGTGCAAAATTTACGGGTATTCCATTTTGACCAAGATGATATTGTGAGCTCTTTTACTGCCACAGTTTCTGAGCAAATAACATCTCCAGATCATCTTGTCGGCTGTAATGCAACATAAACTTATTACAACGTGTGCAACATAAACTTATTACAACGTGTGATTATCGATTGAGCTATGCTGCAAAATTTTCTAGTAATCTATGTGTTTCTTGTATTGGGTGTGCAGTTTTCAATCAGTATATATATATATATATATATATATATATATATATATATATATATATATATATATATATATAAAGTATAATTCTATAAGCTAATTTGAGGTGGTACAGTTATTAGAGGAAATCCTTTCAGTAAACTTATTCCGACTTAAGGTTCAGTTCTTTAAGTCACTTGGCCATATTCAATTCAGTCGCTTGGGTTTTTGGACGTTGTGCAGGGTGAAAGCTACTTTATTAGGATGGGCTTGAAGGCGTTCGAGTGCTTGGTAATTCTCTTTTAACGTTCTTCAATTATTGGTATGTTGAAGTCCGTATGTAGGGTATGATTTGTAACACAACATAGAGCATTTGTGACCATTCAAAGATTTTAGATTGAAAACGTTTAATAATGTTAATATTTAAGGTACTAGAGCATCCCCAAAGTTCAGTGCCATACATCCATATTGACTTTATAATTGCTTTGTAGATCATGAACGTTTACCTAGGAACCAATACATTTTCCTGATCTTGAAATCCATTTATCTTTTCTTTTTGATGATGTGTACTTTCAATAACAGTCTGCTATCCATATGTAGTCCAAAATATTTTGCTGAGTACGGAAAATTTGTATGTCATTTAAGGAGGAAATTCAGAACGCCTAAGTGTATATGATACATAGAAACTTTTTGCTTCGTTAACTTTTGTTCTCCATTTCCGTAGCCATATTTGAAGGAAGTTCAGATGTTCTTGTAGGTGGGTGGTAGCATGCAGCGGATCAGGATGTATAGCCATTATTACAGTATCACCTGCGAACATGCCAATATGAGTTTTTGAAGTGGTTGGTATGTCTGCGATGTATGGGAGGAACAATAGAGGGCCAAAGACACTTCCTTGTGATACTCTTGAGATGATCCCATAGATGTCTGAATATGCCGGTCCAAGTTTAATTTGAAAGTATCTCTCAGACAGATGCAATTTCAGTAATAAGTAGTACTCACTCGGCAATAGTAGTTTGAGGTTGTATAGTAGGCCCTAATGCCAGACTTTATCAAATACACATTGCATGGCCAGCAACACTGTTGGGCAGTATTCTTTCGAATCAATTGCTTGATTTATTATGGTGATCACTCGATACCATTGTTGTATTGTAAAGTGGTATCTACGGAAGTCGAACTGGCGGTTGGGGAGGATGTATTTCATGTATTCTTATTATTAGTAATTTTTTCAGGCGTTTGGATATTTGCGGCAGTAAATTGATTGGACTATATGAAGCAGGTTTGTGTGGAGATTTTTATTATCTGAGCAAACTTGAGTTCGCATATAAGTGTGTTGTCTAATGTTTTAAAAAATACACCAAAACCGTTTTTTTGTGAGATTATGTTCAGGTGAGCAGTACATGGACGATAAAGTTATTGGAAGTGGTAGTTTGAGTACTAGTACTGTTGTTGATTGTAAGAAATGTTTTTCATACTTTGGAAGTTCGTGATGATTAATAGAGCTTCTGATAATTATTGCCATACAATATGTTTTGATGTGGTTATCTTGTTTGGTACCTGTGCATGGTACAATAGAGAAAGTTTTTCTCAAATGCTACTTTTATTATTTGATTATTTATAGCTTTTAGGTTAAGTATGTCTTTACGAAGAACAGCGGGAGGATTAATTTTGTTCTATGTTTGACATATGTTATATTCCTGACTTTGAAGCCAGCTTTGGTAAGTGCTTCTTTAATATCATCGATTGATGTTGTTGGATGTAAGTGACGAATAAATATTCTGTAAGATTTTTGGTTTATCATTTGGTCTGTGTGATGGACGATATTGGAGGCTTTCAAGTAAGCTATCAAATTTTGTAGGTTTCAGATGTGGTAACATTAATTTTAATTACATTGTCTGCCATAGTATTGGTGTGGTATTGTTCTAGTTCTGCAACGTTTTGCAAAAATTTTATAATTTTTGTATAATCCATCACTCCATGAATGAATATTGAGGTAGGCTTGAGGTGAGTTGGTTGAGGTTGGTCTGCTAAAATTGCGTATCTGCTTTGTTGTGGGATTTGGGTTTCAAATTGATTTGATGTTTGCAGTTTCATTCTTTTTCGTTTATTCTTTGCTGCCATTTATTGTGTTGTGATGTAGTACTATTGGAGTTATTTTCCTCTTTACTAAATTCGTACCTTCTGTCTATATTATAATTAGTTTGCAACAGTGTTTGTTGGAGTAATGGTTGATTTTGTAACTGTGCTTGTGTATAGACATTTTGTAAAAATATTTGAATACCACTGTTATTTGTTGGGGGAGTGTTGCATAGTTAGTGATTTTGTCCGTGAATTTGACCAGTTATCGGTACTTGATAACCTAATGTTGATGACTGATGGGGTGATGTTTTCTATAGGTACTTGAGCTTTGGGAAAACGTAAATCCGCAATTTTCTGGACCGAAGCCCCGTCCTGTTGGGAACATAAGTTACGGCTTGTTGATATTCGGTATAATATACTTAACTAAATAGTAATTATACAGGGGATGGACAAAATAATATGAACACCAGGCAATATAGTACATTTTGTTGCATATTGGCAACACTGCTTCCGTGTAAATAATGCGACGTGTATGTACTGCACAGTTTACGTACCAAGTCTTGTAGGTGATATTTCAGTGTATTATACGCTTTGTTCTGCGACGATTAAAACAAGCGATCGGTGAAATGTGTGATCTCTCAGACTTCGAAACAGGGTAAATCGTTGGTGCTTGGTTAGCGGGAGCGTCTGTGACGAAAACAGCTGATTTTTTTTTGTTTCACGAGCGACAGTATCCAAGGTAATGACAGCATACACAAAACATGGTAAAACATCATCGGCGAAGAGGAATTGTGGGTGTATTACCTGGCCCCGATTTCGCCGGGGCTGATATTACTTGGGCCTGATTTTGTGGGGCCGTGTGCAACACTGGAATCCTTGACTTACCGCGCCGTGTCGTTCCAAGCGGTCCGGAATCGACCCGAATGCCGCCGACCATAGCCGCCGCGGCATTTACCACCCAGAGCAAGGGCGCCGGCGCATTTTCCAACCAGCGCAAAGGCGCCCCCGGCGTCCACCAATCCTGGACAAGCTTCTCATCTCCGAGTGGGCTCAGCGTGGTTGCGCCCTCAAACTCTGCACTTCGCCAGCAGAGTGGGGTACAAGCTGAGTCCTTAAAACCTGAGCCACAGAAGCATTCGGCCTCAGTCGCCAGCCCCCTAAGAAGAAATCATCAAGAGTCCAGGTGAGTCCCTTTTGGTTTCTTTTGCGCCCTGCTACCTTTCCGGCTCCGCCATCGGCCCCGTTGCTCGGCCCTGCTGCTCGCTGTCCGGCTCCGCCACCGGCCCTGTTGCCCCCAGCTCGCGGCCCGTTTCAGCGCGTAAATTAAGTCGTAGGTTAAGTTAGCTAGGATTGATAGGTTAGCTTAAGGTAGGTTAAGTTCCGTAAGGTTGACAGAGACCGATGAATATTAAAAATGGTTGTGGTCAGACAACATAAAACTACCGCGGCAAAAGTGACAGCAGAACTCAACAGTCACTTAAGTAATACTGTTTCGACAAACGTACGGCGGGAGCTCCACAAAGCTAACATTCATGGAAGAGCTGCATTTGCAAAACCCTTTATGACGGAAGCCAACGCTAAGCTGCGAAAGAAGTGGTGACATGATCATAAAACCTGGATATTTAATGACTGGAAGAATGTAGTATGGTCCGATAAATCATCGTTTACATTGTTTTCTACAAACGGCCGATTTTATATATGGAGAACCATAAAAGAAGCCTACGATCCGGACTACCCGCTTCCTACAATCAAGCATGGGAGAGGTTTTGTTATGATTTGAGCGGCTATAACGTGGTGTTCAGCTAGTCCTCTCATTCACATCATGGGTCGAATTACTGCGAATGAATATCTCGACATCCTCAATGATTGAACTCTTACTATGACTAGCACATTGCTGCCAAACACTGCCATATTTCAAGATGATAATGCGCCCATACATACAGCCAAAAAGGTTCAGTCTTGGTTTGAGGAGCATCTGAATATCATCAAACATCTTCCCTGGCCAGCACAATCGCCAGACCTCAACATAATGAAACCGTTATGGGGAGTTTTACAGCAGAGAGTGAGGAGTAGATTTCCATCTCCAACATCACTGAAGCAATTGGAGGATGTTTAGATACAAAATGGGACAACATTCCGTTGGAAACTATTCAGACATTCTACGAATTTATTCCGCGAAGAATTGTGGTTGTTCTAAAAGCAAATGATGGCCCAACACCTTATTAATAAATAAATATTGCGTATATGTCAGGCGTTCATATTTTGCCCATCCTCTGTACATACAATATTGTAGCGATGGGTTTTTTGGACGAATTTTTAATCAAACTGATAGTATGGCACTTGCACTTCAATTTCAAAGATAATAGAGCTCAGCAGTGTGTTTATTATTCGAAAATAAAATGTAAACTTATTCACTGTTGTAGCACTATTTATTGTTGCTTATTTATATTTTGTAATTTCTATACTGTGACAGATATAATAATTCTATATTAATCCTATTCTGCTCAATACATTATGCGTTGTATACTATCTTGTAAAATTACATGTTTAATATGTTATATTATGTTAATAAACTCTGTTGCTGATACATATCTTTTATAATAGAAAACTTCTTATGATCTTGTTTTTTTTTATTGGTTTGCACGTCTTTAAGTGTATAACTAGCTCTAGCGTGGCCACGCGATTGAACCATGTGACCCGGGTTCATGCTTAGAGCTTTCTTATGCTTGGCGGGTGGCCTACTGTCACTAAATATAACTGAATATCTGCGTTGTCTTCGAACAAGGGGTAATAATGGCGGTCGTCTAAGACGCGGTACTTGACACATCGCCCTGCTTCAGAGACGGTGCGCGACGACCGAGCAGAGAACGCAAACACATGAGAATCTTAACTCTCAGTGTTAGAGCCATACCATATATATTCCTCAAAGCTTTTTCTTAAAAAGACGGCATCTTATTAATAAAGAGAATACTTCTCCATTAAACATTTGAAATTAATGTTAAAATCCATTTGATCGTATCTAACAGTTTTCTTCATTAAGTCATTAATCTTTATGTATTTAGCGTGAAACACGATGAAGTGATTTTTTTTATAATGAGGACTATCAACGATACGCATCACATCTTGGTATCTGTGTATTTCCGTCACTATTTTCAAAAATGTATTTTTGAGAGACCGTTTGGTTATATTCATTCAAAATTTCCTTTATTTACTGTTGTAGTAGATTTTCGAGGCTTTAAATCTTTTCTAAGTCCAAATTGTTCCAGTTTTAATAAACACCAAATTTTGTGTCAGGAGATTTCTTTTGGGTAAATTCTTTGGATCAAATATTCTTACTGTAATTGTAAATGAATTGGCATGGCGTTAATCATATCCTAAGTGTCTGATTTCAAGCCAAAAAGTAGCTGTTTTGTAGGTTTTAGCTTTAATAATAATTTTTTTTTAAAGAGTTATAAAATGCATAATCATATATGAGAATTGCTATTCTAGCAAGGAACAGTTTTTTAATTCTGTGTATCTTGTACTGTTGAGTGCTGTTAGTATTTTTCTGAGCTACTGCTGCTCCTTTCGCTCTTTTGCAAAGTTTGTTATTTTATGTAAGTTAAAGACTTTTCTGTATTTATCATTTTGCTAGTATAGTTTTCCTTGGGTCTCTTTTCTTTTCCATTTTTGTCTTCAAGGGTTTAATAGTCCCATAGCAGAAGTTTAGGTGTTTGCATATAATTTACTAAAGGCGTACTACTTGTATACTACTTCTTGTTTAGCTTCAGTTTTCAGGCGAGTTATTTCGCAAAATTCAATATATCGTTGCATGTTTTTGTGCAACTAATCGTTTCAATAGCTTCAAAAGAGTTAATTTATAGAAAAAAATGATCTAAAATTTAATTATACACGTCTATGCTTCGCTTCATTGCAGTAATTATCAGTTTAAGCCCATATCGTGCGGTTGGTTGGTACAGTACTTGCTCATAGTTCTATTTATCAGCGCAATGTTTTGGCTGTTAACGACGGCTGGAGTGACGTTAATTTAAACGCAGCATTGATCTCGCAAATGAGGTTTGTTCGGAACTATTGTCAGCTGGGAGTGCAGTGTTGCGATACAAACTGCGTCACAGACAGCTTTCAGAATTTTCAGCGAGTTCGTGTAATGAACAACAAATTTAATTTAGTTATCCTCAAATAAACAAAAGCGCCAGTATAAAATTCAGATAGCGCGAAGTTATTAGAAGCTGCCGCGTTGGTTTAGCTGTACCACCGCGGGTGATAATCTAAAATAGCGCCATTCAAGCAATTACACGGATAAATCTTTGTAAGTGCCTTAATCAGTCAAAGCAGTCAGGACCCAATGTATCAGCTGCGACAGCGAAATTTGTCACAACGTGCCACCAGATTCAAATGCTTTTGGCATCCCTTAACGCCACGTTTCATTCGGCATGACCCGTGGGCAGCAATGAGCTACCTGAAGCGTATAAACGTCCGTGACCGTAAATGTATAAATTGCATTTACAATTTAATAGGAGATTTGGTTTGCCGTACGCAACTACACGTGCGTACAGTCGAACGCTTAGAACCTTTATGGTTATTCAACAGCTCAGTAGAATTGTTCAAAATTTAAACGTGCCGTTTGTTAAACACTAAAGTCAACTATTTGGAAACAGGGCCTGATTAAGGTTTGGGCACCCTAAGCTTGCATGCTTGGGACGTTATTAAAAAATTATAAAGAAGTTGATTGTTTAGAAAAACATTTATTGGTTCTTTCAATTTTCGTTACATACACATACTTCGATACAATGTTCACATGCATTCATACATTGACGGGGAAAATAAAAACAAATGTCCATTTCATCTATAAACTTTTATAAAAAATCTTTTCTTGGTTTTCAGAATTAGCAGACCTTTGCACTATGTCATCTTTCAATAATATAATATCTGCCTTAATTTCTTTGGGAATCATTGGCGCCTTTTTCGGGCTCCTCAATACTTTTTTTTATTAAGCTGGATTAGTGCTTATTATTGTACATAATAATGTCAAATGTTCTGGTCTGATTTAGCCTTTTCTACTATTTTTCTCCATTCCTGCCTATTTGTGGCTTTTTCCCCCATCCCTTCACGTTCATCTTATTTGGGTCTTCTAGGACTTCGTTTTTCCATCTATTTTTGGGTTTCCCCCTTGGTCTTGTTGTTTCTGGTTCCCATTCGGTTATTGTTTTGATCATTCTATTTTCGTTTGCTCTCGTTACATGTCCCAACCATCCTATCCTTTGTGCTTTAATTTCTCGTACTATGTCCTCACTTTTTAATTCGCTGTCTATTTCTTTGTTCATCCTCACTCTATATTCGTCTTCTCCTGTTTTCACTGGGCTCAGAATTTTTTTTAAGATCTTTCTTTCATATATTCTTAGTTGTTCTTCATCCTTCTTTGTTAACCTCATTGTTTCGGCTGCATATATAACTGGGTCTTATTGATGTCTTGTAAATTCTTATTTTTGTGTCTTTTGTAAGCTCACGATCTTTTAGCAATTGTTTGTATGTGTTAAACATTTTGTGTCCCCTTTGGATTCTATCTTTTATGTCTTGTACTTTACTGTTTTTATTATTTATCTCACTTCCTAAATATGTTAATACTTGCACTTTCTTAAATTCGTATTGTCGTATCCTGTATGGTGTTTGATCTTCTATATCTCCTCTTTTGCATCTTTTATACCACGTCTCATCTTCGTTCACTGAGAGCCCTTTTTTTCAATTCTTTATCTGTTATCCCCAATGTCTCATTTAGTTTTGTTTTGCACCTTGATATAATAACTAAATCATCAGCGTTCGCCAACATCTGTATTTCCTTATTTCTTATTGTTCCTCTGTGTTTTGTTTTTCTTATTAAGTTTTCTACGACCACGTTGAATAGCACTGGCGATAGTGCACCCCCTTGTCTTACGCCCTTGTTTATCTTTATGTACTCTGTCTCTTCCTATCCCACTTTTATTGTCGATTCTGAGTTTTCCATTGTCATTTGCGTTAATCGTATTAATTTTTGTGGTATTTGTAATTCTTGCATGTCTTTTATTATTTGTGATCTTCTAATTTCGTCGAATGCTTTGCGGAAATCTATGAATAGCAGGTGCAGTTTGGTATTATATTCATAAGCTTCTTCTATTATTTGGTTCATTGTGTGTATGGCGTCTACTGTGGATCTCCCTGGCCTAAACCCACACTGGTATTCCCCCAGTTCCTTTTCTGTGTACCTTTTTAATTTTTGTTGAATTATACTTTATAGGAAGTGTTTAAAAGTGTAATACCTCTGTAGTTGTTGCATATTTCCTCTTCACCATTCATTTGGCATTTTTTTGTTCCCAGATTTTTTTATGTTGTGTAATCTTTTGTGTAGTTCTATTCCTCCCTATTTCAGCATTTGTCTATTCACTTCATCCAACCCCGGGGTTTTTCCATTCTTTATCTTTTTAATCGTTTCTTCCACTTCCTCCAAACTTGGTTCTTCTTCTATTAGTTCGTTTACATCGTATCCCTTTTCTCCTAATTCTCCTTCCCCTTCTTGTGTGTACGTTAGACTCTGAAAATGGTGTATTTAAGTTTCTTTTACTTTTTCTCCGTCTACTTGTAGTCTTCCATCTTTATCTTTCACACCTCTATTTTTAAATCGGTTGTTTCTTCGGCTCCTTCTTATGCTTTCATACATTTCTCTGGTGTTATTTCGATTTCTATTGATCTCTATCTCTTCCATTTTTTGGTCTATCCACTTTTTTGTTCTTCAATACTGTGTCCGCCTCCCTCTTTGCCTTCCTATAATTTTCATGATCGTCGTCTTTCCCTGTCTTTATCCACTTTAATCGAGCCTCTCGTTTCATGTTTGTCTCGCTCTCTAACATTTCTCCTCAAACCATTGTTTGTCTTTCTTGTTTTTTTATATCCTATTGTTTTCTTGACAGTCTCCTTTAAACAGAGCTTAATATTCTTCCATTCTGTATCCATGTAATTTTCTGCGTTGTATATTTTTTGACTTAGTTCTTGTTCCAGTATTTTTTCGTATTTCTTTCTATTTTCTTCCTCCTTTGGTTTTCCTATATCCCATCGCCTTTCTTGTTCTCTCTCCTTTCTTTTTTTATTACCTTCTTACCTTATACTTGTGACGACACGGTAAGGGGCCTTCCCGGATCCGCTCCTCGAAACACGTGGCCCACTTCTTGTCGCCGCCAAATTCGTTTAAGTCAATACCCGGTAGTATGTTATAATAACTCGTGTAAATAAGTGGTCGTTAGAGTGAGTATTCGATTGCAGACTATTGTTATACCAAAAAACTTTTACAAGAGACCGCTCAATTATAAACTGTTATAAACTTCGCTTCATGGTACCGTAGTTTTATTTTACTTACCAGTACGCTTATTTCCACGCCTGGTTTGCCTCGTATCACCTTACTTTTACCTTACCCTCTATTTAGAAGTTTACGGTTTATATTCAGCTTTATTTCGCACTGTTGTTTACTTTCCGCGTTGATTTATTGATATTTTATTTTATTTCAATTTCAGTACTTTAAATAATTTAGCTAGTCCAGACTTCAAATATGTGCGAAATTGTTCTTAGTCCGTCTTTAATTTTAATTATTTTTCTTCTGTACTCACGCACCCCACCGAACCAGTTTCTGTATGATGTGTTGCCTATTCTCTCCTCATCGTTTAAGAGGTTATATCTTTCATTTTTTTGCTTATCACTTTTAGTGCATGCAACTTTTAACCTTATTACTATCTAATCCTTAATTGATTGAGGTGATGTTGACGTTGGCGAGTTTTAGAGCACAATTTATAAAAAAGTGGAAGAAGGTAGAGATTTGCTGAATGATAATCTGAAGAAGGCGAGAAAAGATAAGTAGTGAAAGGAATGCGAGTAAAATAAATATAAATAATATTGAGGTTAAGGAATGTCATCTCTCAAGATTCGATAAATAAAAGTGCAAGGTCCGTAATTTTTTCTTGTTTTAACGTTGATCTCAAAAGTTATTCCTTGTCTTAAGAGTTGAAAAGAATCGTTCTCCAGTGAAGTTAGTAACTTTAGTTAGACTTAAATTTTTAGAACGGTGGGAGTATTGAGATAAACAGACTCTGTATTACATGACTTCAATAATGCTAGGAGTTTTTGTGATTCTAATTACGTTTTTGGTTTGGTATTCTTATATTGTCTGTCAATACTTTTATTGATTATTAAAAATGCTGCTAAATGTATACATTCCTTGGTAAATGTTGTATCTAAATCAAAAGCATACTTTTCCAATAGTTGATTTGTCCATTTTCAATTTAAGTGATTTTCCATAGAATATATAGATTGTTCTTTTGCGCACTAAATTGACCGCCAGACAATTAGTTGCAGGATATGTCCCTATCATGAAAGATTGTCGTTCAGAATACTCGTAGTAATTTCCATTTGGTTTCACCAAAATGAAGTTTTGACTTTTTCTTTCTTATAATGTCTGTTTTGCAGACATCTTCATTTCGGAAGGTGTTTACAAACGTTTCTAAAATACTGTATAGAGTAATAACATTTGTGTTAAAAACACTAATTTATTTACACCACTGTTGTTAGCCGCATGACTTCACGTATTTGACTACTACAAACACCCTCTGCTTTGCTTTATATTAAAACACGTGGTTCTAGAATGAATCGGAAGATTCTAAAATTATTTCTGCTACAATATAAATGTTTTTAAAAATTTATTATGCTTTCATAAACAATGAACAAATTTCTCTGATTAAGCCTACTTTTTCATTTACTCAACTCGAAACTTTGCGCTTTTCAAATCCTGGTCCCTAGACTACAGCTTACTCAGCCTATCGGTTAATGAGGCCTTATTTGAAAATCTGCATCTAACCATTAAGTCTGCAAATTTTTGTTTATCTATTAATAAAATTGGTGAAACTAATTTAAAAATATTCTCACAATACCACAGAGTTGATGTTAAAATATAAACAGGTGTTAAAATTGTTTGATGTCTTTAACAACATACATGCTGTTACTATTAAAATGGTATAATTTATTTTGGTACGTACATCAACTGTAGAAAGTTTTGGTTTTCTTAATTTTCTAAATGTAAATTAGTAAATAAGGAATTAAGCAAAGAGTAGTCAAATATGGTCGTACTTTATCTAAAATCATAAAAAATAGATAAAAGCTGTTCTTAAGAGTGTGAACTTGAAAACTTATGATTTTTGTTAGGTTTCCCATTTAATGTTGTAAATCATTTAGTTAATTCTTGAATTTAAAAAAAATGTACAATTTTGACCTTCGTTTGACAAGTCGATTAATAAAAATTTTGTTTTTTACACACATATTGAATATAGATTTTACATTTATGGCTTTAACGAAAGTTGCAAATAAATTTTGTAAATAAAAACATTTTGCCGTAGACACTACCATTGCACCTGCTACATTTAATAATATTTAGCGATTCTGCAGAATAGTTTTCAAGTACCTAATTTTTGAGGTTAGTGCAAATGTGCTTAAATGAGAATCTCTAGAAAACCATATACTTATAACAACTACAAATGAAAAAAGAGATTTCTAGTCAAAACCAAAATTAGAGAAAGCTTTAATTGAGCACATTAGGATTAACGAAAGATTAAAGGTGATTTTTTTTTTATTTCGTTAGGAGAACCAGAAGAGAATATCATTGTAATTTAGAAGTGAATACGCGATCTTAAAAATGCGTAGTAAACGCTGATTGCAGAAGATAAAATTCGCTAGAAAAAATTGAGATAAGTTAAACGAAGTCACATTCACCACATTCCTCGCTTCCAGGCACAACTTTTCTTTAATCGTACCCCCCAATTCTTCACAAACAGATCCGCTAATATAGAAAAGTTAGGATACACATCTGTTGCTTGCGTTCTTCACTGAATTTAGGGTTAGAGAGAGAACAGACAGAAGGACGGCTTTGTCAAAGGCACATCTATGGCGTAAGCCGGGTTAAAAGCAAACGCATTTTACAGCGGTATGGTAGATCCAGTACAGAGCGGGTGAACAAGTCGAGACAGAACCGAACACTTCCTGGATTTGCAAATGGCGACATACCCTATAATGTATGCATTTCCAAATAACACCAACAGAGAGCGAGTAAAGCCCTAATGTAAACTAAAATTGAATATATTTTTCTAATTAAAGAAAAGGCATGATTCGGTCGCAACAAGAAGCATCCTCTTATTTTGTTAGAAATGTTTACACTTTGTGTTATTAATGAGTCACAAAGCAGCTTTAAACTAAATTATCTATAGTTATACAGAAATTAGGTGAGCTGCTAAATTTTTATTACCATCGTAATCCTTTAATTGAGAAAATTGTAAAAATAGAAAAATGCTACTGTTAATTAATATTTATCATTATTTTTCAACTCAGTTTAGGCGTAATAATATTCTTTATATTCAGTTACTTATGAAAGGTATATTTATGAATAAGTTGTGTGTTGGTATATATAAAAGTTATACTTTTTATTATTGAAAAGTTTATTATTATAGTATACAGTCAATAAATCTACATTCATACCATAATAAAAAATGTTGTTCAATAAATAGATACAGATACACTGATTATCAAAACTATAACAGAGGTAAATTAAAATCCAATTTTTTTCCTCATAAAAGCCGGTACACGAGTGATATGAAAGTTAATATCTTAACACATTGAAGCTCTAAATATCTATAGGTTATATGTTGCTATATAGTAGTGTAAAGAAATAATTTTGTGTTCAATGTGATTTAGAATATCCAAAAGTACATTAAAGGTTATTTCCAAAGGCAGTTTATGGGAATGTATAAACATAAAAGAACCTTTGATATGCTTGTATAATTTAAAAGCTTACAGGAATCGTATTCCAGTGTCTTTTTAAAGAGTAATCATTGATTGGTATGTTTTTTGTACAGATTTACTTTACGGAGTGCTATGAAGTTGTACAGGAGTAAATATAAAGCTGTCATATTTTTTATCTACAAAGTGGGGGTCAATTATTTCTAATTATAATCAGTTAACAAGAATTAGTAAGTTTGCAGACGAATCTATTTTTATGTAATAGGACAATTTAAAAAAATTAATACAATTGAGTAGACAACTTACCCTTCTCATTATTAAAACGTCTATGGTTTTGGCCTATAGATAATAAATCTACATTTCTGCTGCACTAGAAGAGCACAACGAAATTGCAGAATATCTAGCGACACCTCTACAAATGTAATTGCCGATTAAGGCGATTAAGTGGACGAAAGGTCCTAATTTATGACCTGATTACAGGGAAAGTTCTAAAAGAGATGTCAAAAAAGCCCTCAGATCAATAACTTTTATCTTCAACACAATCTTAAGAATTGGTTACTTTCCCGATCAGTGGACTGTAGCTTAAATTATGGTAATACCCAAACCCGGAAAACCACCGAATGAGGTTGCATCCTACCGAGCAATTAGCCTTCTCCCGATCATTTCCAAAATTTTTGAGAAACCATTCCTAGAAAGATTGCAGCCTATACAAAAAGAGAACGGAATCATACCAATTTATCAGTTTGGTTTCCGGCAAGAACATAACACTATAGGTCTACAGAATAGTTAATAATATCAATAAGGTACTAGAAGAAAGAGTATGGTACAGTAGCTGTTAGACATAAGCCACGCTTTTGATGAGGTGTGGCTTCAGGGTTTACTTTATAAAATAATACTTACTTCATTCTATTTATGGAATATTAAAATCATACCTTAGCGGTAGATCTTTTATGGTAAAATTCTA
This sequence comes from Sinelater perroti, assembly GCA_036346155.1. Classification (NCBI taxonomy): domain Eukaryota; kingdom Metazoa; phylum Arthropoda; class Insecta; order Coleoptera; family Elateridae; genus Sinelater; species Sinelater perroti. The sequence goes on from JARFIY010000039.1 coordinate 170,861, forward strand.
GTTCGAACAAACTTCACTTCATCCCATACAAGTAGGAGTGCCGCAGGGCAGCATCTTGGGGCCCATCCTGTACACTATATACTGCAGATCTACCAGTGATCTAAAACGCCCAAATTGCAACCTATGCAGATGATATCGCTTTACAAGGCATCAACGTAGATCCAATTGTAGCATCACGGCGTCTTCAGAAACAGCCAAATGACATTCAGACTTGACCCAAGAAATGGCGCATTAAAAAAACGAAAGCAAATCTGTTCAAATTACATTTACAATACGTCCAAAAACGGATGAATACAGGCAAATATAAAGAACGTATATTTGGTCTAAACGCAAACTACTTAATCTAAAAGTAGCTAAATTAAACTGGCTAATAAGTAGAAACAGCGTCTGTTCCCATAGTGGGCGGTTGAAAATAAACTCGCCAACACGTTCGGCAAGCGCGGCGAGAAAATGCCAAACCCCTCTCTTTTAAACCATGATGAAAACGTCGAATTCACAAACAGGAATACCCCAGGTGGGTAGAGATGCACTCTCACAATCCCACACTGATCAACGATCAGTCAGCCCCAAGGATTCTGGGGGGGGGGGGCAAGAACTCGACAAACCTCAAAGCTAGACCACAGCAAGGAAGACATACAAACACGAAAAAATTTATAATAGCAACATACAACATTAGAACAATGCGAACAGAAGAATACAAAGAAGAGCTAGAACTGGAACTATCGAAAATAAAGTGGGATATCGTTGGATTATGCGAAACACGTCTACCCGGGGAAAGGAACTCAATATTGAAATCAGGACACGTCCTATACCAGAACAACTCAGACACAGACCATAAATATGGCGGGGTAGCTTTTATCATCAACCGTAAGATAAAACACCTAGTAACGAAATTCCAAGCAGTGTCAAAAAGAGTCATATACCTTACTCTGAAAATTAACAAACGATATAATATGTAACTTATACACGTATATGCACCGACGACAAACTCAGACGATGAAGAAGTGGAGCAACTATACGAAGATATTACACGCGCTAGGAGACAAGAAAAAACATACTACACCGTTATCACAGGAGACTTCAATTCAATAATAGGAGGCAAGCTGTCTGAAGACGACCAATACATTGGAAGATATGGTTTGGGAATTAGGAATCCCAGAGGCGAAATGTTAGCAAACTTCCTCAGTAGCGAAAAGCTATACTGTTTAAACACATTCTTCAAAAAACAAAGACAAAGAAAATGGACATGGAGAAGTCCCGACCAAAAAACAAAAACCGAAATAGACTACAACATGTCGAACGACAAAACACTATGTACGGACGTAGCAGTGCTAAATAGATTTAATACAGGCAGTGACCATAGATTAGTCAGGTCGGTGCTAGAAATAAAACCGAAACTGGAAAGGAAAAAGTTACAACACCAACAAAACTTTCCAACCATACAAGAATTGAGCCTCAATCAAGAAACATACCAATTACAACTACAGCGAAAACTAGAACCTACAGATAAGCTAAAGAACCTATACATAGATGCGCTAAATGAAAAAATTAAAAATAGTATCCAGGAATCAGTTAAAAAAATATGTGCCAATAAGAAACCTAGCGGTAGCAAACTAAAACAAGAAACCCTGAATGTAATAGAAGAAAGAAGACGAACAAATAGAGAAGCCCAAAATTTTCAAGAAATTAACAAGAAGGTCAAAGTGATGATTAGGAAGGACATAAGAGCACATAGAAATAAGCAAATTGAAGAAGCAATAGAGGACAACAGAAATATGAAGGTATTAAGATCGAAACTATCACAGAGTAAACAGAAAATAATAAAAATAAAGAATCAAGAAGGTACTGTAGTAGCAAACAGAAGAGATATAGTACATACAATAGAAAACTTCTACACAAAGCTATATTCATCTAACATATCTATACAGAGCTCGGTTAATAAAACTATTTCTAACGTGGGTTCCGAGGAAGTACCCGAGATAACTAGACTTGAGGTTAAACAAACCTTCAAGCAACTGAAAAATAGAAAAGCGCCAGGAGAAGACCGGATAACAGCCGAAATGCTGAAAATGGGGGGGTGAAATAGTAGAAAATATTGTCACGGTGCTACTAAACAAATGTTTGATTGAGGGAAAGATACCAAAGACGTGGAATAATGCTGAGGTAATTCTTCTCTTCAAAAAAGGGGACACATCAAATATTGAAAACTACCGCCCCATAAGCTTACTCTCGTGCATATATAAAGTATTGAGTAAAATCATCACAAATCGCCTCACTCAAAAATTAGACTTCTACCAGCCAGTAGAGCAGGCGGGCTTTAGAAAAGGGTTCAGTACCATGGATCACATTCAAACCATCAGAACATTAATTGGAAAGGCAACGGAATACAACACCCCCATTCACTTGGCGTTCGTGGACTATCGAAAGGCGTTTGACTCAATTGAAATACACGCCATCCTCCAAGCACTAAATAACGCAAGAGTTGACTCCAGATACTCGCAGCTAATTAAACACATCTACGAAGAGGCTACATTTCACGTAAAGGTAGATGAAGACCTTCAAACTAACAAAATAAAGGTTGAAAAGGGAGTCCGCCAAGGAGACACAATGTCTCCAAAATTGTTCACGTCGGCGATGGAGGATGTGTTCAAGCAAATGAACTGGGAAGGGATGGGTATTAACATTGACGGATGTCTGCTAAACCACCTGAGATTTGCGGACGACATCGTACTGATTTCTAGCAATATTGACGAACTTGAAGCTATGCTAATACAATTGAATGAGGCATCCAAGACCGTAGGGCTGGAGATAAATATAAATAAAACCAAAATAATGACAAACAGCGATGCAGTTGTTTTTATTGATAATCAACCTGTGGAAAGAGTGGACGAATATATTTATCTGGGTCATTCAATTAGGATTGGAAAGGAAAACCAAACATCTGAAATTAGAAGAAGAATAAGAGTCACCTGGTCAGCCTTTGGGAGGCTACAGCATATTCTCAAAAATTCCGATATTCCCAATAGCCTGAAAAGAAACGTGTATGAAACATGTATACAGCCCGTGGCAACCTATGGTTTAGAGACGGTGACGTTAACCCAGAAGAGCGCCGAGCAGCTAAGAGTTTGTCAAAGAGCGATGGAGCGCAGAATGTTGGGAGTGAGTCTAAGAGATAGACTGAAAAACGAGGAAATAAGGCGTAGAACGAAAATACCCGATATAATGCAGAGAGTAGCTCAAGCAAAGTGGCAATGGGCGGGACATATAGCACGGCATGAACCAAACCGCTGGACCTCAAAACTCTTGAGATGGAGGCCCCGTTTAACGAAAAGAGGTGTAGGAAGACCACCAAAAAGATGGAGCGACGATATCCGAGACTTTGCGGGAAGAGATTGGATCCAGAAGGCTCAAGACAGAAATGCATGGAAACAAATGAGAGAGACCTACGTCCAACGATGGGCGGTTGCAGGCTGATGATGATGATGATGATGAATAAGTAGAAACTCAAGAATGTCACTCGAAATTAAACCGCTTATATATAAATCCATATTAAAGCTCATATAGGCGTATGGGGTACAATTAGAAACTCAAATAATGAGATCCTACAAAGATATCAATAAAAGATATTGCGTATCATTACAGGATCACACATAAAGATCTCGACATGCCAACAGTTAAAGGAGAGGTATGTGAAAAATATTTTGCGGTCAACTTTCTTGATAATAGCAGAATAAGCCGAAGAATGAGTCAGCAACATCCAACAGACTTATTCCAGTAGTGTTAGTGCATAAAGTGAAGTTTAGTTAAACATTAAAAAATTAACAATAACATTATATTTTTAGGAATGACATCAAGGGGTGTTTACTTCGTTCACGTCCTGACTGTGTGCTTGTATAGACATTAACACTTTCAACATATTTACTTATTATTCAGTTATTGAATTAACTGCAAATTTTGCATTGAAGTAAAAAAATAATGAAAACATTCTGATACCAAAAAAATTGTCTAGTAAATGTGAATAATTATCCCTATTCCCAAAACCCTAAAAGAGGTAGATCTAAACACAAAACTTTTTCTATGTCAAAATTTTTAAACATTTAAACCCAAAATATTTATAGGTACTTTTTTATCATACAGTAATCTAGAAAACCAATTTTTCGTTGTGTGTAATTTAGAATTTTCAGATAGTTAATGAAAGTTCATAACATAGAAAAAACATAGAAAAGCTTTTAATTTGCTCGTACAGTTTAAAAACCTATGGAAGCTGTGATATAGGTGGGACGCTATAGAGTTATTGAACAGCAATGCAGCTGTTATATTTTATGTCTAAAAAATATTAATTGATTACTTCTATTTAGAACCATTTAGCAAACATTGGCAAGTTGGAAATTGGACCATTAACTAAAAAAACAACGTAACACAATTTAATAGACAACTTACACTTTTTATTATTATAATGACTGTTATCTTAGTTTAGAGGCAAGACAACTAAATTTCTACTATAGTAAAAAAAAGAAAAGTTGTTCATTAAATGGATGCAGCTGCGCTTATTGCCAAAACCACAACAGAGATAAATTAAAGTTCAAACATTTCTTCTTCCTGATAAAATATAGTGACACGAGTAATGTCAATGTTAATAGCTTTACACTTTTAAACCCTAACAATTCTAATATAGCAGTAAAAAAACTAATTATTTATTAATTATTTTGTGTGATTTAGTTTTCAAGATTATTTCTAATTTATAGGAGCGTATAAAAAATTTTTTTGATATGTGCTTAAAAGCTTATAGAAATCATATCTCAGTAGTCTTGGTAAGTTACTCTTGGTTAGTATGTTTATGAACCATGTTGTCGGTGTTTTTTTTAGTATCCTCACTTTATGTGATACTATAGAGTTAGAAGTCAGCAGTCAAAAAGTATAAAGCTATAGTTTTTCTTATCTAAAAATTGGAGGTTTATTATTTCTATTTATAGACAGTTAACAAAATTTAGAAAAGTTACAGCCGATTTGATTTTTAGAAAATTACACAACTTGATCAAAATAGGAAATCATAAAAGAGGGTTGATTAGGCAACTTATACTAATACGTTATCTTAGTCGTTTTAGGGTAGAGTAGAAAAAAATTGCTTCATATCAAAGCAAACCTTTGAGCAATGTAAAATTTTATTCCTTTACATTTTTAACCTCTAAAAATATGTGCATACATATGTTGCCATTTCTTAGTTCAGAAAACAAAATTTTTGTCTCATGTGATTTAGAATTTCCAACATTACGTTAAAGACAGTTTGAGAGAGTATATAAACATAGGAAAAAATTTTTTATTGTTAAAAAGTTTATAGAACATTTGATGATGTTTCAGTGGTTTTAATCAGAGAGAAAAAATGGGTTTAAAGACGCCATTTAAATAAGAGTTGGAAATGAGAAACATATATACGTCTAATCAAGTTAATACATAGATATTACTACCTTTATTAGCGATAGTTATTTACAATAGAAAATTATTTTCTAATTGTTGCAACTTGATTTTTTTTATATAATAAAATTTACTTATCGTCTTTATGTAAATCTGCATCTATGTTGATGTTGAAGAAACAGATATATCGATGAATATAAAACAAAATTATTATTCAACTAAAAACACCAACCAATATTTTTCGATAAAAACGAATAAACTTTAAAAAACCATAATTACTTTGTCTTGAGAATAATTAGAATACGAAAGGTACAACTTGTTGGCAGAGTAATTTTACCCTGAATTATTACTATGACGTTGTATGTAAACAGCAAATATTCCCTGACAAACAATGTAATCGATATACCCAGTGAAGGTTAAGAAGTTCAAACCTTTCGGTTTAAATATCATGGGGAGCAGACATAATTACCAAACTACCGATAATTTATATAAAGGTTGTTTGTCTAAACTTCCCCCTTTGGCAGCAATTCTGTAGGCAAATTACCGTAGATGTATTAGTTCAGAGTTAAATAAATGAGCTTTGTTTATAAATAAATCAAAATATTGCTAAAAAACGTTAAAAAATAGTCGTTATTGCAATATTCCTGTAATGCGTTACTTCGCCCCTTCTCCAAATTGATTTAATGTTTCTCTCATTATAATAATCCTTTTGTATATACAGCTACCATTGAAAAAGTTTCGAAATTTTGATCATGCTGCTTGATCACTTGTAAATCATCTCAATAAAAATTGTTTTTATTTTAAACAATAACCGTGATAAAAACTAAATTTAAAAATGAAAAAATAGAAGAATGTCCAAAGAGGTGCCAAAGTATTTTTTTTTCTAAAAGTATGCATTATCAAATAAGAAAGTCCAAATTTCTTGTTTGGTGAATTATCAAAACTAGTATTACATCAGGATCAATTTATCGTTATGTAAGTCCCGTGTTGTGTGATAGTATTAGAGAAGGAAAACTGAGTTTAACTACTCCGGTTGCGCGTGTAAATTGATAGTAAAATTTTTTTGAACCTACTTACTTTTATTTTGTAAGACAATTTGTATTTAGGGTGTAAAAATGATTGACACTTTTTCTAAAAGCCTCAATTGTGCCTCAGATTGAGGTGATTTCCAAATACAGTTTATATACCATATGATTTCACCAGATAGCTTTGCTGGAAGGCATGGAAGGAAAAGGAAATTTATGTACTACTACAAGTACAGTTGTGGATTAAGTAGAAAACCATGGACGACATGGTTTTAATATCATAAAAGACAGAGTTGCAATGCTGTGTTTGGCTAGATATTAGAATTTAAATGATTACACCGAAAAAGGCAAAGCAGTGAGCGTTCCGCAAATACGCGTAAGCCGCATATTATCCAGTGTATATCCGATTTGATAATGGTAAACAGGCAAATCAAATTTGGTGCACTGGCAGATGCAACAGATTTATTTCATGGAATTTTGTATAGCATCACTCAGGAGGACTTGAAGATGACAAAAGTTTGTGCACAATAGAATCCCCATCGCTCAGTAAAAAGTGAAGTATGTGGAGATATGCCAACAGTTGCTGCAGTTGTTTAGTGCGGACACGAAGGCGTTCTTTCAGTGTATGGTCACAGCTAATAAATCAAGGTTCTGACACAAGACCTCGGAAAAATACCAGTCTGTGAAATGACAGCACAGTGGAAGCTCTTATGCCGAAAAGCCACGGCCAAAATTATTTATTACAAAAGAAATAGCGGTTGTATTTCGGCATCAGGGGAGAATTCTTCTAATGGATTGGCTGCCCTCTCTTGATTGGTACTGTAATTCTACCAACATGCTCAATAATACCACTACAGAAAATGCGCGATCACATATCAGTCGCCCTATCATTGCCACTCTCTAAGCTCTCGAGAATATCATGCAGCCTCACGTTCTTCTTGACGCTCTATAAGAAAGGCGTAGACTTGCCTTAATATCTGAAATCAAAATGTCAGGAAAGGGAGTAACAAGCTTTTTAGAAATAAGAGCGACAAAATGCAAAAGGAAAAATAAATTACTTTAAAACATGACACAAAAGAAGCCAAGACAAACAATAAACAAAAAAAGAAGTAACGTTTTTAAAAATTTCAAAGAATTTTTAAAGAAATCTTAAAAAAATATATTTTTTTGCATGGCGAAGGACATCAAAAGGGATGTTGCTAAAATTCGATTTAAACAGTACCAGTTAAAACTATTTCAGTTGAAGAAAACATACTTGGATTACTTAATCTGTTATGTGCTGAGAAAAAAGTATCACAAAACAAAGTACATCACAATTTATCACCACAGTATTTGGGGAAATAGTTACATAAGCATTAGAAGTGAGCATATTATTTAAGTTATGCAAATAGAAGAATTTAAATGTTTTTTGTAAGTTATGCAAATAGAAGACTTTAAATGTTTTTGTAGCTGTTTTTAAAGCAACCTCTTAAACTGCAAAAAATATTTTTTATTGTTTAGAAGACACGATGATATACTAAATGTTATGTTCTTTTTTTGGGGAAGGGGCGCACTTACAGGCACTACAGTCCCAAGAACTTATTGTGCCCATTAGCATGCACTTAAATGCTAGGACATTCACACACATCCATGGGTTGAGCGAGACTCGAACCCGCGCGCGCCGGCTAGAGGACAGAGCCAACTGGTTGAACCATCTGAGCCACCGCGGCCCCATGTTATGTTCTTACTTGATCGATAATTTTAAAATATGACTTATGGATTGTCAGACGTGATAACAATTTAAACAGCTTTTAGCGCCTTTGTTAGTGATATTCATGACTATAACCAAAAAATATTTTGTTTTGTATTAAATATCTATAAATTAATATTTTTGGGGATATTTCGAAATTGCAATCAAAACAAAAAAAAAGAAACTTTAAAGTCATAAATTATCTAAAATGTTCTAATAAAAGCAAAATACTTTAAAAATACTTTTTTGAATTAACATTATCGACTTAATTATTGTAAGATTGGAAAAACAAATTTTCAGTGTACTAAATAAAGAACGTAAAAAAGATTTACAGAAAGTTAGGTTTCTATTAAAAATGAGTTAACACCACAAACTTAAATTTATTGATAGTTTCAGTAGTATCATATTATTTTCCTTTATTAAGTTAATTAATATATGGTAATAATAATAAGGCACATAACTCAAATTTCTACTTTTCTCAACTCTTATATAACCTAATATATTGATGTCACAGTACAAAAACTTATCGATTTTGTTAGGTGGTAACAATTGAATGTATGTAGGGTAAACCGTTACATGAATTATATGAGTGGAAAACAAAATCTTTAATATTAATTTGTGATATATATATATATATATATATATATATATATATATATATATATATATATAAATAATAATTTAAAACAACATTAGTAAATAAAAACAAACTCAGTAATACATAGAAGACTCAAGCTTAAATATTTATTTTTTATAATGTAAGGGTGTAGTCGAATAAAAATAAAGTTTTTAAGAAAGTTTGTAATACTTTATTACTTAGCAGACGTTGGCTCTCAACCGGAAATAAAACACATACTGAAAAGTGTGGGAGAATCAGTCTGCTTAACGCAACGTTAAAATTAACAACAAAAATAATAATTAATCACTCAATTAATTAATATTACCCTAGCTAACAAACAACAGAAATTTTGAAAAGGCAAATCTTTCACACCTGCAATATTTATAATAAATAGAACAGGTAATGGAAAAGCGTTTGAGTTCAATCCATCGGCCTTTCTAAGATTTATAGATCTACAAAAGGCTAAATAATATAATTAATCTACTATACAAGAAACAAGCTGTGGTGGCTTAGTGGATAGATCGCTAGACTACGAAACCAAGAGTTGCGGGTTCGTATCCCGCTCTCCCCAATTCGATCGCTGGCATTTTTACGGCCCAGCTCGACTCAGGCTGCAATAAAATTAGTACCTGGAGGTCAAACTCTGGGGTAATAATAGGCGGTTGGTACGTAGCGCTAGCCACGTTACTACCCTTGTGTACCGTAGGCTCTAGATTGTAGCAGATCTATCCTGTTACGACCCCAAAGGGCCTTCAAGGCCTGTTACGGGGAACTATTATTTATTATTATTACTATTATAAAAAACAAGTAATTGTTAATCTGATTAATGTGGTTTAAGACATATACACGTAAAATCAAGCAAGAGTGAAAGCAAACCATGAACTAACTAAACCAACTTCGTTTGAAAAAGACCCATGGTGAAGTGACTCATTAAGTTCATTGTTATTTAATGTTCTAATAAATGAAATAATCAAAGAAATAGACAATCAAAAAACATACGGAATAGGAAACGTTCAGTTAAAGCTACGCGGATCGTACTGAGAATAAATTTAACAGATCGTATAAAAAATATATGGTTATCTCTAATGACAAAAAACTGAAAACAATGGTAACATCATATCCAAGTAAATTAAACCAGTTTTAAATAATATTATAATAGAACAGGTGATGTCGGTAAAATATGTGTTTAGGTGTAGAAATAACAAGTTAAGATAACATCTTCAACGAGACACAACAACAAATACCAAAAACAAATAGAATAGTGGGTTGTTTGAATAGAACAATATGGTACAATCAGTTTGTGCCAAATAAGGCAATTTACAAAAGCGTAATAAGTCTAAAGATGGCATATATAGGAGAAACGAGAAAAGTTAGAGAAAAGAGCAATTGGGAGTATTAAAGATTTACATGAACATCCCAAGGAAACAAACATGGCAAATCGTATACATACTTCGGTCCCTAGTCCGTGGCAGACCTTAGATGGTCAAGGGGTGCTAAGAATCTCTACAAAGAAAGTTAGACACCATCCGAAAGTGGAAAAACAAAAAAAAATACATTTAAAATAGGAACATGTATTATGTAGGTAACAATGACCCTCAACGCTATAATGGAGCCGCAATAATAGTGGATAAAAAATGCAGACGATCCGTTCAAAACTTTGTAGCAATATTAAACAGAGTTGTCTTAATACAAATAAAAGCATTCCCGAAAGACGTAAACATCATTTAAGTATATGCACCCACGGCGGACAAATCCTATCATCCAATAAAGCTCTTCTACAAAGACACCTGAAACTAAAAATAGGCAAAAGAAGAGTTGAAGATATTGTTGGAGACTATAGTCTTGGAGAACGGAACGATAGGGGCGATATACTGGTACAGTTCTGTAATAAAGAAAACTTAATGGAGTAAACACCTGGTTCCAACTCCCAGGAAGGAGAGTGTACACTTGGAAAGGACCAGAAGACAACGAAGAACATATCATTAGAAATCCAGTAGATTACATACTGATAGATAAACGATATAGAAACGGAATTAAAGGTGTACGAACTTATCCTGGATTAGATATCATAATCCCGTAGTTGGAAAACTTGAGATTAGACTAAATAATATTCAGAAAAGAAAAAACAAGACATAACTTTGAAAAACCGGAGAAACCAAAAACAAAAGAGGAAATAATAATAAGAAACAACAAGGAAACGGTACAATTAAGAACGACAGAAACAACAGAAAACTCTCGGCAATCTATTAAAAATATAATCCATGAGGTGCAAGAAAATTAACTGGGAATTCAAGAGCAGAGAGCAAAACAGAAATGGATGACTGAAGAAATTTTGTTATTGATGGACGAAAAAAGAAAATACAAATGTAAGGACAATAATAAATGCTAATAAATCCACAAAAAGATTACAAGACTCATAAGAGAGATAAAAAAGACCTGGATGAATAAAAGCTGTCAACAACTCAAAGAGTTGCAAAGAAAACACGATCTTTTTAACATTCATAAAAAAATAAAAGAAATAACTGGAAATAAAAATAAAACTCATCAACAGGGTATTTTAGTTCCAGATAATAACAAACAAACAATAGACCCAAAAGAAAATATGGGATTACTATATAGAAGAAGAACTTTTTGATAATATCAGAATAGAGCCAGAAGCAAGACAAATAGAACAAGAAGACCAACCAATTATAATTCTTATAACAGAGATAAAACAGTAGAACTATTAAAGATACGTAGAGCCCCGGATGAACATAATTTCTATATTGAGATGCTTAAACTTAGACGATGAAAGCCTCAACCTCTTAACAACCTTTCTTAAATAAAATGTATTGTACAGGAATCGTACCACGCGAGTGGATCCAATCTACGTTTATTACGATACCTAAAAAGAGCGGAGCAAAAAAGTGCTTACAATATCAATTGAATAGCTTGATGAGAGAATCACACATCAACGAATATATACAAAATGCAAACAATATGTAGGAGAAAAACAATTTGGTTTTGCGTTTAGTCTTGGAAACTAGAGAGGCATTGTTTGGACTTAAAAAATTCAGAGACCAATCACAGGATGTCCACCTATATTTCATAGACTACGAAAAAGCCTTTGATTGAATAATACACACAGAACTGATTAATATACTTTATGAATAAGGAATAGACCAGAAGGACCTAATTAAGAATTTATACTGGAAGCAAACATAATCTATAAGAATAGAAGACCTATAGATGCTGTTTGCTTCCAGTATATATAGAAGATAAATTGACCACCAGCATCCCCATCAGAAAAAGTGTAAGACAATATTTTCTTCAGTCCTGTTTAACATGTACTCAGAAAAAGTATTTCAGATAGCACTAGAAAACATCTAAGAGGGTATAAAAATAATACTTGCAGGCAAGTTACCTAGCAGGGGGCCGCTAAAAAACTTAATGTTTATGTTGAAGGTCTTTGTTTAAAATTGTTCCTGTACAAGTGATTAGCTAAATGAAAATGCAGCTTTTAAAATTCTATGTTTTTACTTAAAATTTGCCACGCACCACCAAAACTAATAAATACCTCTAAGAAAGGTTCTTTGTTTTTCTTTAATTTGATCCTTACGTCTTTATTTCTAATGTAATTATTCTTATTCGCTGTTTTTACTTTTCTCAGACAGATTTCTAGTTTTTATTTTATTCTATTTCATTAACATTCGAGGTATATACTTTGCCCAGTTTTTCAGCGCTACTTTTAACACTCCATCACACATAAAACTAATAACACGTAAATACCTTTATGTTTAGCTTTTATAGTTACATATATTGAAGCAAGCTATTTTTATTTATTACATTTCTTATTATAATAATCCATCTAAAAATCCGATTTTGTTTGAAAATATCTCAGATAAAACTTTAGCTTTTTCATAGTTAATAAAAATGCAACCAAGTATGGTTTAATACAACAAAATAGCTTATGAATATACCCTAACAGTAAAAAAACAACAACAAAAACCTATGCGTTTTAATACCGTACTGGATGAAGACCCTTGAAGTTTAATTTTTCTATGTTTGCTTTTGTTTTGGTTTCCTGAATACACGCGTATTTAAAGCTTCTAATAATAGCTAAACGAGTCTATTGAAAACACCAAGCTTTCTCTTACAAAAGGTTATTCAGCGAGAGCAAGAGTGTATTGATTTATACAGATTGAAGCATAACTTTGAAGGTCGCGCTTTAAAAACGGCGTTCCGACATATCAAATAGTTGACAGCGAGCTATGCTATTATTGTTTTTTAAAGTTTGATACGCGTTATCACTGCTGATGTTTAATTAAGTCTATTGTAATTATTGCCTTTATAACCAGGACAACACAACATTCATGAGTGTACCGAAATTCAAACCCATCTACCAGTTAAGCTAAAATAACAGAATAGCTCCAATTTTTGTTATAATGTTTTTAGTGTTGATTTTACTTTTAATGGAAATACTCAGCAATACCACAATACTGTTTATTGAAACAACAAGATATATATAAGGCAATTAAAGGACTAGATTCACAAAAAATTTGTCCGTAAATATTTAAATGTATTCAATAATGTATGGCCCCACCTCGGGTTCTTGTGACTGTTTACATTCTTCTTAGCATCAAATCAAACAATGATGAAATGGTGTCTTCATGTACTGAATTCCATTTATTATTAGCACGCTCTTATAATTTAGTCAGATTCCTTGGAGGCCATGGTTACCGCTATATTCTTCGCTCAATGACATTCAAGACATTTTGTGAAAAGTTAGGTGATCGGTTTGGATGTACCACAGGCTGTAAGTCTGTTCAGTAACAGTGCTCCTAACTCTGACTAGAGATGACCTACTACTATAACTATTAGCTCCCCCATAATATAATACTCATAGTAGGCAGAGTATGTTTCGTATGAATGTAGTCTTCTTACTCCCTTATTTTGCGTCGATGACATATTTATATCCCACCATCGTTTTGTTTTAAACAGTACCGTGTAATGGGGGTATATAGACACTGAATATGGTGTTTGAAGCAATACGTTCTTAATGAAATTGAATGATTTAATTGATTATTATGACTGTGCATATTGTCCATTTCAACACCCATGTATTACGATGAATACGACATACATTTACAAAAATTATGGTACGGTATATACCAATTTGGATACAATTAACTATTTCACCAAAAAATAAAATTTTTGTATTTATTTAAAAAATAATAATAAAAAGGCATTTCTCATATAATGTAATCTAATAGGTTTAACACTACACGTTTCATGAATGAGAAATTGCAAGCAGCAATAATACAAAGAGCAAACGAATAATTTGCGGTTTACGTGATATACTCTTTTTCCTCTTCTCACTTTTGCCTTTCCTTAAATCAGGTTTGAGATTAGACGCTGCCTCTCTATCTTTTTTGTAGTTTGTCAATACTTCTCTTGTCTCTTGAAGACTTATCAGGAACTTCTTCTTGAAATGCTGTCTTCTTATACAACAACTTTGGCAAATCGTTCTCTATCGTGTGCTATTCTTAGCAGCGACTGTGAATTTACACCAATCCAGTCTCTCACATTTCTCAACCATGGGTATCGTCTTCTGTTCAGTCTTTTTCTACCTTGAATCTTGTCTTCCATTATCAGTATTAGATGCTCGTATCTTCTGCCTCTGCATATATATCCTAAGTAGCTTGTCTTTTGTCTTTTTGGCAATTCTAAGAATTTCTCTGTCTACGTTCATTCTTCTTACCTTCAGGATTCCTATTATCAATCTCATACTATTCAGTAAAATTTCACGTAGCTTGCTCACGTTGAAGTCAGTACACTATTTCTTGATTTTTAAAGCGTTTTTAATGTTCTAATAAAAATTTTTAATTTTATTTTCTTACGTATTTGCCGTGGATGTATACATTTGTATGATATTTATAGTTACTCGTGCTGCTAATTGTATTAGCATTACTCGATTTAATATAGAAACGGAATTGTGCACACGCCTTTTTGAGATTGATTGTCAGTTCAAAAGAAGTAGATAGCGGAAACCATTATTTTTAAAGTTTCCACTGTCAGGCCATTTGGTTTCATATATTCCTAATATTAGAATATTTAGCCTCTCTACTTCCAACAGTAAATTGTAAAAGCCTTGTTTTTGCATTTCAGAAGGCGATTTGGTTTTCCAGCTGAGGATTTTTAGCACCCCTGCCCCATCTACAGGACGTCTGGCATTCAGGGCATTTGATTATGTTTGTATGACCGTAATGAATAAATTAGTCAACGAATAATGAGGTGACTTACCATTGCCTTCCTTATAGCAGTATCAGAGCCGGTTAGATGTATATGCGATGGTTATCTCTGACATTATATTTAAACTATATCTAGTAGAAATTTTTATATGACACTTGAAGAGGCGCTCAATGAGGAACTAAGAAAACTACAGAAACTTTATTTATTAGTCTCTCATAACTTTCATTAAAATATTTAGAAGAAGATCAAAAAATATTTAACAATATGCTATTTAGATGGATTTCTATCTATTTTTGGGTTTTCCTACCAAGTAATGCCAATGTTTTGGGTTAAACTGTTTTTTAAACACTATTTGCTATTATTATAAATATATAAAAGTCTTGTTTTTATTAACAAGTATTTATCATTAAATGTTTCATGTAAGGTTTCGCATGACATATATTAATTTACATTTGATGCTAAACTTACATACTAAGTATTTAAAACTTTCAATCTATTTATTTGGATTTTAATTGGTTTATTTAAGTTAAGCATCATACTACATAAAAATTAATATATGGAAACCCTTTCATGATCAGCCCCATCATCTGACCTTTCACCAATTGAAAATGTTTGAAATATCATTGTACGAAGGGTATATTGATATTTACAACATCCAAGAATCTGACTGAACAATGTAGGCGTGTCAATAATGAATGCTATTCAGTCCGTCAAGACATTATTCATTCATCGTTTGACTTGATGTCCAGAAGACTGGAGACAGTCACAAGAGCTCTAAGTGGGGCCGTACATTATTAAATAAATATAAATATTTATGGAAAAATACTTTATAACCGGACCATTTGTTTGTCTTACACTATTAAATAAATATGTAGTTTCAGTGGTTAATTTGTATTTTTTCTTGGTATTCAAATTTCAGTTTTCTACTTAAAGTGCTTTATTATTGTTTTGAAAATTTTTGTTTAAATCCGAGATATTTAAAAAATATAAATGTAAATACAGGGTTTTAAAAGTAATGGTACAATCATTGAATTTTTAATGAAATTTTTTCTTGTATTTTAGCTTAAGCTTTAACCTTTCATTTCATCTAATTTTAGTTTTTTGAACTTTTGCATCTAGACATAATATACGATTTTTCTTTCTATGCAATTCCAGAATTTTACACCGTTGAATTATCTTTCTTAACAATAAACTACACGCGGGTCCAATTAGGATACGAACAAGAGATGGTAAAAAATTGTTAAAGACAAAGAAAAAAAATTTGAATTTTTTTTAAATAAAATCAAGAAGAAAAAACAGAAAAATAAATTACTTAGGTGTGTTAACGTCTACAATGAGTACGTTTTTGAAAAACGAATAGATTTATTGGGAAGATAATAAGTACTTATATATAATAACTAACTAGTACCTATTTATGAATCTCTTTTTATTTTTCTCTAAATTTTTTCGGTTCAATTCTGGACATAGGCCGCCCCCCTGCTGAATTTGTCGTGGTTTTGCGTCTCTTATGCATACTAATCTTACATTTCTATTAAGGTCGTTAGTCCAACGTATGGGTGGGTGTCTCTCAAATATAATTATTTTAGAATAATGTCGGTTTATCTTGAATCAAAATATTTAAGAACGTATTTCGCATAGTTGCATGTTAGTTAAGCAATCGTTTTCGCTTCATCTTTAACTTTCGTGATAGTTTTTATGTGAACGTTTTTTTTATCTTCTAATTATATTCCTAGCATTTACCGCTTCATAGTGCATTGTGTTTTTTTTTAGTTGGTTTATTAAATTCTTTCTAAGAGTGCAGCTTTGAGCACCATACGCTAAAACAAATGGGATACATTGGGTAAAAAAATCTGGTTCTTAAGTATACAGAAACGTTTTTGCCTTTTTTGTGCTTTATTTAATTTATGAAATACTGTTTAAGCAAGTTTTTTCCTGTAGATTTCGAACTTTGTTTTTCTCGCCTTAATATTATTTTATACCCAAGATGTACGAGGGTAATTCAAGTTATAACACCTCCGATTTTTTTTCTAACAAACTAATCACACGAAAACTATGAAACTTGTGTCGCTTCTGGGCGTAATCTTCCTGCAGCCGTACATATTTTTTACAATGTCGACGCCGTGATTCCATAGTCGCTGTAAACGCTTCTTTAGGAGTCTTCTTTGACCACTGAAAAATCACTGATGCAATAGCGGCACGAGTAGTGAATTTGCGACCACGGGCAGTGTCTCTCATCGTTGAAAACAGCCAAAAGTCGTTAGGAGCCAGGTCAGGTGAGTAAATTGTTAGCATTCATGGCACCCATCTGGAGGACACTTTTTGCATTTTCAGGTCTTCATGCAGGATTGTGTGCACAGACCCCACGGCAATACCAACTTTGGAGGCGATGTATTCCACACTCATTTGGCGATCTTCCAAAACAAGTTTCTCCACTCGCTTGATCATGTCGTCAGATCGGGTGGTGCGAGGCCGACATTGTCTTGGTTTGTCACACGACGTTCTGCCTTCTTTGAACTGTCGCACCCAGAAACGCCAATTAGACACATTCATAACACCATCATCACATGTCTCACTCAACTGGCGATGAATTTTAATCGGTGTCACACCACACAAATGAAAAAAACAAATGATTACACTCTGTTCTTGTAATGCAAACGTCACCACTTTAAGTATCAAAAACAGTCCTCACTCTTGCCGCTGCCGCTAGAGTCCTATGTGCCGTGCAGTGCTGCCATATCTGTCACGCATTCACAAAGAGTATTTTGAATACGCGTATTTTGAAATAAACCGCATGTTTCTGTTTGTTCCCAGTCCTGAGAAAAAATTCGAAGGTGTTATAACTTGAATACACCTAGTATGTAATCACTTACATTTTCTAATTCTGGGCCGTGTACCGTCAGAAATTTTTTGCGCATTTGTTTTTTGGAGATTGTATTTTGTTCAACTGTTTTGTTCCCTTAATCACGCACGACATGTGTGTGATAGTAATTATGTACGCATATACCTTTTCTGTAAAATGTACCTCTATTGTGCTGCAGTGATACAAATTAAGAATTTATCTATCTATCATCTATCTAGATTAATATTTAATTTAATACTTTACTTTGTAGATCAGGCAGCATTTGTTACAATTCTCTAAGGTCTTCTGAAAGAAGGACAACATTATACATATCAGAGATAATGTAACCTTTTAGCGTTCTTTAAAAAGAGTTAAGTTTTAGTGCTCTTATAATCGGTCAAAATCTTTTACTAGCAAAACCATTCTATTGTAAAACTATATAAATGTTTTCTTTGGGATATGTTTAAAAATACATTTCTAAGCTGCTTCAACATTTGTTCCAGGTGTAACATATCGGAGCAGCAAATTAAACATTAGAAACAATCTGAAAAACAAAAAGACCTAAAAAAGAAAACAGAAGAACCTTTTTTGAACTGCCTAGAAGCAATTTTGATAATAGCATTAGCTGATTTCATCTAAGGAAATAGAGAATCTTAGATGATAAAAAACTATTGATGAGGAAAAAAATAAGGAGAGATTCCAAAGAAAATGGAGCAGAGATTAGATGAAAGAGCATATATAAACACATATGGTCAATTTTAAGTAAGAATAAATATTATTTTGTTAAAAATGTCATTTGCAAACAAAACCCGATGTATTTAATCTATCCTGTTTTTTATTTACTTTGCCCAAATATTCTGTTTATCCTCAATATTTAAATAAACGTATGCTAAAAGTTTTAGTTTTATGTTTAATGCAAAAATTTTCCATTTTATGAAAATTTTATGGAACTAAATATAACAAATTTAGATGCCTAGCCATAGAAACGAGAAAAATAATAAAAAAAGGCCTCTACAAATACTATGAATTGGAAGTAACCTCAACGCCAAAATCAAAAAATGAAAAATGGAGACACTGACCACATAGGAGAATTTGGGCTAGGTAACAGAAATCCCAGAGGTGAAAAGCTGTTAAATTTTTTTTAAAGTGAGAACTACTTTTGTTTGAATTTTTGCTACAAGAAGCAGAAACAGCCCCAATGGACATGGATAAGTCCGGATTGCCGAACGAAGAATAAAATAGACTATATAATCTATAACAATAAATAGTTATGTAAGGATGTATCAGTGCTAAATAGTTTTCAAACAGGAAGTGAGAAGACGTTTTGTAATTAATGTAAAAAAAGCAAAATTGATTAAAAACCTGATCTCCTACTAGCAAATAATGAGAAGGGAAAAAGAAGAATACTAAAAGATATCAAGAAAAAACTAACATCAATAGAAAACCTAACAACTCTGAATATTGACCAATTAACAGATAAAATAAATAATAGTGTACGAACTACAATCAAGAAAATATGTTCAAGAACAACCAAAGTAAAAGTATCTAAATGACATCTATACATAACAGATCTAATGAAATAAAAAAGACAATTTCAAAAATTATTAAAAAAATACAAATAGCTCAACAAAGTCATAAAAAAGGAAACGAGAAAAGATCTAATAGCACACAATACAAAACTAGTAACAGAGACGATAGAAACAAATATAAACATAAAGGCCTTAAAATCAAAACTATCCAAAGGTAAAACACAAATCATAAAGATGCAAAATGCGTAAGAAATACTAGCCGCGGGTCTAAATGAAATCGCCAAGCATAATAGAGCAAAACCATCAGACACGTAGAAAAGTTATGAACATAGGGTCAGAGGAGATACCAGATAACATCTGGTGAAATAAAAGAAGTCTTGAATCAAATGAAAAACCAAAATACTCAGGAGAAGACCAAATAACAACAGAGATGCTTAGAGCATGAGGGAACTTTATGATAAAATCGATTAAACTACTGGTAAACAAAGGCAGAGGTGGTGCAGGTATTTAAAAAAGGGAACACAACTAAAATACCAAATTGTAGACTCATTAGTTTGCTAGCACATCTCTATAAACTCTTTAAGAAAATCCTAACAAATCGACTAACAAATAAATTCGATCTGTACCAACCGGTAAAGCAAGAATCCTAATATCTGACCAACAAAAAACATTCCATCAGAGGCATCACCGATAGAATAAGCCGCATACTAATGCGGCAAAATACCCGCACGGTCTTTACGACCAATAAACAAAAATCTGGGCTTATTCGCTGAGCAAAGGATCACTGCCCCAATGAATCCCAAGGAGTGTATGAAATAACTTGTGGAGACTGCCAAAGGACCTACATAGGTCAAACAAATCGGCAAATATCTAGCCGAATATACGAGCATTCTCTGGCCGTACGGAAAGGCGATAATGGTTCGGCACTTGCCAAACACCACAAAGAAACATGCCGCAAAATTAATTTCTCTGGGGCTAAAACCATTGCCCCCATTTCCCATTTTACCAGCAGAATAGTACGTGAGGCAATTGAAATAGAAAAGCGCCCACAGTGCCTCAACACAAGAGATGAGAGCCAACGTTTACCCGTCTTATGGAAATCTCTTATTACCCCACACCGCCAATTACGCAATAATCCTACAAACTTTCCCCAACTCAACGCATCTCCCTCCAAACAAACTTTCACTTCCAGCCCTATAAAAGATCAAGCAGGTCACACAAAAGGTCAGTCTTATTCAAAGACTCATAGCTCTCCTTGGGTAGTAGGCAGATTGAGACCCCGAGTGAAGAGCTAACCTTTTGAAAATGTCATCAAAGCCGATGCCGAAACGTCGAGAATTTTTCCAAAATAGACGCGGTTCATTCCGTAAACTAAGTTGTTTCAAATGAATCTTAGCAACACAAAAATAATGAGTAAAGACAATCTGCAAATGAGTATGGAGGGAAAGAACACATAGATTACGTAGATTAATGTATATAGCTGGGGCACAATATAACCATCGATATAAATTTAAGGCGAAAAGTATTATACCAGTAGCTACATATAGACCAGAAATTATGGCTCTGACAAAGAAAAGTTAAAATCGGCTACGAATGATGCAAAGAACCATGGAAGAAAGAATGTTGAATATCTCTATAAGAAATAGAATTACAAATGTGGCAATGAGAAAAAGAACAGGAACAACATCGTATCGCAAAACTGAAGTAAAGCTAGACAGGCTACATCGCTTAGAACACTAACAACAAATGGGCATTACTGAAGATCTAGAGAAACAAGAAAAGGTAAAGGATGACCGCCGATGTGATGGGTCGACAGTATAAGGAAAATAAGTGAAAAGAAATGGTATCAACAAGTACTGGCTAGAAACACATGGAAGAATTTGGTAGAGGTCTACACCCATGAGTGGCTGGAGAACGGCTAATGAAGAAGAAGCTGAAGAACACTATTGTGATGATCGCTAACTCTAGAAGATTATCAATAGTCTTCTTGATTGGACAATTTTAAATAATATATTTGAGCTTGTTAATAACATTCCTTTTATGAGATAAAAGCATTGCTTCATTTCTGGCACGCCTTGTGATACAATAATAAAAAAAAGTAAAAAAACAGACATCAATTCCTTTGTTTGTCACTAGTTCTTTTCTTTATCTTTAACACTGAGACGGCAAATCATGTTTTAATTCTAACTTAACTTATATATAAAACGCTGCAACACATATGTTTAAAAAAGATTCTAGCCTATTTAGTGTCTAGTTTGAAAATTATAGACTACGTTCCTCAATAAGTAGTGCTTGTATCGATTAGTACTAGTTAAAATCAACATTTTTTTCTGTCAGTTTTTTCAATTTATTTGACTACCACTTTGACACTAAAAATGATAATAAGGTTAAACAGACTAAGAAGAAAAAAAAAGAATAAGAAAATTTGACCACCATTAAACAATATTTTGTTAAACTAGTTGTATTTGTTAGTGTGTCAAGCTCTAATAACGGAGGAATCATTGAGAGTTTACTTATCCATACTGTTCGCGCCAATCCACAATTACTTTATTTGGATTTTAAATTAGGGTTGGCCGTCTTATGGCTGCCTCTGTATACGCGCTTTAGTTTTGATTTGAGATAGTTACGACAAATTTGCCCGCTTGGACGGCCTCTTCTCTTTTCGCTCACTCCGTATGTACGAAACCGTTTTGACCGAGAATTCGCTGGCGTGTTTAATTGGCAGCAAGACTTTCCACATCGCGGTGGCCGTTTGTTGAAGACCGATTGTTATATCGGGATTCGATATTTTCCCGACCAGAGTTTCCTCTTCCAGGAGGTCGTTTTGTTAGCCGAAATTGTGCCGGCGGAAAAGCTCGGTCTGATTTCCTTTGTATCTGACCCGGCGAGGAACCAAGAAAAACCTAGTGGTAAACTTCGGACACAACCAGCAGCGGAGATTGGGGTAACTTGTCCTTTTTTCCGCCCACACCCTTTTTTCCTCTTCCATGATTCCCCAGGAGTACAGCACGGGGAGCCGATTTCTGCAGCAGAGCGTCCCTTCCAAAGGCGAGTCTTTCAGCTTTGGCTTTTTGATTAAAGTTCCTTTGATTAAAATTAAAAATATACAGTCCGTTTGAACCAAAACATACTAAGCGGATTCCTTTAAAATTTAGTATGAAATACCCAACAACTTAGCAGGTAAAAATTCTCATTATTTAGCTGTAATGGTACTATTTTTTAAATGTTTTAACAAAAATAACTATATGTTGCTATTTGTAAAAGCTTAATATATAATTTTTGTTAAACAATTCTTTTTCTAGTATCAGAAATTATTCAGTTCGTTCAAATGGTGTACTCGACAAAAAAAAAACATGAAAGAACAATTTTCAAGAGTGGAAAACAAGGCAGTACGTAAATCTGTTTGCAAGTGTAAACAAGAGCAAATCAGTAACTTTCATGTACTGCAACATCAAAATTTTTAGATTTTTATATTGTGTTAAAAGTGGAACAGAGGACAAGAGTAAAAAGATAATATATGTTCAAAATACGTCGCATGTATAATATAAGTTTTCGTACTTTGAAGACTTAAAAATGTATTGCTCTGTAAGAAGTTCTCGAGTTTAATAAAATACGCTACATAAGTTTGTTGTATTTATAAAGGCATAGGCGCAGATTTAGTAACATTTACAAAGAAGTGACTTCAAGACTTTGTAGTTAAGCTTTTCTAATTGGGCCAAGAACAACAAAGAACGCAAACTCAGTTTTAATTCTTGGATAAACTCAGAGAAACGTAATAACTGTAGTTGAGCAACAGGCACTTCCCTTATTTAATGTACCTGATAAAACCGGTTTTTTATAGATACTATTCCAACTTCTACCTCAACTTTTCTTTTGATAGTGTGCGAAACCTGCAGCTTATTATTTGAAGGAGTTTAAAATAAGAAACTTTTACTTAAACTTTTAAACGAATTGCAGTAGCAGTGGTACAAAAGAAAATTACAAACAAAAATAAGAAAAAGCGTCTTATAAAGCTTTTTCAGTGCTATATATTGCATTAAATACAAGATGGTAGTAACTTTTCAAAGTTATTGACTTCTATTTACTTTAAAAGAATCGATTATTGTATTAAAACATTTATTCCTTTGCAGGGACAAAAAATTGCTAAAAAGAGGAAGTTTAGAAAACAATAGCATTTTTAAGCAAACAAGAAAAAATGTAATAAGGTCGTAAAGAAACTCAAAAAGTGCTACTCCATTTGAATGACAAAGTCATGCAAACTAACTGAACGACTTATCAGGCACGAAAGCATCTTTCACTAATTAGCGGACACGATATTGAGCCAGAAGTAATGAACTAAAGGTCGATACGTTTGCCAAACACCTAGAAGTATTTAAACCGTTCTTGATAGGAATAAAATACATATTGTATACAGTAGCGTTCAAAAAAATTTCACCGGTGCGTTTTTTCATAACTTTTTCAAACACACATTCCTCATGGTGTAAACGCTCTCAGTTCAAGATGTTCAAACGTTTCAACAAAATTTGCATATATATCGAAATCAACAATGACGCACCATAACAAAACGATTACACCATCGTAACATTCGGGTTAAATGATCAAAAATCAACTATAATAATTCAACAATGTCTAATAACGACTGACACGACCTTTTAAATCAATAACAGCCTGGCAACAGCGGGGCAAGGACTCGAGAAGCAGGTAGATGACTGACTGCGGGATCTTCTGCCATTCCTCCTTTAATTGTTCGAACTTCTCAGCCGAATTCTCTCCAATTTCTTCCACAAGTTCTCAATAGGATTTAAGTCCAGGCTCTGGTTTGGCCACTCCATTACAGTGCTGCACCGATCCTTGACATTTTTAGAGGTATGTTTCGGATCATTGTCTTGTTAGAAGATAAATCCGCGCCCAAGATTAGACCTTGCATATGGAAGCATGACCTTCTCAAGAATATTCAAATAGTTTTTCCTGGCTATTATCCCCTCTATCTTGGGTAAGAGACCGACTCATTTGGCGCTTAATGCTTCCCACACTATCACTGATCTGCCACCATGCTTGACAGTGGGTATTTGGTAACGAGCCGATTGGACGCAGACATACTTTATGCCATCGCTACCAGCTTTCATTCGACCAGAGTACGCTGTTCTACTTCTGTGTAGATGACAACCCGTAAACTCGAGGTGCGCCTTTCGGTTTTTCTCACTGATTAGCGGCTTGAATATGACACGGTATGTAGTCCAGCATCATTTGGACGACTTCTAACAGAGAAATATCGGAGATATTAAACTCATTTAGCTCGCGAGTTATGTCGACTGCAATACGGTGAGGATCTTCACGAGACATCGTTAGGATCTTCCTATCGAGACACGAGGGCTTATTTTGGGTCATCCAGACACAGTTTGGCAACAGCTTCGTAACAGTAAACTTCTGGCACTAAACTGATTCTCAAAACGCTGGTGTAAGATTTCTTGGAAATAGCTTTGTTCGATAGTCTTTCTTTCCTGATCTGTCAACCAACAACAATTACTAAGAAAAAGTAAATTGAATAAAAAAGGCCATTTGTATCGATTTTCAAAGACCGCCTGTTCCGTTGACTGAAACTTGAGAAACCTTGTCTCAATTATAGTGAGATCCACGCCAAAATCCCCGAAAGGTTTCAACCGGGTAGGTTCAGTCTGTAAAAAGTTATGATAAAAAAACGCACCGGTGAAACCTTTTTGAGCGCTACTGTATTTAACGCTTTATCATATTATTATTATTCAAAGCTCTTTGAGAAGATAATATTGAAGAGACAATAGTGTTAGAGAAATCCAAATAATTTCAGTTTGGCTTACAAAACAACCACGAAATAATGCAACAAATTCAACGACTGGTTAAAAGGTCAATAATAACTTAAAAAGAAAGTAGGACTATTGTATTGTCTTCCTTGGAATAAGTCAAGCGTTTGATAAAATATGGAATGGCCGGTTATGTTACAAAATTAAGAACTTGTCATATCTGTTACATGAACTATTGAGGTCGTATTTAACTTAAAGACATTTCTTAGTACAACAACAAGAATCTTTAACATTCTATAACATTTGTAGTTTCTCAAGAAAACTCTCTGGACTTAACATTATACTTGCTATATACAGCAGATCTACCGAAATCTAAATTAACAACAACGGCTACATTCACAGACGATGCAGCTCTTCTGTCTTTTCACCCTAATCTTGCAACTGCAACGAGAAATACGCCACGCAACTTATATAAAACACAAACATGGCTGAGAAAATAAAGAATAAAAATAAATGATCAACAAATGACTTAGCAAAGACATATATTTACAAAAAGGTTTAAATTATAATTAAGGGCAAATATATTGGATAATAAGTAGACAGTCGCAACTAACTAGAGAAAATAAATTATTGATTTATAAAGTAATAATAGAACCCTGTATAGCTAGTATAGCTATGGGATATAACTTTGTGGATCAGTCAGCAAGACTGCAATTATCCAATGTTCTCAAAATAAAATACTACGTAGCATAGTAGATACAACACGGTATGTTCTCTGACATAGTGATACATAGTGAATAAGTGTTAAGTATAAGGACAGAGTTAAAGTGCATCCTGATCAACCAGTCGATAAAATTCCAGAGAATACTCAGTGGAGTCTTTTTCACTAGTCAATTTGCATGTACAAGGTGGTTCAAATATGACCAGGACTAATTTGTGTGTGAGCAAACCGCACTGCTCAGCAGCTGGAGACCTTGAGAGAATAGAGCCACAACCTTCACCCTCCCTCCTGCTTGGGTTAAAATCTGTTCAGTCTTTTTTGGGAGTTGCTAGAGTGATAAGTGAACAGAAGCGTGAAACAACGCATTGTGATCAAATTCCTCGTTGGAAAAAACGTCACATCCGTTGAAATTGACCATAGATTCTAACAATAGTATGGGAAAGAGTGTCTTTTACGGACCGGTGTGTTTGAGTGAGGTAGGTCTTCAGAGAAGGCAGACGCGCTTATTGGTAAGAATAGACGTAGCACTATCAAGGAGCTTGGAGCAATTCTGTCCATTAGCGTTGGTAGTGTAGAAGACATCGTGGAAAACCACCGGCACTGTTGCAAGATAAATGCACGGTGGGTACCATGCAAGCTGTCAGTCGTCTCCTATAGCGGTTTAAAGACAAATGTGATACATACAACAGGATGCACTACTTCACTCCCGAGCCCCAGCAGTCATTACGCGAGTGGCGCCCAAAACTGAAAAAACGCGGAGGAGCCGTTCGACAGAAAAAGTGATGGCAACGTTTTTCTGGAACTGGCAGGGGATTATCCATGTAGACTTTCTGACAGATGCCAAAATAGTCAGTGCAGCTTATTACTCAGACCTCCTAGCAACAGATGTAAAGGAAAATATCCGATCTAAGCAGAAAACAGGTGAAAAGTGAGTAGCCGTTCTTCAAGACAATCCACGCCTCTATACGACCAAAACAACAATGAGAATCCTCCAGCAATTAAAATAAAATCTTCTGTCACATCCACCGTACAATTTCTATTTGGCCCTAAGTGATTTCTACCTGTTCGGAAGACTCAAATCAGACTTTCAAGCCTATTCGGGAGTGATTACGCCGCCAACCAACAGCCTTTTTTGAAAAGGGCGCCAGGATGCTTCCAAAATGTTGGAAAAATGTGTTGACTCCGGAGGGGAGTATGGTCAACGCTGACATGTGTAAGTAAGTGTTTGGAAATTTGTTTTTTTTTTGTAAAAAGTTAATTCTGTCATATTTCATAAAAAGAACTTATGGTCTAATTTGGACAGATTCTATAACAATTAAGTCATTAAAAATAAATCAGATCACGAAACTGGACATTTATAAAATTATAAAAAATAAACTACATAATTTTATTTTTTATTCTTGCATACTTGATCTGCTTTACAGTACGTCGTTTAGAAGCAATTTATAATCAAAAAGGAAATTTTGCAGAATGTGTAGTTTCAAATATTAGTCATGGGAGAGACTTCAAATTCAAAAATAATCTTACATTGTTTTTTTTTATTGAAATTCATATGAATATAATTTTATTCAATGTTTAAAAAGTTTTTTAATTTTTGTTAAAGTATACTCATATTTTTAAGACACAATTTAACGTACTAATTAAGGTCTAAGATACGATTTCTACTCTGTGGCCTATAGTACAGACCTGCTAAAATTTTTCTAAATTTAAAATTGTTGCAATTCCTTAATATGAATTTTTAACCTATGAAACATCATAAGATACAACAATAAATTAACCAAACCAAGGAATATACATCTTAGGCCTATGAGCATATTAAATAAATTATTACGACTTATCAGATATTCCTACCAACTTATAATAGAATGTCATTAAGAATTAGGTTAATAAGCATGTTCAAGGAATGGCTGTTATTATATTGTTGGATAATATTTGTAATTTGGAAACTGTTGGTGTTTCTTGTATAGCTTTAAAAGAGAAATCTTCTAAAATTAAATTACTTGTCTTAGTAGTATTGAGTATCTGATAGTAAGTTTACTACTAATCTCATATGACTTCAATTAGGCGTCACATCGTTCACTGTAGATAACGGATTTTGACGTTATTGGCTAATATGTTATTATATTAAAAGCGACAAATTTCTAGAAATTTGATTTATACTGCAGAATACCTACAAGGTTTGTATAAAAAATATCTGAAGCATTTTTTTCTTGACGTGATTTTACGTCGTAGTGCGCTCGCAACGTGCATGTTCGATGGTGGGGGATGTGGCATTCAAAACGCGCCAAGCGACATTGCCCTACGAGTGTTCGTTCAGGCTAGATCGTGTTTTTAGTGGACCTCTGTCGAGTGATTCAGTGCAAGCGCAAAATGCAGCAAACGATTGAACAGTGGTACGCCATCAAATTTTGTGTTGGACTGGGGAAGTCTGGTACGGAGGCGTTGGGCATAATTCGCCAAGTGTTCAAGGATGAAAGCATGTCACATGCAGTTTTTAAGTGGCACAAGCTCTTCAAAGATAGCAGAGAGAGTGTGAAGGACGAGCCCTGCGCTGGACGGCCGTCGGCCTCAAGAACCAACAACAATGTGCAACGTATGCGTGAAGTGCTGAATTCAGACCGTCGGTTAAGTGTGCGCATGGTCGCAGATGAAATTGGCATTGATAAGATGACAGCGCACAGCATTATCATTGAAACTTTGGCTATGCAAAAGATGTGCGCTAAACTTGTTCGGATGGTCTTGCCGGACGACTAAAAGCAGAGGCATGTGTCTGCAACGAGTTGAAGAAGAACTCCCTTAAAGTCCCGGCTTGGCACCAGCAGACTATTTCCTATTCCCAAAAGTAAAATCCTTCCTCAAAGGACACCACCATGGAACGCTAAGTGCCGTCAAAAAAAATTGCACGCGTACTTTTAAGGACGTTCCGGAATCCGCCTACCAGAGAGCCTTCAAGTCCTGGAAAAGCCGCTAACAAAAGTGTGTTAACGCTCAAGGGATGTACTTTGAAAACGTTTGAGGTATTGTAGCAATAACTCAAATAAATCTATTTTTCCGAAACTTTTCCCGATACTTTTTATACAAACCCTGTACAATAAAGAAACGACATCTGCTAATTTAACTTCACAACTTTATATAGTACATTTATTCGGATTAAGTAACAAAGTTTAATTAAGATCTTCAGTGATCTCTTCTTCGTTTTTCAAATATAAATTTTTTCAATTGAAATTATTAAAGAATAACTTACAATGTTTCTGTTAAACTAAATAAGAAAGATATTAAGTTTTCCTATAGCTAAACTTCCATTTACCAGTCTTGAGAAACAAACTATTTTATATATGAAGTTGTTGACGAACCCTGTTCTATTTATGTAGTTATTCAGTCTATAGTATCCAATTTACAATGATTTGTAAATAATTGTTCTAATTAGGAAATACACATCAATCTATTTGTTACAAGAAAAACAATAAACGTCTTCAGAAGAATTTTTCTATTATCTTAAATGGGTTCGGAAACATTTTCTATAGTTTGAGATATTGAAGAACCACCTTTAAAAGTATTTTTATGGTATCAGAATAATGAAGGCATTATCGACAGTACACTTCTAATAGTTCCGTTCTTAAAATAAATTTTGATACCTATATTCAACGAACTTAAAAAGTTCGCTACTGAATTCTATATGTCTGTCTGTCGGTCTGTCGGCCCGTCACAAAATTTGGGATTTTTTAAAATTTGAAAATGGATTCTTATAGGAAATTTTACGCTGATTTCGAAAATGAAGTCGAAAACTTCTATGTCGAATAATTTTCGAAATATTCGATTTCGAATTTTCGCGAAATTCGAAATCGAAATCGAAAGGTCTTTTTAAGTTCGTTCTGGGATTGCTTACAGAGCAATCTCTTCGCCGGCCCCATGTTTTTTATTTTATCTGAGTTTGATTTATAGTTACAAATTGATATATGAGGGTCAACCAAATATGAACCGGAATTTCTTCTGAACGTTATAGGTAGACAAGTTTGAAAGCCTACAACCGTTTGAAATTTTTAGAAGACAAACAAATCTTTAAAAAACGCAGGTATTCAAGTGGCATAAACAATTTTTGATAGGATAAAAAGTATTTAAATATGAAGGCTACCAAAATCTCTTAAGGACTAGTGTGACTAAGAAGAATATTTGTTTTGCTCGCAGCCTCCTCAAAAATGGCCGCTGATTAACTATTGTTGAAATTACTTCTAACGTCAGAATAAACTAAGGCAAACATTGCTGTTTCACGACAACGTTCGGTTGCATACAGCTACCCAAACTCGACAAAAAAATGACGATTTATTCTGTACTACACAGGAACACCCTTTCTATAGTTATGACTTGTCACCTTGCGATTATCATTTGTTTGGGTCACTAAAAGAAGCACTTTGTTCTGATCGCTAATAAAGTAGGAAAAAGAACAATGCCAACTATGGGTATTGTGGTATGGAAAGCTGTTGGTTATAATAACAGGTTACCTCTAGCTAGAATTAGAGGCGACATCACCTACATAGACGCGGTATTTTCTTCCCTTCAGAATATGTCCCAAGCAATCTTTCATCAAAATAACGTTCAACCATTTAGAGCACGTAACACGTTAAGCTTTCTTCTACAAAACAAAATGGAAACTCTGCCATAGCCGGCTCAATCGCTTGTCGTTGCACTGATTGGAAATGTCTGGAATAATATGACGCGAAAGGTTCGGCGGCATCTATGACCTTCAAGAAATCTGGCTGAATTACGGGAGCGTGCTGATAACGAATCGAATCCAGTCCATCAAGACAATATTCGTTCATTGTTTGACTCGATGTTAAGAAGAATGGGGGCGGTCTCAAGAGCCTGAGGACCGGGGGAATACGACTGTCTAATTAAAACAAAGCATTGCGATGGCCCCTGCGGGTGTTGACGCAATGTGATTTCTGCCCAGTGCTCTGATATCATGTTTGGTTATGGCAGGGAGGTTGCCTGAAGGTCACTGGGGCGCGACTCATAGCTTACTCAGTGACTAGCCTGGTGAAGCGTTCACGACGCCGATCTGATACGGTACCTGCGGGTACTCAGCAAACAGAACCGGGTGGTCGGGCGGGTCCGGAGGACTCCCTGAAATGGGAGACTCATACGGATCCGTCTGATATGCCCGAAGGGGGTGCTTGCTCTGGAGGGCAACTTGTTGCCCAACGAAGGAAGCCGGCGCCCTGTCAGGAGGGTTGCTATGAGCGTAGGCCCAAAACCTGGGGTGAGGGTAGGTCTGGCCCACACCGATCAGGGGCTGCGGCGAAGGAGCGACCAGGTTGCAAGTCAAAGCGGTTTACCAATTTGGCGTAAGCTGCAGAGGTGTGGCGTACGGCGAATGCGGGTAAAACCGTATCATATACGGACGACCACTCTCTGTATGCATAGGAGCGGCCGTACTCGCAAGTTCTTGGCGTGACTTAGGTGCCACCAGTCATCGTTAGGGTTGGCTAGAACCTACTGGAAGGCTTCGGCCGACGTCTGATCAGTGCACGGGGTACTTTACCCAAAACTGACAATATGAGAACCCGGGAGGCCACACATCGACACTACGATGTGCCCGGGAATTGGCTGCGGCCAAGCTAGGGACACGACTAGCCTCGTGCGCCCCAGTCCGAGACCGCAGCTTTGCTGCGGGCCCACACACAGCATAAGCGGGGGCGGCCTGGCCGAGCGACTGTCTTGCGTCTTCGCGGACACGTTCGCCTGGACGCCGCCCGTCCCCAATCAGCTGTGGAAGGGAATCTTCAGGCAAGACATGGTCCCGGCCGCGCCGCGCTCGTTGCAGCGCGAGTGCGCCAGGCCCGTTCCTGACCGACACACATGATCTATATGGGAATTTGGCACTAATAAGTGACCAACTTAAAGGCTTAGACCTTGAATTTGAATAGGAAATTGCTCCTTTA
The DNA here is from genome assembly GCA_036346155.1 of Sinelater perroti. Classification (NCBI taxonomy): domain Eukaryota; kingdom Metazoa; phylum Arthropoda; class Insecta; order Coleoptera; family Elateridae; genus Sinelater; species Sinelater perroti. Next base: position 202,682 of record JARFIY010000039.1, read on the forward strand.
TTAGGACGGGAGGATGGCCCGATCCAAATGTGGGAACAGGCCCACTTAGATCATTTGGTCCAATTACGATACCGCAACCATGTTGCGGGCCCACACACAGCATAAGCGGGGGTGGCCTGGCCGAGCGACTGTCCTGCGTTTCGCAGACATGATCGCCTGGACGCCGCCCGTCCCCAATCAGCTGTGGAAGGGAATCATCAGGCAGGACGTGGTCCCGGCCGTGCCGTGCTCGTTGCAGCACGAGTGCGCCAGGCCCGTACCTGACCAACACATTCTAGTCACGCTCGGGGACCATGGGTCGCAAGGCTGGTGGTTTACCGAGCGCTTAGTCCTTAATTATTCACAGGACCGATCCATAATGTAGATCGCTTGACGATCAGCCTTGCCTAGCATGGCATCCACCCAAGAGGTGTCAGAAGACCATAAAACCGTAAAAGTTTTAACGGGAGATTGGCCTACAATCTATCCTAATAACCATTCGAGCAGTGGTAGTGGAAGACAGCTTCGGCTATCTTGCCCAAAATGAATTACAAGTCTCTGACTTAGTGCGATATTATATCGGGGAGGCTGCGCCAGCAGCTCTGCCCAGAACGATCTTCGGATCATCTATGAAGTGAGTCTGGCACTCACTAAAGTAACCCTGTTTGCAGGGGTGTAAACCAAATAAGGCCATTGGGAGGCTGCCCACGACAGTCCTGCCCAGCACACTAACTTAGAACAGTGCGAAAGCCATGGGTAGGCGGCTGCGGCCGACCTGCCGGCTGTGAAATCTAAGGAATAACCCGAGGGAGGTGGGAGGCCCTGCGGGAAAACCCCAACGGGGTAACCATAATATTACATATATTGAATAAATGTAAATATTTATGAACAAATATTTTATAAATGTAATCATTTTTTTTGTCTTATATGATTATATATTTCTTTTAGAAAAACACCCTTAACGGCATTTATCGAAATTACAGTCTGATCATTGAGTAATTTTGTGTAAACTTAAATTACTACTACAAAACTTAAATTTAAACACTTACTAGTATCCCTTAGTTTCTAATAACTTAACTGCACTAATATTAGTGCGTTCACTAGCAGTTTTTTTTTTTGGTAAGGCTCTACGCCCCGCGTGAGAGCACGGCCTGCGAACTGAGAGGTTAAGACTCTCATACGTTCGCTCTCTCTGCCCGGTCGTCGCGCACCATCTCTGATGTGGGGCGATGTGGCAAGCACCACACCTTAGACAGCCGCCATTATTACCCCTTGCTCGAATGAACGCAGGTACTCAATTACTTTTAGTGACTGAGTAGGCCACCCTCCAGGCATCAGAGAGCACCGGGAATTTAACCCGGGTCCGTCAGCATCGCAGCCCGCCCTCAACCAGGGGACCACGCTGGCACAGCAGTATCATTTAGCTAACCCAAAAGTCTTCATTCTCTTGAGTCTTTTTATTAGGTTGGTTTTATTAAGGAGTTGAATAGCCTTGACATTTACATGCTAGTGGAATCGTTGTTCGTGGCTCCTTTCAACTCTGGTGATAGTCTGGTCCAAAGTGTCCATCTGAAGGATGGAGGTCATTGTTTCTGATGTACAAAGACACATTGGCAATGCTCCTCAGTACTTTATTCTGGAATCTCTGGATGCTTAAGATATTATTCTTGCTATCACAGCTCCTACAGCGGAAGGCCGTATTTCCACACTTGCTTGAGAATTTGTTTGTACAGTAGTATTTTGTTATATGTTTACCAAGAACCCAATATATTTTCTCGTATCTTACACCAATCTCTTTTCTTTTCTTTTTGATATGAACTTACCAACGAAGTCTTGCATCCAATGTATTGTCTAGATATTTTGCTAAGTTGGCATAAAGGATTTGGGCATTATTTTCGTTTACCAGAATTTGTTCTCTTTTGTTTGTAAAATTAATATGCACCGATTTGGTTTAGTTCAATTTGATTCGCCATATTTTAGTCTAATTACTAATTTGGTTGATTGGTGTTTGTAATTTATTTGCATCCTCTTCGTGTTCTTTGTCTACTGCTAGGATAGCGGTACCATCTGCAAATGTAGCTATTGTATCTTGCTTTAATTGTGGTATGTCACTGGTGTAGATCAGGTATAAGATGGGTTCTAGGACGCTTCTTTATGGCACTACTGCTCTGATTTCTTGTAGTTTTGTGTATGCTTTATCTTGTTTTACTCTAAAGAATCTGTCCGAAATGTATGATTTCAATCATTCTGCATATTTCTGTGGAAGTACAAGATCCCTGCGCAACATCAAGAAAGGTGGCTGGGCAGACTTCTTTATTTTCTAGTACTTTTTCAATTTAATCAGAGATTCTATAAACCTGATCTACAATTGAGTAGCTCTCTCTAAAGCCAATTCTATAGATTCCTTTATTCAATGATGGAATTCAGCCTTTTTGGTAGTTTTGGCAGGCTACAGAGAGATTGGCCTGTATGGTGCAGCTTCATGAAGGGATTTTTTTGGCTTGGAGATTGTCATTACTTCTACTGCTTTTCACATCCAAGGAACATACCCTAATCTAAATAAGACATTAATAAGATGTGCAAGTTTATTATGGCTTTCTTTAAAAGTTGCTGTAATACTTCTCCAGTAATTATATCAAACCAATGAGTTTTGTTTGGGTCAATATTTTTTTTAATATTATGTGCTATTTCCTTTAAAGAGGTTAGTCTCATATTAATGTTATCTCTATTGAGAGAATCCTAATTGGGTACTTTTTCTCCTTGGTTTGGCTGGAAGATATTTTCAAGATGTTCTGCAAACCTGTTTTCTCTTTGCATGTTATTTTTGGCCGGATTATCGTCTCCATTCCTGATTCGAACATTTTGCATTATCCGTCTTTTGGTCTCTTAGTGGTGATTCAGACGGAAGAGTCCGTACTTTTATGATTTGCTAGCTCACTCAGATAATCACTGATGAATTCATTTTTTTATTCTTTTAATTTCTCTTTTTAACTACTGAATGGTATTATTAAGTTTAGTTTTATTTTCTGGGCCTCTCGACTGGTGACATTTCTTCCCGAGTTTTATTTTTTCAGAAATTAGGTCTTTTATCTCCGTAGGCTGGTTATTTCCTTTTGTCTGCTGGATAATAGGCGGGGTATTATTTCATGCTACTTACTGTATGTTTGTAACCAATAATTCTACTTCCTTATCCAATTGTTTTACTGTTCTCAATGGAACTGATAGATAAATAACATTTTCAAATTCTAATCTAAAACTTTGCCAATCTGTTTGCCTATTTTGCAAATCCCAAGGCAATATTCCTTTGGGCTAGTGATGTCGCTGAGGGTGAAAAGAATGGGACAGTTTACGTCCTAGGCTTTTTCAACTTGAATATAGTTTTCTGAAATATTTTGTACTATATAGAAGTATATTAAGTCTAATATTTTATTTCTATCTTTAGGCCAATAAGCTGGTTCGGCAGTTGATTGCCACTCACATTTTAACTAAATCATTGCTTTCATCTATCTTTTGCTTTCGGTTGTTGTTAGCCTTGATCCCCAATGGGTGTATTTTGCATTGAAGCCGCCTCCAATGCTAAATCTATGGGTATTAAGAAAGTCGGTGTACTGTTATTTATTAATTGCATGTTTTGAAAAACAATATACAAATGTGGCTATAATATCATAAGTTTTGGTTTAGATAATTATCTAAGTTGTCGAAAATTCTTCAGTCCTGTATCCCAACGCTTGATGATGCATAATCCCTTTTCTTATTATGACTGCTTTCTGGCTGCATTTTGGGGATGAATGGTGTAGTATATCTCATATGTCTTAAATATTATTATATAAATCTGCAAAATTTTAGATGTTGATTTGCATTTTTTCTTGTTCAATAAAGAGGCGTGTGTATCAGCTTCAGTTATCCTTAGTTAAGGTATCGCATTTAGACCAAAACTTCTTATTTTAAAATTTTGAAAAGTGTGTAAGACAAAGCTATAGAGGAGTACTTGGACTTCCATGTCAGTTGTCTCTACTTATTAAACCATTTTCACATACGGAAATATATTTCAAAATAAAAAGCTAAATAATTATAAAGCTCCAAGATATGACTTGGTAATAGGGAAAATACTGAAAGATCTCTTTAAAAAAGCGATTGCAGTTTTAACAACTATACATAATCGCATGTTAAGCATATTTTACTACCCTATACTGCAGAAGTTTGCCCAAATAATAATGGTTTCCAAACCTGAAAAAGCACCAAAAAATATAACCTCTTACAAGTGGATCAATCTCCTATCTATACTAGAAAAACTATTTGATAAACTGTTTTTTGAAAGACTTCTAAATAACACGGACGTAGCATTACATCTGCCCATACACTAGTTTGGGTTTCGAGCACATTCTACAACACAGCAAGTATATATGATAGTTAATAAAATAGCACGTAGCCTTAAAGAAAACAAGTGCTGCACAGCTGTTTGCTTAGACGTTGCCCAGGCGTTTGCAAAGTCTGGCACACTGGGTTACTCAACAAACTAGAAAAGCTACTTCGAAATTATTATTACCTTCTGCTTAAATTCTACCTTACTGACAGATATTTCACAGTTAAGTACAACTACAAACTCTCCAGCTACCATACTATAAAATCTGAAGTTCTACAAGATAATGTCGTTCATTTATACTGCTGGCCTACCAAAAAATGGAAACACTGTTATCGTTACTTTTACTGATGGTGCTGCAGTTTTATCTACACATAAAGACCCTGTATAAGCATCTGAGAACATGCAACGGCTATAAACCTAATCAGCGAATGGTTTAATAAATAGTATATTAAAATCAACGCAATCAAATCGGTTAAAATAATATTCATAGCTGGATTCAATACGTGTCTGCCATTTAGTCTATATAATATTCCAGTACCTGTTAAAACGAAAACCAAGTATCTAAGATTGCACCCGGATCAACGATTAACTTGGAAAAAGCATATTCAAGCTAAGTGACAACTGAGCCTAAAGTCTCGGTAAATGTACTGGCTGGAAAAAGATCAAAACTGTCCCTATCCAACCAAGTACTACTACGCTAAAGCCAATTTGGACGTACGGAGTGTAACTCTGGGAATGCGGTAAATCATCTCGAATAAAATTTGTCCAATTTTAATCCAAGATACTCCATACCATGGCAGATGCACCGTGGTAAGTAACAAATCAAACCTTTCATGTGAACCATACGTTGTGGAAGAAATTCGCAGGTTTTCCTAAAGCTACTACAATAGATTCCAGGATCACAACAACGATTTGATTCAGTCGTCCACCCTCCATCCACCTGTAAAAACGTTAAACAGAATCTAGCTTCAAGACCTCCAAGCACCCCAATGTGAAAGGGTTTCTAAAGAAGTATCACTAATGAGAAGGTTTTTCCTAACAACGTCTACTTGTGTTACAATATTTACTTAATCCTCATTGTAGAGTAGATTGTAAATTTATACATAAAACAAAAAAAATTGAAGGAAAATATATATACAAAAAGTTGATAAAGATAACTTAAAAAAGTGTTTTGCAGTTGTGTGAAACATATTGCCGTTAGTACTGGAAAATTGTTTTTCTAATGTCAAGTGGACAACATTGATAATGTGATATGAATGAAGGAAATATCACAGATAAGGATAGGAAAAGAAAAAAATAAATAAAATTAAATTTCTCTCTATTAATGAGCAAAAATTATAAAAACCGTTTTAAGTATTTAAATCTAGATGCCAATCTAGAAAGCTTCAAACGTCTTCATGATTAAGATAGAAAAACATATGAATATAGTAAGATGAAGATGAAAGATATTCGGAAGATGTAAAAATAAATTTACAATAAAGACAAGAAAATTTTTCAGGATATGAATTTATCTATTATTTCTATAAAAGTCGCAGATCTAATCAAGAAATCATGTTCTTGGGAAAAGAGAGAGTCAAAATGTTTTATTAGCAAATCTTTCTGTTTCATTGCTACATAGATTCTACAACTGAAAATGTGAGAACTAAAATTCTGTAACTTACGATGTATTCAGAAATATATTTCTAACTTCAAAGCGAAATTTCCACTATGTATTCTAATGCTTATTCGGGATGTAAAAGATTGAAGCAGCATATTAAAGTTGTAACTTATTGCCTGGGATGTTAATTTGTTGTAAAGCACTTGGAGGTTAGAGGTTTGACGACTATGTTGCTTGTCAGATGTTACAACTATCTATTTTATAGAATCAAAAAGGTATCTGTCCGCTTAAAAAAATGTTTCTAAGTGAGAGGATCATGTACAAAAATAACTTTGTATATTTGTGCTTTTAGGATACTTCAATAAATTAGAAAAGTAATTCTGGTTCATATTTGATTTAATTGTTTAAGAATGTTTTAATTTTTATAACATAATTACCTTAAATGTACCTTTAAGGCTGTCAAAAGAGATCTTTTTTCGTGTAAGTAACTAGTGGTAAGAAGCCTAAAATACCCTATAAAACGGTTATGAAGATTGAAGAACTCGAAGCATCAAGATATAGCTTTTTGCAAAACTGTTTTTAATGATAACATCAATAGCATTTGAAACTCACATTGCACATTTCAAAACGTTGATTTTTAAAAAACATTTGGTGTAGTACCTACTATCAACAACTTATTTTTGAGAAAAGCTTCCTTGCCAGTTATTATTTCTGTTACAAATAGAGTAAATGTAAATAAGGTGGTATAGCATACAGCTTTATTTTGGTCTTTGAAGATGTCTGACTTTTTTATTGCACAAGAGTTATCTTTTGTCACTGTGACATCAAAGATTTATCGATGTCTTTAAGTTTAACGATTAGAATTTCATAGTTGCGTAAGACATGTTTTAAGACTTCTGTTTCTTGTAAATAAAGATCGCTTAATCGTTCCTAGTTTTACTTTTTTTTTACTCAAATAGGAAACAGTTGGTAGACTATTGTTTGTATTAATTTCTGTCTTAGAAGTGCTTGTCCAGATTTCTAGCAGTTCTCATTTTACAAGTTTTAATGTTTTGCTTTTTCTTCTAAAACAACCAGCTTCTTCATTTCTTTTCATCCGCTTTAAGGTCAACTTGTTTTTTTTTTATTACTTTAGGAAAACATTAATCACACTCAGACTTGTTGAGAAAAGCAGTGTAACTATAATTATGGACGCTTTTAACGCCAAAGCGGGGGAAAGAGAAGTGGAAGGATGCTTAGGTAGATTCGAACTTGAAGAAAGGAATGGCACTAGAATTCTACCAAAACGAGAACCTGGCAATACCAAATACCTTGTTTAAATTACCAAAAAGAAAGATTTACACATATAATAAAATAAGATCTGAAATCAAATAAACTACATCTTGTAAAAACAAATTTAAAAACGCTATAAAATCTGCAAAGACATAACCCAGTGATGATATAGCGTCAGACCACAATCCGGTGAAATATGAAAATGAGACTGAAGAAAATTAATCAGAAAATAAAAAGGAGAGAATTTGGTATAACAAAACTAAAAAAAGGAAAGTATAAAAGAAGAAAAAAAGAAATACTTTAAAGCGACAGAACAAGAAAATAAAACTATAGAAAGCGTTGCCAAAAAGTGAAAAAATATAAAGCAAACTACAAAAAAATAACAATAAAGACACTAACACCAACATCAGAGACAACAATAAAAGGAAAAAGTAATGGATGACAAAAAATTCTCGGCCTAATACACGAATGCAGAAAAATAAGTCTAGGAGTTGGATAAGGTCTAAAGATCTGCAAAGGGTTATAAAAACAAAATTAAAGAAAGGAAAAGAAAATGGTTAGAAGAGCAATGCAAAGAAAAATTATGAACAAAAATGTTATAATTTCAATATGCACAGGAAAATGACAAACACGAAAAGAAAACAAATAAGTGTGCTAAAACGTCCAAATATAACTCAAAGAAAAGTTAAAAATATGGGCGGTATATGTAAAATAACTATTTAATGACTATAGAAGAAACAATATAGAGGAGATTGAGATGGAAAACAGTCCTGAAATAGTGATGGAAGAATTACAGTATGCAATAAAAAACATTAAAAATGGAAAAGCAACGGAACCAGATAATATACTCGCAAAAATAATAAAATGCATCAAAGAGGAAGTGCTACATATTCCACTAGACTTACTTAACAAAATTTATAGCACTGGAATAACCCCAACAGAATAGCTAATCTCTACTTTCTTGGCCGTACCATTAATAGTATATTAAAATAGGTCTGCTGACTACCGTACTATATTGCTAATCAGTTACTCTTTAAAGATCTTGAAGATTATACATAATAAAATACACTAAAAACTAGAAGTCGGAGTATATGATAGTCAGTTCGGATTCAGAAATGGACTACGAACTAGGGAAGCCCCGTTTGCCGTATGTTGCTGTAACCATGTCGAGATGTAAATCAAGATCGATTTGCCTGTTTTATAGACTTTGAGAAGGATTTGAGAAAGTTCAATATGAAAAACTAGTAGAACTGTTAAAAATCAAGAACATAGATAAACAAGGCATACGTATCATAAAATATTTATATTGGGGACAACATGCGGTAGTAAAGTTGAAGAGGAACTGACAGAGAAAACTGAAATTACGAGAAGAATGTGTACTATCGCCTCAAGCGAGTGGGGGAACTTGTTTTGGAGAATCGCCGAATGAGTGTAGAACACATCACCTCCGTGGGATCTGTGCACACAATTCTGCATGACGACCTCAAAATACAAAAAGTGTCCTCCAGGTGGGTGCCACGAATGATGACAACTTTGAGCGATTTCTCATGCTCCCTACTCACCTGACCTGTCTACTAATGACTTTTGGCTGCTTCCAACGATGAAAGACACTGTCCACAGTCGCAAATTCACTAGTCGTGCCGCTATTGCATCAGCGATTTTCCAGTGGTTAAAGAAGACTCCTAAAGAAGCGTTCGCAGCGGCTATGAAATCATAGTGTCGACGTTGTGAAAAAGTCTCACAGTTTTCGTGTGATTAGTTTGTGGAAAAAAAATTGGAGGTGTTATAGCTTGAATGCACCTCGTATTTAAAACATATGCTGAGGGAAGGAAAATAAGAAATACTACGATTAATAACACAGGAAAAAATTATAGGCAAGAGAAGAGTTGGGAGAAGAAGAATACCCTGGTTGAGAAATTTAAGAGAATGGTTCAACTGCAGCTCTCTGGAACGTTTTAGATCAGCCGCAAGTAAAGTCAAAACAGCTGTAATGATAGCCAACCTCTGCTAGGAGACGGCAAGAAAGAAGAAGAAGAAGACTTGTTCTAAGTTGAACATATTTGATATTTATGGGCGTATACCTTAAGAATTTTGATAGGGTGAAATTTAGCTTTTTTCAAAATCTGTGTATATACTGTTATATGTCTTTTAATCATTACAGTTTCTGTGTTTGTTAAAACGTCAATTTTATCGTAAAATTGGCTAGTCTCAAATGTCTTTTACGGACATAATTCTACTGTGCGTGTTAAATATGCATGAAGCCTACGCGTTTAAACTGCTTTACATAGTGCTGGCAGATTATATTAAAGCTCCGGTAAAGAAAATTCTCAAATAAATTGAAGAGATGTTATCCAGAAACGAAAGGGAAACGTCAATGCGCCTTCGGCTCCGAAGAATTCATAAAAGCGCACCTAGTTTGTTGTCATCTCTACGAGCTTTGCCAACAAAGCTCCACATGACATAAATAATACATTGCATAATAGTCAGTTAAGACAGCGTAAATGCGCAGCCGTGCTCGCGTCTGAAAGCTTTCCTCCGGCCTTCACCGCTGATATCTCGCAGTAGGTCTATGGCACTGCGTGGAGGTGTGCTTCATCGATTTCCACGCCGCTGGAAAGCCTCACACCATGTTTCCCACATTGTAGGCCGCCGCCATTGAATGGTATGTTTAGTTAGCTGTCCTGAATGAGCATTCTAAATAAACAGTGATTGTTTATCCCATTACCGTTCATGTAAAATCGATAGAGTAAGTGTTGCTGCTTCCCCGGTGATATCACCTAAATGTTGTCCTTATTATTTTATTAACCGCATGCCTGAGCATCTTGTTGTACTACAATTTTTCTGCATACATGGCTGTTGCTGACAGAAGGCTGCCCTAAATATGTTCGCTTCTAGGTGCGTCCGTCAAGCTGCAATTGTTGCGGCGCGCTGGATTATTAAATTCGGCATATTAAATGAGATTAGCGCATCGTCCTGGGTAATGCCATTTCTATTTATGACCACAATTAGCGCAGCGCTGCTTGCCGGCGCGAATTTGTTGTTTGCTCGATAAGTGTGCATTGTCCAGCAACACACCGTGTGCAACGCAAACCCCTGCTAATTTAACGCCAAATTAAAGACCAACGAAGCTCACAATTGCCGCCGCTACCCGTTTGAACTGAGAATTGTTTAGCAGCTGATCGGGAACCGTCCTAAATATAGATTTTCCCAATGACACTTGTGCAAGGAGAAACGCCGCTCCAGCAATCCTTTTGTCCGCTTATTTCTGACCCGCTCCCGGAATGTGACCCGGCAAACAAAAGTCTTTGAGTCCACCTCGCATGCAAACTGATCCCGCAATGCCATACGATTCCCGGTAAACGTCCTTTATTTGGCGATTTCATCGCGAAAAGAGGTCACTAATTATTGCAGTGACATTTTAGTTGACGAACTTAACCAGTTGAATTAATAAAACGCGCATGAGGGCCTTTCAAATAAGAACACTTAGTTTCTTTCTCATTCGATTATTGTCGTAATAATCTCATTATATATTACAGAAAAATAACTGTACGCACTAAAACACGATTACGTAGCAATAGGTGAAAATAAAATTAAAGAATAAGAGAGTAACCGTTTTTAGTTGAAGTACCCTGATATATAAAAGTCTTTATCTTAGTCTGTAAATATGTTAAAGATATTTCTGGCATAAATACATTATTACTGATTGATTCAACAAACTATTGTGTAATTACATATATCCGTATTAATACAGATATAAACCACTTAAGTTTATTTATTTTATTATTTCATTTATTATATTCACTTATATTCTATGTAATAAAGTTTATTAGTAGTTTACTTACTGAGAATAAAAACAAAAAACTTGTTACATTTAGATCTCAACGTACGTAGTTTAGCTTATCTCCAGTTTCTCAATTTTTCCAAGGTGCGATCTTGTTTAAGCTTCTAAAAACAAACATTTACCATTAACTCTTCATTCCAGCGAAAATTTTCTTTTTTTAGTTTTTGTTTTTATGCTTCACCTTGCCCAAAACTATCGTGTAGTATCACTCAGCTGTAGTTCTTTATTTTAAGTAATCGATCACCAAAATTGTTTGATGCCTCAAGAAATTGTTAGAATCACTTTATTTGCCCTGTTTATGATTTTTTATGTGTTTATTGCTATAAATATTTACAATCTGTTAATTATATTAACATTCAGTAAATCATTTGAATTTTTACATAACATGACCAAGTGATACCCTTGAGCATTACTTCTTTATCTTACAATAAATTATGCTTGCATTAGCTTGAAATTAACTTAAACTTAGAAATTCTAAAACTAATCTTAGGCGAATCTATTAACCAGGTCTAGCGGGTCGAAGCTTTGGATTCGTTTGTCAAATTGTCTTTTTAGAAGAGCAGCGGCTAAATCATTGGGGTGAGCATTAAGTTTTGCTTGGTAGTTGGTGCTGGTGCGTAGAATTTCTTTCTTAACTGAAGGAACAGGTAGATCTTGTTGAAGGAGCCAATTAAGGACGTACTTAGGAGCATTTGCTATTAACCATTATTTTATTTTGGAATCCTTGTAAAATTTACAGGTTGGAATTGCTGGCCGACCCCCATAACTCGATTCCCCAAGTCCATATTGGTTTCAAATTTGATTTAAAGAGTAGCATTTTGTTTTGAAGTGATAATTGAAAGTTTATTCCTATCATCCAGCACGTGTTACGGAGTTTTAAGCCTAAGTTGTAACCGTTTCTTCATTATGTGAATCTTCCAGGTCACGCGTCGGTCTAAATGAATCCCTAGATATTTTATCTTATTGTGGTATGGGAGTATTATTCAATGTTAGTGGTGGGGAGGTTTCTTTCCGTAGAGCTAAGGTTACTTGACTTTGATTCGTTCACACATATTTGCCATAGTTTTAGCCATTCTTGTTTTTCTAAGATTTTCTTGAAGTATCTGCTATGCTCTTTAAGGCTAGTTATATGATGCGACGATTGCAGTTTCGTCTGTGGGACAGGTGCTTCAATTGGCCAAATAGATGATTGTGCATCTTTAAATTTGACATAAAAACCTCTTTCCGGTAGGTATGCTTTTAGTAGCTCATAGTATTCTGGTGATAGTGCCTTCTTTAATTTGTATAACAGTCTGATATGCTAGACTTTGTCGAAGGCTTGGCTAATATCTAGAAATAACGACGAACATTATCTTTTTAGATGTAGGCGGTGGTTTATTTTTGTGACTACTCTATGCACTTGTTCTATAGTGCTGTGACCTTTCCGAAAGCCGAATTGGTGCTTTTTTTTGGTCTAGTATCGGTTTTATCTTTTGCAGGAGTATCTTTTGACTGTGGACAAAGTAGGTAGCAAACTGATCGGTCGGTATGAGGTGATCTCTTTTGGGTTTCTGCTAGGCTTTGGTACCATTACAATTTGCACCGCTTCACTGATTTGGGAACGCTCACAGTCGTAAGGTTACATTAATTATGTAGGTTATAAGTTTAATTGCCTTTTTTAAAATTTTGGCTGTAATTAGGTCGTAACCAGAAGCTTTTTTTGAGTTAAGATTTTTTATAACAGTTTTGACTTCGCTAATTTTTACAGGTTTTACAGGTTGAGGGACGTTGTTAGATTCATTGAGAGTTTGATGTATAAGTGTTTCTTTGTTTGCGTGGCAGGATCTGTCGTGTGGTTGGAATACTAAAGTCAGAGTGTTTGTCTTTTTTTGATTTGTTCTTGTTCAAGTGTTGTCGCGTTTCCTAATGGGTGAAACTGCAAGTTTTGATGTTTTTAAATGTTTTGTGGCTTTTCATAAATTGGTATTCTCAGTAGGAGCTAGGTTTGTTAGGTATTTTTGCACTTGTTGGCTTTTAATGGTGGACAGGAGATTTTTTAATTCTCGCGTAGCTTGATTAAGTAGGGTTTTGCTTCTGAGATTTCGTATGGTAAGCCAGGGTCTTCTTGATCTTCGCTTTTTTTTAGTTTTTGTTTAATGACTGTCGGACAGTATTCTTATACTTGTTGGGTACTCTTCTATTACTTTATACAGCTTTCTTTCTCGAGTTAATGTTATTCTCGAACCCCATATTTGATTTTTGGAATTGTAATCTCCACCGACTATGAACGTGGGCTCAAGTGTATTGAAGAAGGATGCAAATTGCTGCTTTTTAATAGTGGGTCGTAGAGTACAGTATATAGAACAGAATATAATATCCGTTTTTTTTTTCATTACTGCGACTGTAGTGGCTTGGAGATGTTTAGAATGAAATTTTTGTAATTCATAATGTTTGATTGACGATTTTATGACGAGTGCGATACCTGTATGAGCAGTGCCATCAAGATGGGGGGTTGAGTATAGTGTATACCTTGGTATCTTCAAATAAGAGTTGATTGTAGAATGAGCTTGTTATATTAACATGACATCTATGTTTTAAAGTGATAAGAATTAATTCACCTTCTGCCTATGTTGAGCAAGGCTATTAGCGTTCTATAAGGTAATTTTTTGGATATTAGGCATTGTGACTCATTTTGCTAATTATGGTTGTAAGTAGGTTGAGTATGGTGTCCATTCTTTCCATGAGTTTTGTCATAAGTATCTCTAGTTTGTTATATGTTTGTTGTTGGGGTGGGATTTATGTAGATTGTTGTGAAATATTGGTTTTGTTGTAATCTGATATATTTTTGGGTTTACGATACTCCTTGTGCGCAAAATTGGATTGAGTATCAGTCGGTCTTGGACGTAAGGGAGGATATTTTCTTTTCTGAATTCCTTTTGCAATTATACAGCCGCGATAGTTTGCTAGGTGGCTACCCTGACAGTTAATGCATTTCAGATCCTGCTTTTTAGCTTTCCTTTCGCCATTTTCCGTTACGTGGTCGTCTGCACATTTAACGCATTTGAGTGACCGAATCGTTGACACTTTTAACATTGAATTATTTCCCTTTTGATTCTAGGCGGCTCGAATCTTATTTTAAATTTCATTAAAAATTGTATGTCGAAGATTTTTTTGTTGTTGTCGGCCTGTTCTAGTTCTACAAAGAACATCGGCAATGGAGTTTTGGTGATTCTGTGTCTGATATTATGAATGCTCGGGACCTTATGTCCATGGTTATTTATTTCAACTACTAATTCTTTGATTTCGACTGTCGAGTGCATTTCTCGTAGTACTGCTTTGTACTTTTTATTCTCCTTTTTCTGGAATGTATAAAATTTCGGGTTTTTTCTCTCTAAATATTTCGATAATTGTACAATAATCTGTAGGTTTGTTTAGTTGCATCTTTGTTTGTGTGTTATTGATTAATTTAACAACATAATTGTCTTTGACTTTCTCTTACAACATGTCTGTTAGGGGGTTCAAATTATTTACGCCATAAATAAATACGGTTTTGTTTCTACTACCTCTTCTTCAGGATTAGAATCGGCGACAGGTTGATATTTGTTAGAGGTGGTTGGGTTAGAGGTGCTTAGCATCGTGATGTAGTTTGGAACCATTAAGTTTCGTTCTTCTTGCGTTTGGAATTTGTTATTGACCGGCGAGAGTTGAAGTACCTATGTGTTCCTTGTTGATTTGATTGTTGCGTTAAGTATGTGGGATAAGCGTGTTGTGAGTGCTGCAATTGAATTTGGATGGGTGGTTGTTGAAGTTAAAAATGTTGTTGTTGAGGGGGCATCTGTTGATATATACCAGGATTAAGAGGCTAATCAATTAATATCGGTGTTGAAGGAGGGTATTGATACCCGTAATTTGGCGCGCCAAACATGGCAGCCTTATTTAAATGAGCAATTATTTATAGACGTATTGGTGTAATGTGTTAGTTTATACAAAGTATCAATATATTAATGTAAATTTAGAAAGTTATCGGCTGACCTTTTGATTAGCTATCGCTCGCTGGGCTAGTAGGTGAAAGCGACACACAACCTTGCGGAACGAAAGTCAAATCGCAATTCCCATCTATGATAATAAATTGTCTGTTTAACTTTGTTTTTAATAATTGCAAGCCTTCTCCTTATGTAATACTGTTTCTATTTAGAGGTTGACGACCATCTGGTTAAATAGTTCTCTGTCACTCGCAGCTCAGAAAAGTTGTTCGGCGTTCATTCCAGCCCTTATTCTTATGTTTCGAAGCCAACATAATCTTTTTCTATCCTACTCCTCTTTTTCGGTCGAGTGTTTTTTCTATTTATTAGCTGTGATGGTTTGTATTTATTATTTCGGAAGATATGTCTAAAATACGTAATCTTCATTTCTTTAATTGTACTCGCTGATTCTCTATCTTTCCCTACTCTTCTTAATACTTTAGCATTACTCACTTTATCAGTCCAAGATATTTTTAATATTCTTGTTGTCCACATTTCTAGGGATTCTATTCTTTAATGTTCAAGTCTCTACTCTACACAGCAAGTTAGACCACCCGTAGCTCTTAAGAAATTTCAAGAGAATTGTAAGGTTAAGGCTTCTATTATTTAATATCGATTTAAATTAACGAAAGCACGTCTGGCTATTTCAGTCCTTTTTAAAATTTCTTCATCTGGTTCTCATGAGTCATATTTGTACTTTCTGATTCTGTCAATAGGTGTGTTATTTAGTGTAAGATGTATTTGTTTTACTTGTGTTTTTCCGATTACCATGTATTTTGTTTTGTTTAAATTCATACTTTCTTCTGCTGCTTCGCGTTCGTTATTTAATCGCGTTAACATATTTTGGAGATTTTCAGCAGTTTGGGCTAGGATTGCCGTGTAGGCGGCATATCAATGTTGTTATTAGCTTCTCCGCTTATCTTAATTCCTTCTAGCGCTTTTCATAGTGCTTTATAAAATATTTCCTCATAATGCACATTGAATAAAATCGGCGAAAGTACGCAACTTTGCCTTACACCCGATTTAATTTCAATTTTGTTTGTATCTGCATCTTGGTTCTGATTATCGCAGTTCGATTCCAATAGATATTTTTAATTATGCATCTATCTTTTTCATTCAATCCTAATTTTATTAGCGATTTGATAACTTGGACATGTTTGACTCGGTCGAAAGCTTTCTCGAAGTCATTGAAGCAGACGAAAGCTGGTTTTTGGAATTCTCTGCACTTCTGCAACGAAACGTTCATACCAAATAGAGCTTCTCGAGTGCCCAATCCGTTTCTAAAAGCAAAGACTGATCAGTCTAAAATCATTACAGAATAGAGTATTGTTTTTCCTTGGTATTGGTATAAATATGGATTTTAACCACTCTTGTGGCATATTATAGATATCATTGAACGTTTTAGTTATTTTGCCTTTATTATCTTCGTCAAAAATTTTATAATATCTGGTCCGGCAGCTTTTCCGTTCTTGGCTAACTTTACAGCATATTTGACTTCGGACTTGAGTATATCTGGGCCTTCTATTTTCATCATTTCGTGTAAATTAATATCTTGTCTGTCGTCATGAAATGAAGTTTTAATGTATATTTTCCATGTAGGTTTAATATAATTTCTTTATTTTCATCCTTCATGACATATAATATCTTTCTTTTAACGTTTCCTGTTACTTCTTTTAATTTTTTGTGTAGATAAAATTTGCCTTGCTTGTTTTGCAATTCTTCTTTTTCATGCATCCATCATACATCCATTTTTCATTAGCTATTTTTATTTCTCTTCGGATCAAAGTATGTAGATCATGATATATGCTTTCATCTTTGTTTTCGACATTTCCTTCGCCATCCACTCTTTATTTGCTTCTTTTTTATGCACGCCTAGAACTTTCAGTTATACTTTCGTAGTGATTTTCTTTATATTTTTCCATTTATTGTCTGTTTCTGTGTTACAACTATTTTTCTTTAATTTTCGGTTGTGTGTTTTTATTTCTTTATTTTTGAGATTGTGTAGGTTAATTCTTGTATATGATGTTTCTCTACGTTTAATTATTTTTAGTTTTACATCTATTTTGGCTACTAATAAGTTGTGGTCAGTGTCGGTATAAGCACCGAGGTAGGTTTCTCGCTCTTGATACTATTTGGGAATCTTTTATTAACCACTATAAAATCAACTTGGAGAAATCTCTAGGTATACAAACTTTTAAGTGATAATTTAAACTGCATATTTATGACAATCATATTATTTTCACTGCAGTCTCCCCACAGTCATTTGTTGCCTAATCCATGATTGCCCACTATATCCTTAACTCTGCCTTCCTCTATTTTCGCATTATAATCTCCCATGATAAAGTTCATTTCGTGTTTTCTAAGGTATTTGCCTGCAAAACTGCATATATCTGTATGACATTAATGTTCATTAGTTTTGCTTTTATCTGCAGCATCATAACGCGATCAGAGTACGGAATGAAGTTTAGCACAAATTTATTACTTCTGCTGTCAATTAATATCCTTACGCCGTTTTGGTGGATGTTATCATTTCTTCCATAATAATATATAGCGGTGTCGTCTAACTCAAATTTCTCCGAGCCTGTCAATTTGGATTCGCTAATATCTAGTATTTTGATTTGATTTATTTTTATCTCATTAATTCTATTTTGTAACTTTCCTGTCTGGTACTTATTCCGGAGATTTCATGTCCCTATCCTTTTAATACTGTTTTTTTTTTGGATCCGCTCGGGGATTCTTAGCGCCCCTATCTTATTCAAGGGACGCCGGAAAGTCGGCGCTATATCTTCAGTTTAAATCTCCATTGTGGTCATTCTTATTCCTCTTCCTTTCTGACTGCAGTACTTCAGCCTTTCTGCTAATTCAGCTCCGCGTGATGAAATCTGTCAACGAGCCGTAGATGTTTTCATCTCCACCATCGTTGCAGTATTGATAGCTACTGCTGTTCTCTACCAATAATACAACAACCGCTCACTACAAAACTGTTGTCATGGACTTGTAATTGTTCTAGTTCTGGTTGAGCAAAAAAGACTGCCTTCAGAAAATGATCTCACGTTCAATTTGTTAAACATCAATCACCTGTTCAGATGGAACTCTACGTCTTCTTCAATATGATGTTTTTTTATTCGTAGGGAAATAAAAGCTACATCATAAATTTGATGAATATTTTTTTTATTTAGTAACTATTTCATAGAGCTTACGCATGGTTCATAACAATAAAGTTGTTAAATTTTCAACAATAATATCAAATTAGGATTTTCTATTTTACCGTATAAATTTCTATTTATCTATAAAGAAAATCCTAAAAATGTAAACGAGTTAATTGTCCATTTATATAAAACAGTTAGCATCAATCTTCTATAATGTGGATAAAAGTACACATCTTAACAAATGTTATAAATAGGCGCTGTTTCTGCAAACACTTGGTAACCCACCTCGAGAGTGCTAATTCATTATCCTCTTTAATATGCACAAGAAAAATGGTTAAATATCTAAAGATCGACTAAAGATTTAGACAATATTGGCTTATATTTAATAAGTTTAAGTCGTACGTTACGCGCTCAAAAGGTCTGTATCAGTTATAACCAATTTCTTCAAAAATTATGCAATTTTCAAAGAAGGGGAATTACAAAAAATATTAGATCTTACTTCTTACACTTTTCAAATGGTAAAGACAGAAAAAAACTATAAAGTACCACATTTTCAGCCCCCTACTTTCGTATTTTTTATAATACAATATACTAGGTGTTCTTCTTCTTCTTCTTTTGTTGTATCTTATAACAGAGATAAAATTTATCATCATATTTTGTTGCTGTGAGGAGGTAGAACGTGTCAAGTACAATCTACTGGTGAACGCTGTTTAACCATGATATCCTTCTTCTTCTTATTCTTCGTTTTCTTGAATTTTTCTCATGACATTTAATTGTACCAGGTGGTAGTCCTCATTTCTAATTATCTGATTTAGCTGAACTGTTTTTTGATACTAATTTGAGTTACTCTCTGTCCGTTATGATCTTTTTCATTTATTGTATATGTGATCCATACCATTCTTCTTAAAAACCACATTTCAAACGATTCTTTGTGTCCGCATTTCTGCGGATCAGACATAACATTTTTCTAATTTTATTAGTAAGAATAAAAAAAGATTTTTACTTCAAAATATATTTTTTCTATTGAGGAGCGTACGTCTGAACATTTCAGTTTGATTTGTAATTTTCAATGTTGGGTCCATATTTTTGTTTATCCAAATTTCTAAATATTTATACATATCTACTACCTCCAATTGTTGATCTCTGGCGTTAAACGGATTTGGTATGTTTTGTGATTTTCTTATGACCATAATCTTGGTTTTGATTGTATTTATTTTTATTTTTCTTTTCTCGCGCTTATTATTGACTCTATCTATTAATGTTTATAATGTTGTGTCTGAATCTGCTATAATAACGATATTTAACAACAGATATTTAATATTTCTTTATTTATTTTTATTTCAACATGAAGTTCTTGCATGTTTTTAGAGTACATGTTGAAAAGTATGAGAGACAATGTATAACCTTGTCTTACTACTTTTCTGATTTCAATTTCTGCATTCGTAATTCCTTTGAGCTTAACAATTGCTTTTTGTTGCCAATAGATATTTTGTATTATTGGAATGACCTTCTATTTTTTTGAATTAGTTTTATGAGGGTTTTATGCTTAATGCGCTTGAACGCTTTTTTAAAGTATATGAAACATGAATAAATTCTTTCGTTGGTCTAGATATTTTTGAAGCAGAAGATGTAAATGAAAAGTAGCTTCTCTTATATCCGTGGCTTTATACAAATTGATATTCTCTAGATGTAACGTCAAATTTTCGATATATTCTATATATATTATCATGCTTGTTATTAAGTTCATTTACTTCTTTACATTTATTTTAATTTTTAACTTTTGAGAGTTCTTAGTTTAATATTTTAATTAAGTACTAGCAGAAAATTTTGTTTATTTATGTTTTAATTTTGATTTATAGCTGCGCCCGAACTACGCCCGGGATCTAATTTTATGTCGACTCCGGAGTATGTTTTTCATTATGGCCATTAGCGAGTCTGATTGCGTCACATGGTAATGTCAAAACATACACATGTCTACCATGGAGGTTGAACCATGTATTAGTAATTATGAATGAGTGTTCTTACAAGAATTTATTCAGACGACCACCCCCTTCATTTCTGCCTCCTATAACCTTTACATTTAGGTCTCCTATAATTATAGTCAGGTCGTGCCGTTTTGTAGATCTTAGTTCTTCAACTTTTTCTGCTGTTGGGCATATATTTGGATTTAATGTTCATCAACTTTCCTTGTATCTTATTTAGTACATTCTTGTTTGACAAAGCAATAAATTTTGTGACTAACTGTACCATTCTACTATCGAATATTATTCCTAGTCATTTCACGAATAATAGAATGTAAGTTTATTTTGTTTTATTTTATTGCAATTTAGCCATCTACTCTCATACAGTACATCGATCCCCAGTCTTTCTACTTTTCAAACATCCGTTTTTGAGTTTTCCGGTTTTGAAAAGGGTGTTTAGGTTCCATGTTTTTATACTTATTTTTTCTTTAAAGCTTTTTCTTTTGAATATTCTTGCCATCATCTGTTCACTCAAAATCTGCCGGAGACTTTTTAATCTGTTTATACCATATAATTATTATTTTTGGAAAATAATGAGGTGGTTTTCCCTTGTATTTTTCATGTTTTCTGTCAGAAAAGTTCCACTTTAAACTCGCTAGCTACATAACGCACATCCATTGTATTTCATGCATTGTCCAGGGATTACACGATTCATATTGTCGTGGACATAGAAGTAGGATTTGTTGGCAGAGCTAAGGTTTAGTTAGAATTTTCCAGGGACATTATTGTCGTGTAGACATCAGTAACTTACACAACTCCCAAGACTCTTACTAATTCTTGATCCCCAAAATACATACATAATGTGATAATTATTTTTTATACATTGTATATTATACCTGTAACAAGTCTTGAGAGTAATTTGATAACAAGATTTAAAAAAGCGGCATTTTTGATGAAAATAAATATTATAGATATTTAGTACAACAAATTTCGGTAAAATACTTTTTCTCACTTTTCCACTCAACCATATTTTCAAAATTGGGAACATTTGTTATTCGTCTCTAGATTATGTTAGTGTACTACACCTTTATTGTAGATTTTGCTGATTATGTTGGCATTTTATTTCAAAAGCAAAATTTGTGTTTTTTATCGTAACGGAAATATAAGGAAAAACAGCATCAAGTTTTTACAAAATTTGTGGACGTTTTGTCATTTATTTAATTTTTTTTTTTGTATTTCACTCTTACAGTTATTTTAAAATCAACTTCTCTGTCGTTTTCCGCCTAAATATTAATTTTTAAAATGAATTTTCAAATGTTGGTATCTGCACAATAAGGCAACCCGTAAATGCGTCCAAAATTGAATTTTGTAACTGTCACGTTAATATTTATATAAAAATAAATACGGCGTACCTTTGAGACTGCTTTTAATTCTATAATTATCTGTTATACCAGTTCACTCGGCTTGCGAGCAAGAGAAACAGAAACAAGATCAAAGCATTTTTTACGGGAAATAAAAAATTAATTTTCATCTGAAATTTCATTTAACCTCACTTTGAAGTAGCAATTCCAATCTTATTAACTTATTTCAAATTAACGTTTGTTAAATCTACGGTTATCTATGGTTTTTGACCAGGTCAAATGTTAGACTCGGAATTACTTGCAATTCAAAATATCGTTGCGTCAACTTTCAGGGTTTTTCAAATCAAACTAGCGTTATCTAGCAACGAGCTGAAAACTAACGATTTTTTCATAAGAATTAAATTCAGGCTCTACTGCGTACGAAAAGCCGTCTGCTCCATTTGTACATCCCAATAAAAACTTTATCTCGTCATTAAGAAACACGACTTTGATAACATTCAACGTGGCGTATTGTGGCATAGTTTGGAATTATGTGCTTAATTCGCGTTTTAAATTGTGTAGTGTGCGGATCTGCGTTTTGGCGAAATTAAGGTAACCGTCTGTCACTATATTTCCTTCAGCAAACGTAAAAATAACCATTTAAAATATCAGTGACAATTTATTTTGTTTTTATTATTATTATTTACTACATAATTGTAATTAAAATTAAAACGAACATATTTGTATCTACGACATTACATCCAATTTATTTGCAACCTCAATAGCGACCCAAGAAGAATAACTATTTGATCATTTGTAAACACAGTAAGCCTTAAGAGGTCTTAAGTACTAATATAACAATAAACAACACTCGGTTTTCTTTTAACAGCAATATTATAATTTAAGCAAATTTAAATTAACTAATAATAATGAAAATATGGCAATGTTAAGATTAAGCTCAAAAAGCGCAAGAAATCAGTAAATTTTCAGTTTATCCTTATATTAATACAAATTTTAAATCTTTTCTTTAATTTAGTGAGCCAATCGACAGAAAATTATAGAAAAGTCAAGTTTCTGCGAATTTAAAATTGTCTTTCTTATCACATACTGTGGTACTCAATGTTGAGAAACTCCAAAAGTAGAGAACCGCATATTAAATGCGTGACACTAAAGTGAGTAACTATGTACTTTAGTATCATAATCTCATATTCATCTGATATTCATTTTAGTTTTTTTTGTTAGAATGTTACTCTAGCACTAAATCAGTTCTCTTATTGACACTGTTGTTTTCTTTCTCCTTTTGTTACTATCTTTTCCGCTTTTTATTTCGACTCATTAGTATTTTTGCAAATTATGTAACATAATTTCTTTCATTATCTTGCCTATATAAGTTTCCTAATTCAAGGCTGATCGTCCTCTTCCTTTTTTACCTCTTGGAGACTATTCTGTAATCTTCCTTAGTCATCTTTGTTTCACGTGACCATACCAACGTAGTGATCGATTTTCTAAATTCTTAGTGATTGATTTCTGTTCTCATCCTATCTCTTCTGGTAGTTTTTAAACATCTTCTTAAGTAATCCAATTCTACTGCTCTAATTCTCGAACATATTTTGTGATTGGCCACAATTCTGCCCCATAGAGTGTGATATTCTCAACTATACTATGGAACATCATTTCCTTTATGTCTTTACTTGAGTTGTCACTTCATAGTAGTCCGTGTAGATTCTTTGTTGTCGTTTTTTCCATCGTTATTCTTTTGAGATATCCTTCTCACACCTGCCGTCTGAGCTTATAGTCATTCCTAAGTAAGTTAAATTGTTGCAGGGTTTAATATCCTGTCAGTCAACATTTAAGTTCCCTGACGCTCTTTCCACATACATGTATTCTGTTTTTTTGAAATTAATCTTTAATTCTCCTTCAAATTGATCTTTAAGTTTTATTTTAATTTTCAAAGTTAAAATTTATCTTTGGTTCTTGGTTTTGCTACTCATTCGTTCACCAATTTGTTGTACTAATATATTATAACCGTAATTAATATTACGAAACTTTGTAAAACCGCTAAGTGCATCTCCTCCTTTTTCACAAAGCAGGTCGTGAGATCCTCAAAATAATTTTGTTGAAATTATTTTAAGAACAAAAACATATTTACTATCCCTATTGCCATTAGTATTGCAGCTCTTCCTAAATCCTTGGCAGTTGAAAATTCTTATAATTTCTCTTGTTTTGCTTAGTAAAACTTTTACTTCACGAGCTGACCAACCAAAACCTACCTCAAAACGCAAGACCATAAAGGTTGTTTTGCATTAGTATTATGAATAATAGAATATCTTGTTACACATTTGGTCACTTCAAATGTCATGTTTTTGCCTGTATGATCAGTTTGGTTTTGTTATATGTCAACGTATAATAAAACAAATATGGTTATCTAAAATTCTGATAATCAAAGCTATTGGCAATGCTAAATATTTATTTACAACAAGATTTGTCTAATAAATATTTGACAAGGTTTGACCAAATTACTTTTCTTTATTCCCTCAATCGAGGAGTGTACTAGGGCAACTATTGTATGTTCTTTTGATATCCAGAATTACTGTTGGTATATTTGAAAATTTCACTTTTTGTCATGTTGTTTTATTATAATGTATAACGAAGCATTTCACCATCAACAATACACTTTTTCGCTGACTTATACGAACATTAGAGGTATACTCAAAAGCCAACGTATTAAATATTCATAGTGGAACCATCATAGTAGATGTCTAATGAAGTAATCTACTAAGATGAACTATATTATGTAAAGTAACTGTTGGATATTAACAGTGAAGATGTAAGTTATTTTCTAATCTTCATTTGTTCTAACGTTGGCACTTTTTTACTACATATATATTGTATTGTACATAATAGACACACCGGGTATACGAGACTTAAAATGGCGTCAATTACCATACGAAAAAGTGGCGGCCATAGAAAAATGTAATAACCTATTCTTGGAATCCAACCCCACTTTTTGTTCAGCGATCACACATTTAAATCAGGGAGTTAAATGTAATATCTAATGTTTTATTCTAAATATGAAGTTTTTTTAATCGAGGAATAATATGTATATATTAGTTTTTCAACATGAACAAAATAGTTTGATTATAAAAATATTTATCACTAAATAATACGTTTCAAATCATTTTTGTACATTTACAGATACATTGTGCTGTTTACAAAGAATTCTATTGTTAACAAGACGT
This sequence comes from Sinelater perroti, assembly GCA_036346155.1. Classification (NCBI taxonomy): domain Eukaryota; kingdom Metazoa; phylum Arthropoda; class Insecta; order Coleoptera; family Elateridae; genus Sinelater; species Sinelater perroti. The sequence goes on from JARFIY010000039.1 coordinate 227,424, forward strand.
TTCAGAAGCTTAACAGGATTTTTGTCTTACTTAGCTACCAAATTTATTTAAGCTATAAAGTATAATAAATAATAATATTTATATTTAATAAGTACTTTTGCAATTTGAAAACAAGTGCCGCTTTTCATATCAGTTATAGATCGGATTAGCGCCTGTTGTTGCCGCGGAAAGCGTTTATTTACATAGTTTATTTTGGTAAAATTTTATTTTGTATTATTAAAAAAAATATTCCAAATACTTTTTTAATATAAAGCTACAGAATGCATTTAAACTTGACAGGGAATTAAACCATTCAAATATGGCAAAATATTTATTTGTTTCCTGTTTCTTTATTTCCATTTTTGTTCATCTATTTACTTTTTGAAATCTGAAAATATAACAAATTAATAAGAAACAAAAGCGTTTGTTTATACTTTTTTAAACTATTTAATCTAAATTGTAGAAGTTTTTATTTTGAGTATATAGTTCTCAATGAACTTTTTATTTAATCCTTTTAATAGCTGCCTTTTTGGAACTTTCTGATTTAATTTTTTCTGACTATCTTTACCATTTGGATTTAATAAAGTAACTTTTTGAATATTTATACAATTTTTACCATAGATGTCTCTGATATTACAAAGCTTAAGATGATCAGTCACGGCTTGCCACCAATGAATCAGTGAGCAAAGAAAAGGTTTCTTCTTAAAAAGTCTTTTTTTTAATTTGTCAATTTATCTAAAATTTTTGATTTTCTTTAAAAACTATAAAATTAATAAAAATGTCTGGTCGGCTCTATTAGTTACAACATGTTAATATCTGACATCCTAAAGAAAATGAGTTTTTAAAATAGTTTTTTGGCCTCAAGCAGTGTCTGAAACTTTTTTTAAGCAAAATGTAATTCTGTGATCTAAAATAAAAGCAAAGTTCTACTTTTTTCCGTAGCTGATAAACACTTGATATTAGAATAGTTTGGTGTTCTCTGATGATACACACCGTCACTCATTTTTCATTTTTAAAAGAGGCGGTTTTTCAAAATTATTTTTATTGCCATTCAACGTTTAGCTCTAAAAAACATACAGGCAAATGTTTACTAAAATATTGTTTAGAGAAATTATGTATAATAACTAGAAACCCTGGCTGTTTAGATTTATTTCTTTTGTAGACTCTCCCTAGTTTAATAAACTCGACAATTCAAATTGAAAAGAATGAATTTTCCAAAATAGTTTTTACAAACCTCTAGCAGTGCTTCTAAAAATTTTTTTTTAAACAATTTAAAAATATCAAAAAAATTTATGGTGCCTAAATTTCTTACCTCAAAAGGCTCTACTCTAGTGAAGCTCTCTGTCATTTCTCAGTTAATAGATACTTGATTGTTATTGCCATTTGATGTTTAACAATGACCTAAAAATATTTAATTAAATTCTCAACAAAATATCATTTACCTAATGGTTAGAAAACTTGGTTGCATAAATTTATTTTTTTTTAGTTAAGTTTTATCCCTCTTCTTTAGTAGATGGAGACTCCGCACTATGTGGTTTGCTATTATCCAATTTTTATAACTAATTTGGTTTCTATTTTTTGATGATTTTGCGAACATCCAGATAAACAAACATTTTAAGCTTATTATTTTCTATTTCCCCTTTATGTGTTTCTTCTTTGTAACTCTCTTTGTTTTACTTTCTAGAATGCTTCCTTAAGTCTCCCCTTTTCCCTTTACTTTAAATGCACCATACAAATTTAGTATTATACTTTCGTCAATGGTTAAATGATATAATTATTAACTAAAAACTTTTAGTACCTGACTTTTGGCCCCAAAGACCTCGAAAACGCGAGAGATTAATTTTAATAAAATACACGTGTTTTATTTGCATGCGTCTTCTTTTTGGGAATCCATATAATCAGCTAGAATGTAGACTTTGAAAAATAAAAAGGTAAAGTTGTCCAAAAGATTTGTATTTTATATGAACAGAATTGTCCTGCTAAAGTCGGGTGCTTCATGATGGTAATAAAGTTTGGTACAATTTCTCATCCGACGTCACAATTCACTTCCAGAAACGATCGTTCAGAGGGTTGTTGAGTAATTGAGGACAGATTTCGACTCTCTTAGTGGCCCGTACTTCTTGTGAACAAAGTCAAGCTGATGCCAGTGGAAGACCACAGTTCCAAGAACCGATGCCAGATCACAACTGCTTGATGAAGGCTGTCAGGAAATCTTCGTTGCTCAACTTTGATGGCCGACCAGAATGAGACTTGTCTTTATGATCAAAATTTCTTTCGTCGAAGCACTTGATCCAACTCTTCCATCGCTTTCTACCTTGTAAATTGCTTCGGCAGCATCTCTTGTGGTCAGACTTTTTTCTAATAATGTCGTAATCTATTAGCATCAACCATCCTGAAAAGTGAATGAAATATGTTGATTGCAATTTCTACTATAAAATAAAATCAAAACACAAATTTTTGATCGTGAGCACGAACTTTTTGCCCAACATAAAAAATATCAAACCGTCGCCTTCTTTGCAATCGAGTTTTATGAAAATAAGTATTTTTCTATACCACATGGGAGCGTTTACCAACTTCAACGGTTTCCCTTTTAGAACAACAAATACCTAATTTGTAAAAAATAATTTGGTTTTAAATAATTTAAGAAAAGGTAATTTCGACAATTCTATTTGATAACAAAAAGAAAATAGTTTACATAAAGCTATAAATTGATGACAATATTAGAAATAAATTAAACCACCATTAATTTTTTAATTTAGTTTTTCATAATTTCCTTCAATATTATCATAACTATTGTGATGATGCCTATATAGTTCTTTACAGTCATTTTGCTTCTTTTATTCATTTTGTGGTTTTTGGTTATCTATTCAAGGTATTTATGTTTTTTAAATAATGTATTATAACCCTACACCAATTGCTAAATGGGTATATATATATATATATATATATATATATATATATATAAAATGTATTATGCATTGTAATCATTTATTAAGTTTGCTTGATTTTTGTTTTTATTCGGTTAACTTCGTTTTGGTATCTATTTGTCATCTATCACTACTATCTGTAATATAAATGCATTAATACAATGATCTTCCTATAAATACCTGTAAATTGATTTGTATTAATTTTTTGATCTTTTTTACTAAAAGCATCTTTGAAGCTACTTATTACATCAAGGTCACTAGCTATTTGACGTTTTTCAATTTATTTACTGTCCTAATTTTGTTTTTTTTTTATAGTTGAGTCAGATATACGATAAAATTTGCGTTTTGTGTAGTTACTTGATTAGTTTCCTCTTTTAACCTCCTGAATACCAAACAAAAAACGTAAAACCCTATTGATCGCTATGCGATAAATCTAATTTTTAATTTTTTTCATTTACTGCATGAATTTTCTTAAAAATCTCCGTGAACCCAAGGATCTTTAAAGATTTTTTCTCGACTTCAAGAGAAATAAGAAAAATTAAACTTTGTTTATAATTACTTTATTGTAAAGTTAATTTTCTAGTATGGGTGTAGTAGTCTTAGCTGCTAGTGGGCAGAACAGGTAAGGTTTCTGGTTTCTCTGAAGTGAATAAACGTGACATTAGACACATTCCGTCTTTTTATTTTTCCTCTTTTTTGGGTAAGAAAGTGAGCATCCAAGTAGAGTCGGTTTTCTGGGACTAGTTGACTTGGGCACAATATGATACTGTGAATAGTCGGGTATTCCTGAAGAATCTCCTTCACCAGTACTTACATAAATGATTTGTATGGCCGTTTTGTAGTTGGATGGAGTTGGTTATACGCTATTGTAGATGGTGTGGTCGTAGAGGTAGAAGTACACCATTTGTACCACTTAAGACTTTTCCGGATCGACTGGTTAGGTTTCATAACTTTGTCCGTATCGTCTACACCGTACATTTTTGAGTTATAAATCAAAACCATGTTGGGTTTTTCCTGGAGTAATTGGGATTTAACAATCTTGATTGAACCATCTTATGGGGAAGGAATCTATTTATTATCCATCCAACTCCAAAACAAAGAGATATTTCTCAATGTAAATTATTTTTTTATTCTAGTTCAATGAAAATCCATGCAGAATTGTAAGAATTGACTTTTCCCTTCGTGGATTTCTCTTTCAATTGTGTTTTCATCTTTCTGATTTGCTTCTTCTATAAGATGGCAATGTAATACGTACGTTTCTTGGCCAAGTAGGGCACAAGGGCTGAACCAGTTGTCGGCTGCTACGCGGTGACCTTTGCAAAAAAAAACTTGTTGGAGAAGAGTGGCAACTATGGAGCATCCTATGACAAAGTGTCTAAATGCTGAGTTTATTCATTCGTTTACCTGATGTATTTACACAGGCATAGAAAAAATAAAATAAAACTAATACAACCAAATTACAGACTAGAAAATCATTGCTAGGATGAAGGAGTGTAGAAATGATGTAGAAATTTGAGTTCAATAACAAATGCGGCGGGGTAGATACACGAAAAACTGGGAGCCAGGTTAGGTTTACAAAGGAAACGCTTTCTGATGTTCAGTTGGACTTTATACCTCCCTTCTGAATAAATGGCTTGGCCTTCATTGGTTTAGATCTCACAACTTTTACGGGCTGAAAGTTTTTGGATAGGAACTTGGCCTTATTTTTAACATTTATGTTGTTTGGAAAAGATTTTAGTTATTTCTCGCCATGGTTTTGCCGAAGATTGGAATCTGAAATAAATCATCTTTTGTTCAATAGTCTCTCAAGTCACCGCGTTTCACCAGGCCCATCAGTGTAGATAGAGCCACGAATTTCTAAAATTCTATGTCTTAATGGGCGTCACTTTAGAAGTACCCTGGGTTTGGTGGATTTTACTTGGGCGCCATACCGGTTGGTCTTTTCGGATGTCCCAGAGTATTTCAAAAGTTCCAGAGGTATCGAATTTTGATAAAAGTCAAAGTCTGGATGGTATTTGTCAGGACTGAGAGAAAATGATGTCGTTTTTGGCCAAAAGTCAACACCGTTTGCCTATCTCGCGTTAGCGGATGAGCTGGAACGTTGGGCTAGAACAAACTATGGGGGCAAAGCTACAGCGGTTCTTTTCTTAATTCTATAATACTAAATGGGGACTGATTAATAGACTTCTGAACGGCTGGAAATTTGTCAAAAGAATTATCACCGTTGTTATCTTTACCTTCACCGCCATCATTTTCATTATGGTCATTATTCTCGTATTCCTCAGAGGATTCATTAGCATTCTCTATATCGGCGCTTTCTGTATGGCTTTTTCCTACAAGGTCAGGTTCCAAAACATTTTCTGAATAGTCCTCAACTACAAAAGAATGAATTAATTTTATTCCTAGATGTAAAAAGTAATGTAATTCAAATATGAAAGCAAAACATCTTACCTTCACTCATGTTTTCTTCGTTAAAGAAATATTTTGATCATTAGGTTTCAAAGACAAATTAAAAGTGTCAAATTATTGACACTTGCGCTCACAGGAGTAAAATATTTTTAAAATATTGACAGTTGATACCAAGAGAACAAAAAAAATTGTCGAAATATTATCATTTGAGAAATAGTTCCATATAAGCAAAATTAATAAATTGACGCTTGGTATCCAAGACGTTAAATTGCCTCAGGCTTTAAGTAGCATTTATTAGAATGGTCTTAATTTTGATATATGTTTATTAAATTTTGTATGTAATAATGTTATAGCAGAAATCTTTAAAGACATTATTGATAAGTTACTTACTTTATGAATAGAACGTTACAGCAAGGAAACCGCTTCTGCATGCATTAGGGCGCTGCTTCTTTATACAAAATTTTAATGTAAAATATATTCAAATTTTACTTTTCGCGTGTATAAAGGATGCTAATTAAAATTTATTAGCTAAATGCCAAGCACTTCCTTTATTGGTTAATTTATATGAATTATCTACGACAGCACGAAAATATGCTCCTTTGATATTTTAAATTGTATAATTACTTATCAAGGCAGCTTTACTGTGACATAAAAATTGCAAAAGACTAACTAAAAGCTACATCAAAGTGATCTTTCTATGGCCACAAAACACATTAGTTTTTTGTTTAAAATTTAGCTAATTTTAATTATTTGTCAAATTTAATATATTCGAAAAACAAACTAAAGGTTGGATCAAATTGAACGTCAGCTTTAAACTTCAAACCGTTTTTTTTGAACTCTGATACTTTGGCAGATGTCATGAAATACTATACGAAAAAACGACGAATTGTTATTGCTAAAATGCAGTGTAAATTCATTGAGTTTGTGGAGATACAAAAACTCCGTAAAACCAGATCGATAATAGATGCAAGACTTCGTGGGTATCAGCACGTGCTAAGGTCCCTTGAGAATTTGGCCATAGTTAGTCAAAGTTTCGCCGCATGTCTGGAAACATCGCCTCAGCATCCTACACAAGAATTGGACGAGAAGCTCCCCTCAACGAATACTCACTAAAAACCTGCACCTTCGTATATACAAAATTAAACTGACGCAAGAGCATAAGCTTGCTAGCCGTTCTCACCGTTCGTATTTCATCAATTGGTTTTTAGAGCATCATGGAGTAGATTATCAGTTTAGTCGGAAAAATTTAACGATGAAGCACATTTCAAACTCGACAGATTCATAAACAAAATTGTCACATTGAGGGTGTGGAAGAAATTCGTGTAACTCATGAAAAACAAATACAGTTCTTCGAGAACGATGCTGAAAATGTAACTTTGAATGCCGATCGTTGCTGTTATAATGGTAACTTAATTTTCTATTATCAATGGGGCAACATGGATCTGGAGTAAATGTGGTTTCAACAAGACGACGCCAGCTACCATACAGTTCGAGCAACGGTTGATTTATTGGACCAACGATTTTGTGGTCGGGTAATTTCATGAAAATCCAATATCAACTGGCCACCAGGCGCTAGTGTTTTAACTTTTCTTTCTGGGGTTACCTGAAATTCAAGATCCACGCCAGTAATCCACAACAATTGACGACCTCAAGAACAAAATCTGACATGTTATCAATTAGAACACAAATTTTGTGAGAAGAAAATTTTTATAATTTAGTACTCGATAAAATTTCATTCATAAAATCAATTCAAAAATCGTATTTATTCCCATCTCATAGTACCTTTATAAAACCTACAAACTTATTCTTTCAAATCAATCCAAAAATGTTTATGCCTAGTATCTTGAACCAGCAACCAAAAACAAGAAATCTTCAACAAGACGTTTTGTATAGGCAGATCTAGTGTTTTTATGAATAAAAATTTAATATCTGCAATTTATGACAGGCTGTAAGAAGGTTGTCCCTAAATAAAACACAAGGTATTAGAACAATCCGAATCTTATTGATATTAGTGTAAAGTACAGAATTAGCAGTTGAATATGAAACATGATGTCGGCCAAATGCTTTTCACAAGTAATGTGTCTGACAAGTAAAGTTTTTCATAATACTTTCCCATAAATGCGACTCCATTTCAGCAATTATACGTCTAAGGTTCTCTTTTAGTCCCAGAACAATACCAAGTTTGTTGACATAAACCCTTTCCTCCAAATAGGTCCAGATAGATTACATGGCAAATCCGTGGTGACCAATCAATGCCACTCTTCTGCAAAATAACACGACGCAAAAATTTGACTTGAATTAAAGTGAACGTTTCACGTACTATGTGACATGTAGCTCCGTCTTGTTGAAACCACATGTCATTCAAATTCAAATCTTTAAATTTATTGAAAAAAAAAGTTGTTTGGCAACAATGAATTGGTTTCTCGTGCATAGTACGTAGATGCAACAATTTAAGGAGCTTCATCGCTCAATATGAGTTTTTTCTTTTCTAAAACTCGCTTCACATATGTATGGCGTTTCTGGTGGTCTGTTTCTTTAAGTTGTCGAGATCATTAAATTTTATACACCTGTAAATGCAGATCCTTTGTTGAAATGCGTTTTGTAGTGCAATATGAAAGCTTCAATTTCTCTGAACGGCGACTTGACTGGTCCTTCATCCACACTATCACTTAATCGAGCAATATTCTCACCTGAACAACCGGCGTTGATAGAAAACCTTTACTCTGTCAATAATATGTTTCAAATTTTTACACTGACCCATGAATTGCACTCTCACAAGTCACATTATTGCATCATAGTTTCCTCCTTTGTGTAATCGTAAATGCTCACCCATTTTTGTAGATAATCATATTGATGCGTTGCTACACGGTATACACAGTTCCATGATGAGTTTGACATGTGTTTAGATATCGTCTGCACAAATTCAAACTTCCAACGTTCACAGAACACAAATTCAAGTCAAAGTTCATTTTGGATCACCCTATATTATTCATTACAATAATCTTTTTGTGGGTCCCGATAATCGAAATTCTACTTAACCTGACTATTTCTCGCCGTATTTATATTTTATTTTCCCGATATACTTACTACACTTAAAAATTTAATTTTCGTTTTTCTGCCAATAAAAGCGGCTTATTTTAACAAGCTCTGAAACTGTAGGCTGCAAAAGTTTGACGGCATAAAATATTTCCTATCGCTAAAACCTCTTAAACTTCTCAATATGCCAAAAATCCAGCAAAGTTATCCCCATTCTTACGCTTCCGAAGAAGTTCGAAATTTTTATTGCAGAATTTTTACAAAAACCGAAAGAGCCCGTTGGTATTTGTTGAAATATCAACGGCTAGTCCGTCTAAAATCAAATTAATTATTAATAGTATAGGAAGACTTCACTAAAATTATTATAAGATAAATAATTCTAATATTTTCACAAAAAAACTTCTTCCACGTGACAAATTAACTCTCCCGCTTTCTGTTACGCATGATATTCCTTTTATTATTCAATTTACGTTAAAAGCAAATGCGCGGTGCCTTTGCTGTTGGTTTAATTCCATAATTACCTGCCACGCCAGTTATTTCGAAGACATTAATAGAACAGGAGCAGTAAACCAAAAGCATATTTTTAATTTTAAATTTAATTTAAAATATCATACATGTGCCAACTTTAAATTCGAATTATAAATTTTATCTGACGTAACATGTCGGTGACCCCTTAACTAGGTCAGAGTTTACGTACCAACTTTAAATTGCAACCTGGATATGGACGTTAAGCTCCGTTCTAAATTTGTTATGCAAGTAGACAAACCTATAGACGGTGGGACAGATAGACAGTTAATCCATATCCAAACGTTGTTTTGGTTTTTTATCTCTATAGGTTATGCTAGATTAATTTAAGCAATTTTTTATTTTAATAATTATTTATAGAGATACTGTATTAACTACAAAAATAAATTAATGGTGAACTAAGAACTTTTTTCGTTGAATATATACAGGGTGGCCACAAAAGAGCACAGAGAAACAAAATTCTAATTTTTGAAAATTAGTAAATTTTAATGTTTATTATTTTTGTAATTATCCACATATACAAATGACACACTTTTTTTCAAATTTTTGTAAACGTAATATACTAAAAAAATGTTATTCTCCTTTCTCTTCTATTAGATTTATTGGAAAGTTACAAAACTTATAATGTACGTGCATAAGTGATAATTGTATACGTAAAGCTTTTTTTAACTAAAAAATAGTGGCTGTACAACATACGCGTACATTGATTCACACTAGTAGAACTATTTCTTACCCATCTTCAAACTGCTTTTTAGCCATTACCAGGTGTAGATAACGATGAAGTGAACACTTTCTTAATGGTTCCTTACCAGCTTTCTCTGTCTATAAAACCATTCTCGCCTGGCGAAGTCTATGATTGATAAAAATACCAACCACAAGAAACTGCCCCCTCATATTTAATAGCATATTAAGAACTGGGCACTTTCCAATCCAATGGAAAACAGCCCAAGTGATCCTTATCAACAAGCCTGGAAAACCTTTGAACTACTCTGCATCTTAATATTGTTCCTAAGCTGTTTAAAAAACTTGACCTGAAAAGGCTCCTACCAATTATTGAAGACGGATAGCTTATACCCGACCATTACTTTGGATTTAGAAAGTAGCACTCCACCATAGAACAAGTACACCGACTAGTAGATCACATCAATACCACTTTTGAAAATAAAAGTTACTGCTCTGTAGTTTTCCTTGGCACTAGCCAAGTCTTTGATAAGGTTTGGTACGAAGGTCTACTATTTAAGCTGAAATTCGTGATTCTCAAACCATACCTCAACGAAAGGTTCTTCCAAGTGAAGTATGGCGAAGCGTTATTTGATGTAAATGCCATTCAATCCGGAGTCCCGCAAGGTAGCATAATGGGGCTCCTGCTGTATCTTTTATACACAGCAGGCATTCTCATAAATCGCTATGCTGATGTTACACATCAAAACCTTAATGAAGCTGCAAGAACCCTACAACAAAGTTTAAATGAAGTCTGCGACTAGTTTAAAAATGGCGGTTTAAAATTAACGAAACCAGATCTTTCCAAATCATAATGACTAAATGTAGAGCCACCTAAAGTTAGAATGAATGGTCGCGCTCTCCCATAAGTTTACAGTGTACGATACTTGGGACTACACCTTCATAAAGGATTAACTTGGAGAAACTATATGTGTACCAAGAGGAAACAACTTAACCTCAAACTAAAGAACTACTGCTGGCTGATAGGCCGCAAATCTCAGCTTTTCCTTGCTAACAAATTTCTCGTATAGAAAAGTGTGTTGACCTATTTAGAGCTATGGTGTCCAGTTGTGGGGTACTGCTTCACACTCTCTTCGGATTATAACCAACGATTCCTATTTTGTGCCAAACAGAAATATGGGACGACCTAAAAGTGTTAACAGAGAAGGAAGAAGTAGCTAACAGCAGTACCAAATATCTCGGTAAATTAGAAACTCACCCTAATTCGCTTGCGTTAAACCTTTTAGATAACAGTGCAGAAGTGCATAGACTCAAACGTTTTAAGCATTGAACCTTCCATTTCGTACCTTCAACTAACTTATTAAATTAAGTATTTATTGTAAATGTTATTTATTTAAATTATTTGTAAGGAGAGATGCCAAAGAGTATTCCTCTCACTAGTACTATATTAACTTTTTACCTGTATTGTTACCACGTGTTACAATTAAATTATCATTTATAAGATACCACAACAATGACTAATTATTACCAATGATTACTGCAAAACTAATTAAGACTTTGTCATTCAGTGTGTGATATCTGCACGTTCACTTGATTGTCAGTGATTCGTATTATCGTGCGAGTTTATTTTATTTATTTTAAATATATATTCCTTTCAACAACAAGCGCTTATTACGTAACAACAAATTTCCATTTTTCAACTACAATTAGTTTTTTTTAATTACATTTAATAGCAATCAAAATAACAATACATATTTTATAGGTTTTGTGTAGGCTTAAAAGTCTCCCCCAGTGACGAATCCTCAATATTAGTTGGCCATTTTTGTTTTAACCCTTCATGGCCTGATTTTTACAGTAGTAAATGTAATAGAATGTTAGGATGAGTTTGCAGCTTATTATGATGCTTTATAGTGTTTTTCTTAATTACATCTTTAACATAGGGTACTTGTAAATTTTCTTGGAGGATTTACTTTGAGATGTACTAAGGAACATTCGTGATTATACGCAGTATTTTAGATTGGCTTCTCTAAATGATATGTATATTCGACTTGCCGCCACATTTCCAAAATTCCATTCCATATGTCCAGATTAGTTTTATAATGGTCTTGTAAATCAAAATCTTGGTTTCTTAGAGTAATTTGGGCTTTCTTTTCTTCACTCTCAGGCTAATCTGCTTTCTTTTTTAACAATATGTTCTTTCCAACTTCCATGTCCATGTGTAAGCCTAAATATTTTGTGCTGGTGATGTGAGAATTGCTATATTATTTAGGTATAGGATGAGACATGGTTAATTTGTATGGATTTTGTTTCATTGATTCTGATCTTCCATTTTATTGTCCAGGTTTTGATTTGGTTAAGTGAGCCTGTAAATAGTTCGAAGTTTTGATTCTTGCTGGATGCGAGGATAACCGAATCATCGGCAAATGTACCAATGGTGGTGTCTGTTGTTGTTGGAATGCGCAGTATACAGTGCATATAGTAAGGGACCAACGATACTGCCCTGAGGAACTTTAGATTTGATGGCGAAGTTTTTATATATACTATCATTTACTCTAGTTCTAAATTTTCTCTCACTCTAGTATCATTTTAGAAGATGCTAATATATTATAGAGAGGAATTGTTTGATTTAGTGTAGTAAACCAGGATGCCACATCTTGTCGAAGACTGATATGCAATACGTTTTGTTGTTTAGTGCTTTATTGATTTCATGGCTTATTCAGTGAGTTTCTTTGAATCTGGGGTATTCACTCTTCAGTAAGAGGACCAGTGTTTATTTTATATATATAATAAGCGGTCAGGCGTGGTGATCTAGTGGATAGGTCGCTAGACTACGAAACCAAGAGTTGCGGGTTCGAATCCCGCTCTCGTCAATTCGATCGCTGTAATTTTTACGGCCCAGCTCGACTCAGGCTACAATAAATGAGTACCTGGAGGTGTCAAACTCTGGGGTAATAAAAGGCGGTCGGTACGTAGCGCTAGCCACGTTACTGCCCTAGATTGTAGCAGACCTATCCTGTTACGAACCCATAGGGCCTTTGAGGACTGTTACGGGGAACTATTATTGAGCTTATTGGTCGGTATGATGACGTTCTCGTCAGGTTTTTTCAAGGTTTAGATATTATTATTTTGGCATTTTTTATTTGTTTAGGTCAGTAGTTAAGCCTCAGTACGGCATTACATAGATAAGTAAGCAGAACAGTTTCTTTTTGTAGTATTTTTTTAAATGTTTTTGGTGTTATGTTGTCAAGACTTGGAGATTTTCTGAGATTTAGAAGATTAATTTTCTTTTCTATTTGCTTTAATAGATGGTGGAATTTGAGGGTTATCTATCAAATCTCTTTCCATTTCGTCATCCGCATAATTATCGTTTGACTAAATACTTTTGCAAGATATTCAGAAAATGGTCGCATTTTCGTTGTGGGTAGGATATACACGTTCTTTAATTTTTTTTAATTTTTGATTGGCTTCCAAACTGACTTGTTGAATCTGCTGAGTATTATAATATAATCTTGGAATGGCCTTTCTTGTGTTTCTTTTATTATTGTTCTTAGGTGATTAATTGCTCTCTTAAGTTCTGCCTTATTTGTTGGAGCTTTGATCCGGTACCATTTAGGTTTCTCTTTTTATTGCTACCAATCTTTTTATTTCTGATGGTATATTATGTGCTTGTTTTTGTCTATCTATTTAAAGTGTGGTCTGTCGTGCTGTATCTATGATGAAATTAGTTAGCATTGTTAATGCTTTTTCGATTTTGTTAGGATTTCTAAGACTAGCGTTCAAATCTGTTTTTTCTTCGATTTTATGCTAACAAATTACCCAGTTTGTGTTTTTGTTATGTAACCTTAGTATTGTTTTTTGTGTATGATAACATTACTAATTGTTGAAAATATTGGTCATAGCCGGTTGGAATATTAATGTATTTGTGGGAAATTCCATTAACAACAAAGAAGTCTAAGAGCCCCGGCATTTTATTCGGATCCGTTCGTCAATAAATAGGAGCGTCGGTTGACAGAAAGGAGTGTACGCAAACTAACCAATAATGCCACAAATCAATTCATATACGCAACATCAAGTCAAAATTATTTACTGCGTGTATCTTGTACAAATTTTAAGGTAAATTTTAAAAAAGGGGTATACGACGAATTTCTGTGTGGATTATCTTTTTCAGGATTTGCAGGTACTTTGAACGGTTTTTAAAAACCTCAGTTCTGATATAACCCCAGATGTTGTTAATTTTGGGAAACAATGGTGCTTGCACTGTGTCTTACTGAAACTAGACATTTTTCAGGCCGAGTTTGCAAGAGCTGGAACATGCTGACATACCGCTTACAACTGACGATAGCTGCCCGATTTCCCTCTTCAAAAAAGAAGACCCGATTATCCCCATTCTTAAGAGTATGAATCAAACTGTATCACAATCACTATGCAGAGGTTTCTGGTGATCATCATTGAGTTTTTTCATTCTAATATCAAAAATTTTACTTATTTACACATCCAGGAAGATAGATATTGCTCGTTACTGAAGAAAACAACCGTTCCATGCGGTAAAGCTTCAATCATTTTTCATATGGCACAATTCGACTACACCAATCACAATTTGACAATTCTTGAATAACAACTATTTTGTATGGATGAAAACGAAGGTTTTGATGAAGAATTTCCCGCACAGTGCGACCAAAAAATGTTTCGCGTATTCGAGCAGTCACGACTAAAATATTTTGTAATGAAAACTTCAAATCCACCTGTTTCCATAGACGCCATTCCTACCCTTTTACGACCTTCTCTCGCTTCACAATACCCTATTGAAACTAGGGAGGGAGTTTTGTCTAACCCTGTATATACATAGTTATTAGTTACGATGCAATAACCAAAAATTTGACAAACATTTTACTACCCGCACAATATAGCTCTAACACCCCTGATATATACTGAAAACTTATAAAATAATATTTTACACGTATCAAATTAAAAAAAAGTATTTTTATAAGAGACTTCTACCCAATAGTAGATACTAAACTAATAAAAGAAAAACTACAATAAATAGGACGAAATATACGTAACCTTAACGAATGTAAGGTAGAGTAAACAATACATCCTTGTTCTTTGTGGAGAGCTAGAGCCTGACAAAAATAACAACGAGGTATGTGAACTAAAATCTGTATTGAATATGCTCTTTACTGCGGAAATACCAAGAAAAAAACTAGCAAAATAACAAAAGCAAAACAGTTTCCCATTTATAACATAAAATTGTTTTTTTCGATGAATTTCATCATTACTCGATAAAATATAATCTGAAGGAATTTTTGGAATTTGTTTTATAGATTCTTTATTAATACATTAGACTATAAATAAACATTATTATAATTCTCCTCTCCCCCGTATAAACAAAATAAGTTGAAGTTACTATGATTAATTAGCTACAAACATTAAAATGTTTGTGTATAGAAATAATTACAAATATATAATAAATTGGTTTATTTTCTTTTTTATATCAATTAAATTAATTAAATTTTTTTGTTTCATACTCTAAGTCAGCTATGCGTCAAACGTCAATCAGCAAAATAAAACACTCACTTCACCTATGTATCCGCCCATTTTAGACATGAGGGTTTTTCCAGAACAGGATTTTCCTTTTATATTATACGTCCATCTAAAAATAGTTTTTGTAACTTAAAAACCCGTGTCCTCGGTTAGATATACTTTACCTAAGCTCATTTTCATTTGTTTATATCTGCTGTGTTTTTATTAAACTGAACACATAATTAATCAGCTTTCATTTTTCTATTTTAGTATTATATTTCTGTTTCTGAGTTGACACTCTGTCGGTTAAGTACGTTATTGTCATTTTTAGATAGACGCCATCATGTCACGACTTCCAAAAAATTTCACTGCAGTCTTTCATTTTATGACCCCCCCCCCCAACTCTCAAATCCATCCCTATTTAAAACTTAGGGACTTTGCCGTAAGGAATTTTTCAAACGCACCTCGTATAATTTAAAGTAATATTTACTAAATGTTACATGCGGCCACGCATTGTTATCTTAAATTTATTTCCAGTGGTGACATTGCTGAATACGCTGGCGGAGTCCTTTCAGTGCTCATTAGTAATGCAAGATGATCTGTCAGAAGAATTTCTGCTGATCCCAATTGACAATTATGATTCGTTTTGAAATAAACAATCTGGGCCATAACTTTCTGGAAACAGGGCTTTTCCAATGTGTTGTCATTTCATAGACTGGTATTTTTTACTGACATCTCGTCTGCTATTACCAGACACTCTTTCGGTTCATGCTTTTCAGTTAACAACTATTTCCATATCTTCTGTTGAGCAATGTGAAAGTCTGACAAATCTCTTGTGAACAGACCTTTGCCATCTTCACGTCCTCATAGTTGGTACTATCGAAAGTTTTGCGTGACAACCCTGTTCCATGCACCAGTGCATCAAATATGATTCGTATGTCTACTATCATTAAGTCGGACACACACTTTTCAGCACAGTTCTTGTAGCTTTCTAAATAAAGTGGTCACTCTCTGCCTCCAAAAAATACGTTTGTTTCCTTAGTTTCTTACTTTGTCCATAATTGCACCCACAACACTGTACGAATGAATTAATATATTTCCTTCGGTACGTTCCAGCAACGCCAGAAAAATAAAAAACATAAAAACAGGTAAATCGGGAGAATACAAAATAAAACCTGAAAGAGAGGTGGTGTAGAGGTACCTAAAAGAAATCAATATCCCGAAAACGCTCACACAAATAGGACAAAGCACTTAAAATAAAGTGAAAAAAAAGTTCAGATAGTAGTAGCTTGATTAGAGTTTGCCTAGAAGGAAGACATCAAACATGAGGATAGCCTCGGCTCCCTCTTAGTTGTAATAATAATAAAATAATTCGTTAAAAACAGTAGAAGAAGGATAAAAAAACTTTAGACAACAATACAATACCAAAGTATAGGAATCATAACAATGGAGACACTAATGTACGCAGATGACATTGTGCCAATAGCGGACTGAAAAAAGAGGATCCAGAAACAAATGGCCTTACAGACAAAAGAATTTGAGTTGATGAAAATGGAAATAAATAAACAGAAAAGTAAAATAATAACAAATGAGACGAAATATGTTAATACCTAGGAAGCCTTATAACGAATTATGGGAACATCAGACGTAGAAGTAACAAACAGGGCGAGAAAATCAACTAATTTCTACTATGCACTAAATGCAATAATAGGGAAAACGGGCCTGAAATAAGAAACAACATTAAGAACCCATAATGTCATAAACAACCTAATACTGATATACGAAAGCAAAAATTAGACATTACCAAACCTACACGTAAGAAAGGCCGTTGCAACGGAGATGAAACGCTCAAGGAAAATTGCGGGAAAAATAAAAAGGGGTATAATTACTAATAAAACAACCAGAGAGACGACTAAACAAGAGCCAATAAGGAATAAAATATAAAGAAAACTACTAAACTGGTTCGTCTATATGACCGGTGAATTTAAGCAAATTGACCAGAAGGGTTTAGGGAGCAAAAAATCACAAGAAAAAGAGAAGATGAAGGTCAAGGAAGACATGGTTACAACAAATAGTAGGTGTGCGAAAGAAAAGCGGCAAAGCAGTAGAAGAGATACAAAAAATGGCATTAAATAGAAGTCATTGGAAGAAATGGGTGGATGAATAAAAAGAACCGATCCAAAATCTGACACCCGAAAGGGCACAAGTAAGAGGTGAAAGAAGAAGAAGGAGAAGAAGAAGCTATATTTTTCAAATATTTTGAAGATATGATTAATTTTCTAAAGGTCTCAAAAATTCTCTCACTTTAAAGGTTTTTTGGTTAAGTCCATTTGGTTTGATAATTACTAATTTTCTATCTCTAGTATACCCTTCGATTCTCCTGAAAAATTTAATTTTCCTTCTTGTAGTTTATTTTTCTGTTTTTCAGTGAATATCCGCGATTTGCAATCCTAGGTTAAAATGGATGTGTAGATTACCATATGCGCTCTTAATTTAGTCTTCTTAGAGGTTTTCTTTTGTGGATAAATCCTCTTTTTAATGCTTGGAACACATATTCTATTATTTATATCTGATTCATATTTCCCTCTTTCCTAAACAGTCGATGTGTTCTAATAGGTGCTTGTCTAACCCTATGGAAGCTTATATGATCTCTTATATTGATCTCTGAAGATTACAATGTATTTTGTCTTATCTATCTGTGTTTATATTCATATTTATTACAGACCTTCAAGTTGGCTTATAGTGCTTCGGATTCTGCAAACATTGCGATGCGGTCTACAAAGGTACATTCGTTGATTTCCATTCCTTTCAGGTTGTTGTACTGTATAAGCAGTTTTGTTAATGTCGCCGTACAATTCTGCATAATTATAATCAAAGATAGCAACGCCCTTAGTGTTCCTTCCTGCCTAACGCATTCTGTTGTCGTAAACTGATTGGATTTTGCATTTCCTGTTCTCACGCAGTTTTTGATTTCCGCTAACGTTCCTTTTATCGTTTTGATTAAATATTCCGGCACTCCTCGTTTATCTAAACTTCCCAGATCTTGTTTCTTGGTACTTTATCGAAAGCTATAAATATATCTATGAAACATACATATGCTGTTTTATTATATTATATTTTCCTTTCTGTTATTTGTCGTAGCGTAAACATTTGGTCTTGGATGCTGTAGCACAGCTTCAATCCGCTTTGGGAGTTCTTTATTTGGTGATCAACTGTCTCTCTGTCTCTCTTCTAGAATGTATTCAAAAAGTTTACTGGAGTCGCTCAATAAGGAGTTGCCTCTATAATTGTCATAGTTCTTGCTGTCCCTCTTTTTATGTATGAGTACTTTGATAGCATTCTTGCAAGTATTAAGTTGAAGTACTTCTCCTTTTTTGTCTTTAATTTGCTCGAGAGGGGTTTTTCCCTTCGTAAATGTTTTTCAGACTTCGAAAAATAATTTATAATCGCTCTTGCTACTTAATTTCATTCAATGTCGAAATTCCCCTATTCTGTCGCTTTTTTGCAAAACTGCCATTTTGAGATTGCTTCTCCCGATTTTGTACTTCTGATAAGCCTCTATTGTTTTAAGATTCAGGTAATATCCCACATAACTTTTTCTTTTCCTTTATCTTATTTTTAATGTGCTCATTCCACCGAGATGTGTTTTCGACTGTCACTTCGACAGCCGTTTTTTATTCTTCTGCTGTTTTTGACTTTCTTGAAAATTATTACTCTGTACTGACTTCCGAGTGCCTAAGTTTATATTTTCTTATAGCCCTTATCCTTATTGCACTTTTCTTCTTTATATCTACATTCTTCTTTTCTTTTCTGTTTAGTTTCCGTTTTCTACTAGAAAGTAGTGGTTACTCACAATTTCTGTGTCTCTCCTGACTCTTACATCTTGTATCTTTGCAAACTTTTTCTTTTCCGTAATTCTGTAATCTATGATCGACCTCTCGCCTCTGCTAGGTTCTTCTTTAGTATTTTTATGTATCCATTTATAGACAAACGAAAGTGTTTTCAATTCATTTACCATACAGAACTTAGTCTTTGTCCATTTTTCGTTTCTTAGCCATAAACACTAATAACCCCGTTACACCCTTTAGCTTTATTGCATTGAAATCCTCTGTTAAGTAAACTCTTTACTTTAATCAAGAGTGACTTGCAGTTCTTCCCAGTTCTTCTTTATTTTTTGTCTCTTATCTTCTAGTCCGTATACTATTATAATAGAAAATGCTTTGCTTGTTCCCTTAAATTGTACTGTCATAAGTCTCCCCAATATCGCTTCCCAGTTTATTAATTTTTTTATGTATTTTATCTCAATTATTCCTTATTTTATCTTCAGGAACTCCACTTTAAATTAATAAGTGATCTTTAATCGTTAGTTCTTGGTTTCAGTCAATGCTATGTATGTTAATTTGGTTTTATAGAATTCTTGCGCTAGTTCCAACTTTCTATTTAACGCTCTTATATTCCAGGTACCAAAGATGTTTTTTCCCTGAATTCGTAGCTCAACTTTATTGTTGTTGCTTGCTGTGCCTGTTTTCGTTTCGTTCCGTCTGTTCTCATATTTTAGTTTTTTGTTTACTTTACCACTCTCCATTCTTCTCTGTTTATTGTAATCTTCCTATAACCTACTATTACTTTGAGTCCTTTACTTATCTGATCGTTTTTTTATTGTTCTAATTTCTGTTTGCATTGTTTTTTTGTGTCAAAACATTATCGATGTAAATTTTGGAACTACTCAAACTATTTATTTTTATTATTTTTTGTTTTTCCAATTTTCTAAAATATTTGTTGTTGAGTTGGGACTTAAACGTGCTGCAGGCCAATAGAACTTTCTCCTAGTCCACATGTGTCATTATCTCCATGGTGGAGGCCCTTTGGCTGTCTTTGGTGTTATGATACCTCTCATGAATCTTTGCTTCGACGACAAGTCGAGGGACTAGTGGTAATACAGATTGTTATACAGCCATGACTAGGTGTTTTTTGCCTTGTAGCCGCCATCTCTTCCATCAAGAGCTTGATAACTGTCTCGGGCACTTCGATATAGCTGTCGGTAGTCAACTTCAGGAATTCTTTAAAGAAGTAGGACACCAAAACATCCTCTTCGCTGCTTCGCAACCTCCAACATCACCACAGAGGCGGGAAACTTTGTATACAAGACAGTGGGATATTCAGGATAATGTTCGCGGATATAACGGTTATTATGGCAATTCATTTTTCTTCTCGAAAAGAATATCAAGGAATACTGTCGTGCTTGATATCATTCAACTTTTAACTTTTTGTCCATCTTGTTTTTCTCAGTCAACATTTGCAGCTCCTGATATACTGCTAGACTGACCATCCACTACGTCATAGCCATTTCTTTTACCAGATTAGTCATGCTTCTGCTAGGATCCTGATCGATTTTTTTTCAATTCGTAAACAAATTCATCAATACTTTTGCTGTCAGTTGCCCTGTTAGGTGTTACCTTCGCCTGGAAGTCAGATTCTCTGTACAAATTTGTGTCTTTTTGTAGCCATGTAATAAAAAGAGACTGATTTGGGCCTCCGAAATTTCTGCTGAATTACGGCCAGGCGAGTTTCGTATCTCGCTAAAACTCATGGATGTTTGTAATGTTTTAGAACTGAGTGTTAAAATCAAGCCGAAACAATCTGCATAAAAAACATTAAAGGAAAAAGTTTTTGTTAAACCTTATATTAATGGTTTAAAGAAATTTTAAAAACTGCTATACGAAATAGGAACTTTCCGGAAACAATTTAAAAGTAGATATAGAAGTCCTTCAAAAATCTGTTTCGGTTGTCCAAAATAAAATACTTAAATGCTTATACAAAATTATAGAGAATATATGCAGAGTCAAAAATAATTTTAATTGTTTTAGGTTTATTTCTTTTGGGAATACAATCAGACGTCGTTCTTTAGAAAACAAACAATTTTGATTGGCACGAATGGTGTCTCAGCAACGTTACGTCGCTAAAGGGTTTGATCATTCATCCGACCTCAGAAGCAACGGCTCTAAGAAATGGCTAGTGATCAACAGAAGGAATATAGGTAAGAGCAGGAGCAGGTGAGATGCACGGGTGCTACTTTTTCATTTCCTAGACTTATCCTGCCGGTGCCAATGTACCACAATGACTTCAACATCTGGTCAGTACTAAAAAATTGCATTGGGAAGGAACTGAGTAAAATCACCATGCCAGTCGTCTTCAACGAGCCTTTGAGCTTTCTCCAGCGCATGAGTGAGTACATGGAATACGCGCACTTGCTTCGCATCGCCGCCGAGCAGACGGATCCCATCTTGCGGATGCAACATGTGATAGGTATTTATCATTTTGTAGATAGATGGGGCCAGTAATTGCCTCTTGTGTGCCCTCTTTAATTAGGGTTCGCCGTGAGTGCATTAGCGTCGAACTGGGAGCGGCTGGGAAAGCCTTTTAACCCTCTTTTAGGGGAGACCTACGAACTTGAAAGAGAAGAATTCCGAATCATATGCGAGCAGGTCAGCCACCACCCACCTATTTCGGCATTCCACGCCGAGGCCAGGAACAAAGAGTGGGTCTTTCACGGGTCTATTCATCCCAAGCTGAAATTCTGGGGCAAGAGCGTCGAGATCCAGCCCAAAGGCGTGGTTACGGTGGAATTTTCTAGGTAAGTGCGACATGCTTTTGATTACAGTGCATTACTCAAACTGACGTCGCAATGCAATTACTTCAGCAAACAACTTCGCCGGATTAATTAATCTAGTGCTTTCACGTCAAAAATATGCCTTTTCTCGAAGAGACATGATTTGCTGTTGTTTGTTAAATACACAACCATTCATTAATATAATGAATCCTTCATTGATAAAAAATGTTTATAAATTAAATATCAACATTGCAGCTATATGATGAATATGTTCGATAACGCTGAGCTTTATTAACTCATGGTTCTAAATTATGAGACGTACATATAATTAGTAATAACATTGTATAAATACAATTAATCTAAAGTTATGGTTGTCCAAAGTTCTTTTCTTTTGCAACAAAAAATTGCTTTCAACCTCCTCCAAAAAGTTATATAAACACAAGTTATGTAATTTTGACTACGATAAATTTTACAAAAAAAGGAAACGTTAAATGCTAAAGCTTTGTACAAATATTGAATATATCTTCACTATGGTTAAACAATTTGACAAGAAATATTTAACACAACAAATAAAAATATCTGTAGCATAGGAAAATCTATTATAATCAAATGGATTTGATTCTTGTTATTACGTCATTTTTTACTTTACATCACTTTTAGTGTCCAACTCTCATAAATGTTATCAAAATAATTATTTAGAAAAGTTACACTATTTTATATTGCTTGAAGATATTGAAATATCATGTCAAAAAAGTTGTAAATTTTGAGCGGGAAATTAAAGAACTGTTATTCAATCAATTTTGATACATTATATGACCAAAAGTATTCAGATGTGCTTCTAGAGCACTTCTAGAACAATGGAAACAAATTCTATGGAGTGATTAACCTCGTTACATAACGTACGCGTCAGAAGAACGCTTCTTATGACAACCGTCAAGTTTCGTGGCGGAAGCATCATGGTTTGGGGCTGTTCTTTTGCGATTCGTCCTAGGTCCCTTAGTTCCTGTAACCGGAAAAATGAACGCTAAGATGTATCTTGAACTCTGGCAATAGTTCGGAGGAGCACTGCTCCTGTACCAATAAAACAACCGTTCAGTCCACACCGCGAAGGTTATTTTGCAGCGATTTGAAAAGATGGAGTAGCTTTCACAGAGCCTCGATCTCAATCCCACTAAAGCACTTCTGGGAAAAATTGGAATGCAAACTACACGATAGACCAAAACGTTTTTCTTAGTGACCAAAATCCCTGCAGTTCCCATGAATGAATGAAAGGGAATTCTTATAGACATATATTAATAAATGGCGGCAAGTCTATTCAGACGAGTGCAGGCTGCGGTTGATGCTTAAGATAGACCGACATCCTATTAATACAACCACATGAGTATCTGATTCTACAGCAGTGGGTGTCCGGAAACTTTTGGTCATCTAGTGTAACTCCATAGAGTTGTTATTTCTAATGTTTAATCATTTCGTTGATATCTTGGAGATACTGACCACCAAAATGGTATTATGATAAATACAATGAGAAGTTTATAATACCTTAGATTAACCAAAGTACTTTTCTGAAATAGCAACACACTAAAAATTTAAAATATTTGTTTTTCTACTTTTGTCTACTTCAAGCATTGATGAAATTTGACGATGACTCTACTGTAAAGAGGCGATTATTATCTGTAATATTTTACTGTCAACTTTTCTCTTTCTCTGTCTTTGGCTTTTCTCTTTTATGAATTAGGCGTTCTCAACCGCGACCATTTCTTGTATTTCACACATCCTTCTTGTAGGCCTTTCTCCATCATCATCTTTTTGACACTCGTTTTCCTTTGAACTGCTGGTTGACTCCTTCTTGTCCCTCTAGCTGACTAATCCGTAACCGCCTTTGGCCACCTTTCACCATTCATTTTTTGGACGTGGGCGTAGCATCTAAACCTTTTGTTTTCTAGTTTTCTTGTAACAGACATCTCTACTTTTATCTCTCCTGTTTATTTATATCTTTTTGTGTATATTGTAACTTTGTCTCGTAGAGCTAAGCTCTACTGTTCTTATTTTATCCCTTAGTTTATTCATCATGGGTTAGATTTATCCTTCATACAATGTAATACTTTTTAAGATTGTGATAAAAAATTCTTTTTTATATCTTTGGTGAACTCCTTATTCTAGATTAGCCCATGTAATATTTTTATTACTCTTTTCCTATTTACCACTTTATCTTCTGCATCTGTATTTGTATTTGATAATACATAGTGTGATAATACTTGTGTTCTGCACAGGTTCTTTTTGTTTCGTGTCCTATCTGTTACACATGCATCCATTATGTGTTTCAATATTTTTTATTCGGTTCTTTTCGATTACTGATGCAGTAGATATTGTCCGTAGATTTTTCCAATCTAAATCTACTTTGTTCTTCACTGAATTCTTTCATATGCTCTTCCATCTTATTTTTTATAAATTTCTTATAGCCGCACCATAATTGGCTATAGTTGTGGCCATACCCTTTTGTCTCATTTTTGTGTATTAATACAGTATATTACTTTTTCTCCCTATCGGCATATTATCTCCTCTTTCTATTTCTTAGAACATTTTTTTTATTGGTCTACGTCAATTCTAATGTTTTCCGGTCCCGCTGATTTATCATTTTTACTGTCCTTTGTCACATCCTGTACTTTTATTTCTGTTCCTTCTATAACTACTTGTTTTCTTTAGATTTCTTGAATTGTTATATATGTGTTTCTTTCTCTTGCAGAAGTGTCTCACAGGACCCTGTACATTTTCCAGATGCTATTAAATTTAGCTTGGTGTTGCTCTTTGTTTCGTGTTTTAAGTTGTGAATTACTTTCTAACCTCTTCTTTGGTTTTATTGAATCCCATTATACTACTTATGTTTCTACATTCATAGTCGCAGTGTTTATTCTGCTCTTATTTTACTTTTTTCACTTGTCTCCTACATTCCATATACTTTTGTTTGGAATCTAATATTTTTTCGTTAGCTATTCCAAATAATTTCGCATTTTTGACCTTTTTCTCTATTTGCTTGCTAAACTTTTTTTTTATTATTCTTTAAGTCTATTTCCAGGGCCTGTTATGCTGGCTTGAGGATGATGGTTTTTATATGCCCATATAGATTTTCTTCGATTTCTCTCTCGCTTCTATCTTGGTGTAGTTTTTTAAATATTGTCTTGTCTTAATAGTTCTATTTTATACTCTGGTTGCCAAACATTTTTTTTTGTACCACTAGAATACTAAAAAACTCTTCTTTCCCATCCAGCTGTGCATCGTCATTTACATCATATGAAATTTTTGAATTTTGTCTAAGTAATTTTATATTAATTTTTATTATTCTTTATTTACCTCATCCCACGTTTATCCATTTTTCATTGACACGGATTCCCACTTATTACTCTTTTGCTTTCCGCTCTACAAGTGTAAATAGTTTTCGTATGTTTCCTGGCTTTTCTGCTATTTCTATTATTACTCATTTCCCGCTGCTCGTTTTGCGTAACTATTCTTAATGAACTTTTTTTGTTCTTTGTGTTTTCTCCAACTTATCTTTTTGCACTTTTGTACTTATTTATA
Source organism: Sinelater perroti (assembly GCA_036346155.1). Lineage (NCBI taxonomy): Eukaryota > Metazoa > Arthropoda > Insecta > Coleoptera > Elateridae > Sinelater > Sinelater perroti. The sequence continues at coordinate 252,684 of JARFIY010000039.1, forward strand.
TTCTTGGTTAAGATTTAAAACTGGTTTTAGAGAACTTTGAGCAGAATTTTCCCTCTCTTCTGTGAAATGTAGATGTCCACCTGGGGATTGTTTATATTTTTATGATTTTTATTTTACTACATCTTTTTCTTTCTTCCTTATTTTTAAATACTATTGGTAGCGGTTCATTCTAGATCAGACAATGGCAGATTTTGTCATGCCTGATAGCCTTATTTAGTTAGGCCCAAAGGCCAGTTATCGAAAACATTCCCCTGTCAACTTTATTTAAATTGACCATTCCGACAAAAGCTGCTTCCTCTGCAACATAAGTTCTTATCCTTTACGTTAATTTACATGAGAAAAATATTTTAATTTGCCAAAGATATAGTTCTCTTTATGTATCTCTAATTGAGCTGTTCATTTTCAATTTTAATGTTAATTAGACGCCTTGGAGATTGTGGTTTTTGAAAAGTTTTAATAATAATAATAGTAATAATAATAATAATAATAATGATGATGGATAGCAATAGACATGAATAGATTCACAATTCTTTAATAATGATTTACATTTTTTCACATTCCCGATCCAGGGAAAAGCCGATACAGTTAAAATTTATGTGTATAAAAGCCCGGAGAATCTGTGGAACATGGTTCCACGTTCTCACCGTGTCTGTATTTCGGTAAGCTCTTTACAAGAAGAAATAAGAAGTAAATTTAGCCAAACTAAACTACCCAATATGCTACCACCATTACATCAGCGTACACGACCTACCTTTGGAAATCATTTATCAATTTTCCCCACCACTGTTTTGAAATGCCGTCTATATTTTAATAACAATTAAAAAAAAACAATCAAAAATGCATAAAATTGCAAAACTCGCTTTGTGATCAGTTTCATTCCAAGATGCACCATTTAAATGGAAGCTGTGGTAAAGGTGGAGAAATAAACAAATTAAATTTAAGGAGAGCGACACATTTTCGTAAATTATATTAAAAAATTACACATTGACTCAATCTGATTTTTTAAAAAATAATTTTTATATCTACGTATTTTCGTTGCATTTCCCAATACCGCAATATCGGAACAAAGTTTTCAAAATTAAATAGTGCGCCGCACATGATAATGTGACATGCCGTAAATATTCTCTCTTTGAAGTAGAAACAAGTGCGCACTTCCTATGAATTATGCATGCAATATTTGCTTACCCCCGGGAACCCACCCCTTATTGCTCCACGTGTTTAAATCATTTTGCCAGATAGCTGCCGGTATGCACGAGCGCACCGAAGATTCGTTTTGCTCAATTTGTTTGGTGGAATGGGTTCGGTGCTTTCTTACATCAATTATATGGCAATTATTAATTGGTTATTAGTTAACAAGCTCAAGAACTCTACTAACCTTTAACGCATTTGTATATGTTAACTTCAATAATTAAAATGTTTTGTTGCATTATTTGCTTCCTTTTTGGTTACAGATTTAAGAGGCTTGCTTTAATCATGAGGAGAGAATGTGTTATAATGACCATTAAACTATACTTACGTAAAAGTACACAAGGTGACAGTGGCATAAATCATACTATTTTTTTAACCTCCATTAAATTAAATAAAGACAAGTGTGAATAACAAAATGAATTGATTGTCAAGAGTCAAGTACAATCAATGTTGCTTTTCCACACAGTTATCGTGAACATTGAGATATTTGTTATATTGGTGGGCGAGTTTTCCAATACCCTCTTCATAGAAGGTTGCCGCCAACGTGTTGAGATAGGTCTCCACGGAATCTTGAAGTTCTTCGTTGGTATGGAAGCGCTGTCTTCCAAGACCTCTCTTCAGCTTTTGAAAAAGGTGAAAGTCACTCGGTATCAGATATGGGCTGAACAAGATCTTCACTAACAACAGACTTGCGTCCTTGTCCACCTTCATCACATCAGTTCGGCCATCTTTAAATTTCCTACACCATCACTCATACTTTGCACCATAAACGCAGCTTTCATGAATTTCTGCTGCGCTATTCTCTTCTGCTTATAGGAAACAAATGACTTGACATGAGAATCAATCATGCTGACCTTAACGGGCCTGCAGCTCAGCTCCAACTGATGTTTTGGACTCGGTAGCGGCAGATGTTATGTGGGGAAGCTGCGCAGATCCGCCTTGTATAGCTCAGTTGGTCACTTTTCAGCTAAGTTTAACAAGAGGTAGTCTGTTGGAGTTACCTATTGAAGGCATTGGCATGGGCCATCTAATCTTTATCGGTTATGGGAAATGGGGTCAAAACTCTTGCTACGGGTACAAAAATAACGTCAATCAGCATGCCTAACTTTGTTGATAAAGAACATCTCTTAATTGAACCAACGATTTAATAATAAATGACAATACAGAAAAATATTGCTAACATTTGGCATATCTAATAATTTTGTTTAGGTTTTCATTGAAATTACTTACAACTTGAAGCTCAATTTTTTTCTTTTTTTACAATTAAACCCCAAAACTACCATTATTAAATAGTAAATACAATAATGGATTAATCTATAAATATATTGTAATATAACTGATACATAACCGCGGCATATTGAAAACCATTTACAGGCTATACGTCACTACTTTGAACAAATTTGTCTTCATAAGATAACTGTATAACTATTATAATATTAAAATATTGTTCACTTAATAAAAACCTTGATAGCTAAGTATCAAGCACCACGACAATCGTCCAAATGAATTGTCTCTAGATAATTTGACCAGTCAGATATTAAGACAACTATCTCTTAGAGAGCACTAATTGTGCCTATTAGAGCTTAGTTTTGACAACGTTAAAGATGATATATATATTTTTCAACTACCTGTCATTGTAGACAGTTAAATTATACGAAATTTGACGCTCTCGTAGCTTTCGGTACTCAAAAGCTAATAAAGAATTGTATTGGTTAGTCTTCCCAATGCTAATTAACATCTCAATTTGACCATAAAAATTGGTTTACTTTGTTCTAACACATGATGTACAAGATTACTATTTTCGTTAGTAATTACAACTTATAATAAATCTGTAACACTTTATCATATAATGTTTTTGACTACATTAGAGCTTCATTTCTAAAAGAATTTCTAGACTTTTGTTTCGGCCTTCTACTAGTCTACATTGTTCCCCGGCGTTTTAGATTCCTGTCCAATCCCGGATATTCCCTAACCCTAAATCCCGCCTTTTTCCCACTTTTCTACGACCTTCTATTTTACCCTTCAGTACTATTTTTTGTCTCTCTATTTGTTGCCTCTTAAAATATTTCTCAGGTAAGATAGTTTTCTCGTTTTTACCATTGTGAGCAATTCTCGTTCTATTAAAACTCTTTATTCGTTGGTTTGACGAGCGGTCCAAGGGATGTTGAGCATACGACGGTGAATCCATTCGATATTGTTCATTGTTGATATTTTGAGTGTCCATGTCTACATTGTATAATAATATTGATCAAATAAAACATTTCACCATGCGTCGTCTAAGTTTGAGATTGAGATTGTGGCTGCAGAAAAAGAACTTCATCTTGAAAAATGTTATTCTTCTCTTTATTTATATGTCTGGATCAAGTTGATCATTTATCATACTGTCCAACTGTGTAATGTTTCGAACTCTATGAACTTGGTTGGTTGTTGAGTTGTAATTCAACTCTATGATGCTCATCTCTAATGAAAACCATGAATTTAGTTTTTTCCTTGTTTATTTTTATACCCGTTTGCACTTACTTCGCTTATTTTAGTAAGAAGTTTTTGTAGGCCTCTTACATGGTGTCGGTTAGAATGACCGTATCGTCAGCATACCTAATAAAGTTTAACAGTTCACAATTTATTTTTATACCGTGCGTTTGTTCTTCGAGTGCTACTTTAAAGACATGATTGACTATAAGTTAAATAACGTTTGAGATAAGATACAATCCTACTTGCACTTAGCTGTATGTTTAGTTTACTTTTGGTGTACTTGATTCCAATCTTAACCCTAGCGTTTTGATTCCAATATAGATGTTTGATAATATGAATGTCTATCGTCGATTTTGTTGGGTTTAAGCATATCAATTAACTTTGTGTGTTATACCTTATCAAATATCTTTTTAAAGACCGCGAAGCTAACGAATACACCTTTTTTGGTCTCTGCCTTCTATAATAGGGCCGTCAAAGTAAACAAAACTTCTCTGGTTCCAAACGAGTTTATAATCCAACTTGCGTTTCTTCTAAATTTTGTTCGAATTTGTTTCTGATCCGGTTGTATATTATCTTTAGGAGTATTGGAGTATATATCGTGTTTTATTATTAAGTTCTCCATTTCCAGGCATATTTTTCTTGTCCATTTTCTTTTGCATTGCAAATTTCTCTGTTTATTGTAGTTGTCTATATTCCTGTGTTATTTTACATGAGTTGTCTTTGTACTATTAAATCGGGTATATCGTCTGTCATTCCTTTTTTTATCTTGCGAATATTATAATAATTATTGTAGTTTCTGATTACTTTAATCAGTTTGCTCCTAAATTGCTCCTTAATTGCACACACAATTTTCTTTAATATTATTTAAGTTTGCCTTAATTTCTTGAATCATTTTCGTTGGTTACAAATTTATGTATATTTGTTTTTTGGCTTTTTTTCCGTGAATTTGTTTCAACCTCATTTTGATTTTGGCTACATGAAAATTATGGCCCGAGCCAATGTCTGCCCCTGGATAAGCGAAAATTCGTTTAACAGCATTTCTGTAGCGCCTATTGATCAGAATATAGTTTATCTGGTTTTTAGTAGAATTGGGGTTACTGGAATCGTGGTGCTTTCCACGTGTATAATCTGCGTTTTGGAAGCTTAAACCAGGTATTAGTTATGATCATGCCATTCTCTTAGAAGCCATAGAATTTGTCTCCTTGATTGTTAGAAATTCTTAGTCCATGCGGTCCTACTATGTCATTGCGTCAGTTTTATCCTATTTTAGTATTAAAATCCTCCATTATATATGTAATTTCGCCAGTCTTTAGACTTTTTAAGATATTAAAAATTTGATAATGCAATACTTCTATTTTATTGTAATATTTTTTCTTTGCTCTTGGGCCGTATATTTGTAGAACGTTTGTTTTAAAAGGTCTACTATTTAATAATATTATAATAACTCAAACTTAAACTGGAACAAATGTATTTATGTATAAATTTCTTGTATTTGTACCTTATCAATATGCCAACTCCGTTTCTATTATGTGAATCCTCTGTTTTACTTCCAGAATAGTAGCGTGTGGTTTGGTCTCTTGTACAGATGCCTTTTAGTTTACTTATTCAAAGTTCAATTTCTCTCTCTGCGTTGTCTACACACAGGATTCTTACATTCCATGTAGCAATTCTAAAAAAAAATCGCTATGTTGAATCGAGGGGTTCGTAGCATTCGTTGCCTATCATTATTCTTAGGTTTCTCGCCATAGTGATGTCTATAGTGATTAAATTGATCCGAAGTGGTATTTCGTTTTGCTTTCTCCAGATGGTAAGGATGCGGAGAAGGATAAATATGGGAAAAGTAGGGATTGAAAGATAGGACATGATCTCTGCTCAGTATTAGGAGGTGAGGAAAAAACCATAAGCTCACATGGGCAGGGTTGCTACCCCTGAAGTAGAACTATCTTCGAGATCTACTCGCTACCCACAGTACCATTCAAATACTGTCATAGGTCTTTCAGTTATTTCTATGTATATTTCAGTCAACTTTTTTTCGTCAAAATGTTGTTTTTCTGGTTAATCTAGCTATTTATATTTCCATTTTTATTCCAGCCATTTTTGCTTTATTGATTCCAAAGTTTCAATTTTTTTATGTATAGTTTTATTAATCGTCCATTGTAAACGTTTGTAATTCTTTATTTAAGCCAGTTTGTATGCCAGCTGGTTGATTTTTGAATCTCATCAATGAAGCCTGTATATCATTTTACACAAAAAAATCTTATATTATGTTTTTGAATCCAAGATATCGTATAGGTTGACCAATTTTGGTAAAATATTTGACTATAGCGACCATAATTTTTTGCTAGTAAGACACTGAAATAACTCTAAAAGTGAAGTTAATTTATGTTATGTCATTTGTTGGCCCAGCAAAGATCAAATTCCTACAATTATATTTTCATTAAAACGCCTGGCTATATATAATAAAAATTTAAAGTTACGAATTTTCAAATATCGACAATTTTCAAAAAATCAAAATGGTCCTGCAACTCAGGCGAAATAGACATGATGTGATAGAAAGGTGACTGAATTTTGTTTTGTGGCATATCTCTCGTCTGCCATATGTCGTGTTTTAAAGGAATCGATTTTTGCAAACTGACAATTTTTCAACTTTAACACCCCAGAATTTTTTAAATATTGACTTTTGGATAACGCATGTAGCAGCAGTTTTGATCATCGTTTTATGGGTTACATAAAACTCCTCGTAATTAATTTTCTATCTTCAACGATTAACGAAATACATATAAGTCAATTTTCCCAAAAGTTGCATTGGAAATAAAATTTATTATGCACCTTCACTGCTCACGAGCTCCATCACCATTACAGAAGTAAAAAACTTTCTCGACAGATTTAAGGGCCGTTTTGACGATTCAAGTTCCTGTCCTGGGTAGTTATTTATGTCTGAAAAGAATGGCATTACTCCAGCGCTGTCGTATTTGATGTCGTTTAGCAATGCTTGGGCTTTTAACTTCCTGCCCATTTCGGTTTTCTTAGTCAATAGCGAGCGATTTCTCAGGATCAAAGATTTGTAATACAGATCTTGCTGTATTGATCGTGGAGCTCAGCACGCCCTTTTTTGCCAGGTCAATTATACTCCATCCAGGTTCTTGATCGCTCTCTTTCAATTTTCGGACAAATTTGTTACTTTCCTTGAGTTCTCTATAAGCAGTTATCTCTTCTTTGTAGTGAAATTCTTTATAATTCTTGAGCACATCGTAAGCTTGAATCTTTTTGTAGCCAAGCTACGCAATAACTTCTGTCAGCGATTTTACGCCGCGAAGGATATCGAATACAGCAGCTCTGCGGTCATGTTCTTGGCTAATTTTGTCAGTCATCGTAGGTTGTTGACTAGTAGAGGATTGGGAATGTACATAAGTTTTTGACCTTCCCGTAATACAATCTAAAAAATCCGAATTTATCTCTACGGCCCTGTGTCGAAACGTCCCCGGTTATATGTACCCGACAACTACCACAGAAGCTTAGACCATCCCAATAATTCATCACTTATATAAAATGGTAAAACCAAGAGACAATGCAGAGGAGTGACTAAAGCTTTAAATCAAGACCAAAGTGAACACCGATTTATTGTTTGCAAAGAATTTCTTGACCATCTTCAGGGTCCCAAATTGTTCTTCTTCTTTTGGTGTCTGATTCTCTTAGAACGTTAGCTATCCATTTTATCATTATCGGTCATCGTAATTATACTAGGGATATTTATAATATTTTCTGTTGTCTTATGCGTCTTCATTGTTGGTTTATATGCCTTTGGAAACAATTTTTTATTCTAAGAACATGCGAGTACCTCCACCCATAGCTGTTGGCCAGCAAGAGGGAAATGCTTATTCCAACAGTAGACAGAACTTCGCGCCGCATGAAGCAGAGGGTTGTCATTTTTGATAACCCTTATCATGTTGCGTGCACCCCTTAACACCCTTCGAATTGTAACCAGTAACGAAATGTGGGCCTAAATATAACAAACTGATGGTGCAGTACAGACTAAAAGGCACAAGTGAGGTTGAAGAAGCTGTTCAAAAATGAGAAGGAAAAAAGAGAAAGAGAAACAGACGAGGCAGTTACAGAAGTTTATAAGCAATAGCTAACTATGTGCGATGAAGTAAAACGACTACTGGAAATTAAGTTGCCACAATAGGTCTAAAGGCTTCGCCACCTAGTGTTCAGTATTGGGAGTGAGTTGCGTGTGGTTACGAGATTTGCAAATAAACGACCAACATGTGTTATACGGAGCTTTCCAATTTTAAGATTTTTGGCGTCAGTATGTTCCACAAAGCCTGTTTGGGTTTGTAGTTATTCTCTTAAATAATTAAAGTTTATTATTATTATATTGTCATAACATTGGCATTGTTTTCTGATTTTGCCTTGTCATTTCTAATGTTATTAAATAATCTTGAAACCCAGACTAAAATTTGCTAACTAAATGGTTAAAGTTGATACTTTTATCTTAATCATTATTAAGTTATGTTTAATCCTGAAAAAAGCTAACTGTCTCAGAAAATGTGTTCTGGTCCTCTCTAAATAATTTTATTACCTTTATCTCCTAGAAATGGATGATTTTTTTAACTCTTTATAGCTTTCTTAGTATCGTCTTCTAAAGTTGTGGCATACACTTTACTGGTTTGAAAGTTAAGTCTCGTACACAGTGCACATACTTTTGTTTGTGTTTTTTCCTAGAGCTATAGTAAAGATGTTTCTTTGACTTTACTCTAAAGAAAAAAACTCTTGTATAATCTAATATAATGATAATATAAAATAGCAGTTTGTCCATTTGCATCACGATTTCTGGTGCAATGAATAACTAAATAATATTACGTTTTTGGAGAGCCCTAGAGATATCGCTCACAAACTTTCTCACTTTGTAAAGTGTCAGTTTTATAATCTCCCCTTTCTAAGCACAAAAGTTTTTTCATTCAACTTTAATAATATATTTTTTGAGCCAAGAAAGTTTGTTGATCTTGGCTAGCAGATAAACAGTCAGTAATTCAGAAGCGATCAAAATTGCAAAATCAAGTCATTATGTTGCCGTACAAGTCACGGTTATCTATGCAGAAGGTTAAAAACCTTCTTATTTATCTTTTAAACCCGTAGCATGTACCAACCTTTTTAATTTCACGCTCTGACGCACAATCGGTACCCTCCACTCGATTAGTTAGATGAGAATAGGCCGGATCGCCTTTGGTTAGCGCGCTGAATACTTATAGCGACTTTTCTCCCCTTTATCGGCCAGCACGAGTAGCTTCACAGGGGGTTGCTTTATCGCGCTCTTTCGCCGACAACGTTGGCTTATATAATTACCCTTGTTACAACAACTCTTACATCATATTTTTTTTGTGGGAGAAGCCTGCAATTATGGTCGTTATAGCATTCAACTTTATAACTTATGCAATTACTAAAGTGTACTTTACAGCTTAAAGTTATTTTATTTGTTCCTCTTTCTGCGTCTTTCCGCAAACATTCTCGTTTATTCTCGGAAGCAAACAAAATTTTGTAGCTCTAAGCATCTGGGAGTCTAAAGGTTTGTTTGGTTAGGTTCTGTTTATTTAATGGGTTGTATTGCAAAAGCTTTGATCGCATTACTAAAGAAGCGAAACCAACATTAAGAAATGTAACGAATTATACCTGTAATTCAAAAATATTTTAAAACTACTATCTACCTTATCACAAATATTGCTACTTACAGTTACATAGTACTGCAAAGGAACTTTATTATTTTATTTTGGGCGATTGCTTGATATTTTACTTCTACTGACTTAACATCAAATTTTGTTATAAAAGGGTTCGATTGGTTTGAATTATTGAGTACTCGGAGAGACAGATAGGTTGACAGACACTTAATAATGCCGCATTTTTCAAATTGACCTATTTTAGCTGCCAAAAAAGCTGTCTGGATTTGCAAATTAACATTCATGTTTGTTATTTGTATTTATTTAACCAACAATAACACATAAACTGTTGCAAACTAATTACAAATGAATACATTTTCTGGTCAAAAATAACCGCAGTAGGACTTTTAATACATTAATTTTATTATTCTACTTTTTACATTACAAACAATATAACAATAAGTCTGATATAAGATTGCTAATGGCGGAACTATTTCTCTAAGTGAATTATTAGTAACAGTATATATTTAGTAACAAACAAAAAACAAAAAATAAATGACGTTACCGTACTAAACCTATTTAATACGGGGAGTGACCACAGACTGGTAAGAGCTGTACTGACTATTAATAAAAGAACAGAAAGAAAACAATTAATCGGGAAAAATTCAATTAAACTGACAGCAGAAGAAATAAAAAGAAAGGGAGAGGCGTATAGAGAAATAATAAACAAACAGTTAGCTAATGATGATATTGATGACAAAATACTCACAATAGATGAAGTAAATAATAAAATAACTACAATAATTAACACTTCGATAAAAGAACTACGGAGAATTATACCACGCAAAAGAACAGAGATATTATTAATGCAGATATCAAGAGTCTAATGGAAAAACGCAGACGACTAGCAAAGGAAAATAAAAGAATAACAGAAGAATTTAAGCAAGTGAATAAACAAATAAGAAAACAGATAAGAGTACATAGAAGACAAATACAAGAACGACAAATTAATGAAGTAATAAAGAAAAACCAAGGAATGAAAATACTTCAACAAAAATGAGAAAGAAAGAAACGTACGCATTACGTAACAAAGATGGTATAATAATCCACGAGAGATGAAATTCAAAAATTATAGAAGAGTTTTACACCGAATTATATGAATCCAAAGTACATCAAGAAATAGAAGACAATGCCATTAGAACTAGAAAGATTCAAAACGTGGGATCCGAAGAACAACCCGATATAACCATAGAAGAAGTGAAGAGCACTATGAGAGAATTCAAATTTAATAAAGCTACAGGAGATGACGAAATATCAATAGATATGATGAGAGAGACTGGGGATAATTTAATATCAAAAATAGCAAAACTATTAAACACATGCTTAAAAACAACTCAAATACCCAAAACCTGGAAAAACTCAAACGTCATATTATTATACAAAAAAGGAGAAAACACAAAACTTGAAAATTATAGACCCATCAGTTTATTGTCACATTTGTACAAATTGCTAACAAAGATTATTACCAACAGACTAGGAAGAAAGCTGGATGAGTATCAACCCCGGGAACAGGCGGGATTCAGGAAGGAGTACAGCACTAGAGACCACCTATTAACAATAAAAATAATCATCGAAAATCAAACGAATATGGATTCCCCGTATGCATGGTCTTTGTAGATTATGAAAAGGCGTTTGATACCATTGAACACTGGGCAATATATAGAGCATTAGCAAACAGTCGAATAGATCAAAGATACATACAACTCATACAACAACTAAACGAGGGAGTCACAGCAACATATACATTACACTCGAAAACTAACCCAGTACCACTTGCAAGAGGAGTGCGACAGGGTGATACACTGTCGCCAAAACTCTTTACCCTAACACTGGAGGACGTGTTCAAGAAGATGGAATGGCCAGATAAAGGAATAAATGTAAATGGAGAGCGGCTTATTAACCTACGCTATGCTGATGATATCATACTACTCGCGGAAAATTTAGAAGACTTGAAAGAAATGATCATTGATCTAAATAGAGAGTCAAACAAAATAGGATTAAAAATGAATTTAAGAAAAACAAAAGTAATGCACCCTGGTCCAGATGTAGAAATTAGAATTGACGATTCTCAAATTGAACGAGTAGAAGAATATATATACCTAGGCCAAAGAATAGAACTAGGACGAAGCAGTGAAAAGAAGGAAATAAAAGACGAATAAAAAGTGGATGGATCGCATTTGGAAGACTATCCTTCATTTTGAAAAACACAAAAATAGATCAACGCCTGAAAACAAAAGTATTCGAACAATGTATTTTACCGGCCATGACATATGGAGTAGAGAATTGGGCAACAACAAAAAGCAACATAGAATCAATGAGAATAGCACAAAGGGAATGGAGAGACAATGTTAAATATAACAAGGAGAGATAAAGTTAGAAATGACAAAATAAGATCAATTACAAAAGTGACAGACATTGGTATTAAGATTGCCCAATTAAAATGGAGTTACGCAGGACACGTGGCGAAGTGACAAAAATAGATGGAACCGTAAAATAACTGAATGGAGACCGTACGAGCATAAGAGAGGAAGAGGACGACCACCTATGCGTTGGTATGATGATTTTAAACGTACAGCTGGACTAAATTGGATCCAAATCGCACAAAATCGTGATAGGTGGAAGGAGTTAGGGAAGGCCTACATCCAAAAATGGATTTAATTAATTACATAATTAATTGGGCTTAGGAAAAGAAGAAGAAGAGAAGATATTTATTATTTTTGCTCAATAACTTTGCCTTATTACACTGCTACGGACAATTGTAGAGCGTTAGTGCGCGCTTACTTTGAGCTACAGAAAAGGCGTGAATCTAATAATAAAATAACACTAAAGACTAACTAACACTAAGCTAAGCACTACAATATCTTTTTTTTATTGAAGCTTTTGGCAGATCAACATTACAGTGTTATACATTACAGGTTTAAGTAGTTAAATATGACTAAGACTGTGGCATATATACATTATATGCGTTCTGAATTTAGACTTTGCAAGTAGCAGTGTGTAATACATGGAGGCAGGTAGTGATGGCCTCGGAAACTCGAAGGTGGTGGTTGCTAGGTTTCTTCATTTGGGATAACATCTTGAGAGAGTTTGTTTCTTCACTCTGTGATAAATATTACGCTGCCCAAGGTGGAAGTGAGTAGCTCCTTCACATTTAGCAATGTTTGAAAAGAAAGTCCTAGTGGTCGAGAGCATCTGTCTTGGATTGTGACAACACCCAACTCGTAGTTAAATTATGTGTTTCGGATAAACCATGGAGCGTTAGCGGCGATTCGTAGGACCTTATTTTGGAATAGTTGAAGTTTGAGCATTTGTGTTGAAGTGGGGTTTTACGATTTAAAATGGGATATAATTGTCGGAGTCTGGTGTGAGATTGGGTTAGTTTATGATTGATGTGGAAACTCCAGGTCAATACTTTATCTAAGTAGACTCTAAGATATTTTATAGCTGAGTCAATTCTATTGATGACAATAGAAGGTGGGTTGTTCATTTTTTTGCAAGATGAAGATCTTACATTGACATTTGGTGCGGTTGAGTTTGATGTTTCAATTTTTGAGCCATTTATTGAAGGTGTCAGTTGCATTTTGCAGATGTTGTATAGCTAGTTCTAGGTTTGCATTTTACGTTTTAATAGCTGTATCGTCGGCGAATGTGGCGAGTGTAGTAGGAATCTTTGGAATATCGGAGGTGTATATATTGAATAAGAGCAGGCCGAGGATACTACCTTGTGGTACGCCCGCTCGTATGGGTTTTGTTTCGAAGAGTGTGATATTTATTTTAACGACAAAGGTTCTATTTTGCAGAAAGAAGAAAATGATGGCCAATATCTTTCTTAGTAAAGCGCATGCTCCACAGGGAGGTAATTTGATTTTAAAGAGACGTGATTCGGGAATAAGCTGGTGACCATACATTTTTTATAACTTTGGAAACCTTATATATATGACATACACATTTTTAAAATTAATCAGAACAATGGAAAAAGGGAGATCTCACAAAAAATAGGAGCGATGAGAGCATATAATAACTAACGAATGCATGAGCGCAGAAAAGCGAGACAACAACACTCTCACTCCTCTTAGTATTTTTTAACATTATGAGCTATACAAAATATATAAAAATGTATTTTTGTTCTGCAAGAAATCTGTGAAAAATCTAAGGCACAATTATTACTTTCATAAAGAAGTTAATATTTTGTATGCGAAAAATAAGGTGACATCAACTACATGAAATGAAATCGCACGCTTAAGCTATTCTAAATTCGATGCAGAGTTCTCAAATAAATTGTGTGTCGAATATTACTATTGTTTATGCGATAATTATTCTATTACATTACTTAATCTTATCGCGTATTTTCTTTAGAAAAAAACGGCATTTATCAATTTCAACCATAAAAATCTTTTGTTTTCCATTCCCTAAAATATTTTTTGGTATTTTTCTGGCTACTGAAAATACGTCCGCTCTTTTATTATTCTCTTTATAAATGATACATTCTCTGTTTAAATCAAGTTAATGACCTTTTAGGCTTCCTTGGCGTGAACGGGAGATTACTTTTTGAATAATAAAAATTATCTGTCACGGGGAGGAGGAAATCAGGATTTTAGAGATGGTTAGGTGGAATATTACCAAAAAAGTCAGAAACCACTGGTTTAAAAACATAATCGCATTATCTTTTTTGAACTTAAATGCACTTTTATAGTTAACATTATTATATTGTAAGATCCAATTCATCCAAATACAATCGAATTTTTTAATTTTTAATGTATAACTAAGATTATCGAGAGCGTAACTGCATTTCCAACGTTTTGAAGCAATAAAAAATGTTTAGGTCTATATATCTATTACATTTATCTTAAAAAAAACTTTAAAAACATATTATCTGGCTTTAACCGTCTCTTTACAATTTTGTTCACTGCAAAGTTTGGACTAATGACAGAAATGTTAGGAAAATTAATGATAGCATAAATGAAATTATCTAAAATATAAATGATTTTTTATATTTTTATATATCGTTACAGTCAAAAGCACAATCGTACTTTTATATTCTCTGGAGTGTAAATAAAGTCACTAAAGCGTAACACCAGGTTCCTATTTTTTATAAACAAACAAAATAAATAAATAAGCTTTTTATGTGGTTCTAACAGGATTATGATACTTATATGCACCATTTGTTAGTTTTAGGGATTGAACTACTATTTCTATATTTTATAAAATTATTAAAATTTACCAATAAATAAAAAAATATAATCTATAGTTTAACAGCATTTTTTGAAATTTTTTTTGTAATTTAATTAGCAATCAAAATACAGAGTATTCTATAAGCAAATTTGCTACCTTACAATATAAATATTAACAGTTAGACTTAGATAAGACATGATCAGATCGCACCCAACGATGGGATCTCTTTCGTTTTATAGGTCAGCTGTCCACTGTTTTTTGATTCTTCTTGCAAGGTCTTCCAATAGGAGCTGCATTAGAGGATTTGTATGTATTTCTAACTTTTTACGGCAAGCGACACTTCTCTCATGGATGACTTCTTGTACAGTTGGTATTTTCAGGTCATTGTGGATCATTTCATTGCTTATATACCATGGGGCGTCAACTATGATTCTTAGTATTTTGGATTGACATCTTTGAATTATTGCGAGATTCGTTTTACTGGCACATCCCCATAGTACCACTCCATATGTCCATATGGGTTTGATAATTAATTTGTATAACAGTAGCTTATTATCAATAGATAGTGGGGACCTTCTTCCGATCAACCAGTTCATCTCTCTCTGTTTTAAGTCCAGTTGCTTTCTCTTTTTGTTGATATGTACTCTCTATTTAATTTACTATCCAAGTGTAGGCAAAGATATTTTACTGTTGTAGCTGGTGGTATTTTTATGTTGTTAAGAAAAATGGATGGTCATGGGTCTCTGCGTAGGGTAAATGTTAGATGTGCAGATTTTGTTTCGTTTATTTTTACATTCTACCTTTTAAACCAGTGCTCTAGACTATACAGATATTCTTGGATTAGAGTGCATGCTCGAACAACCGATTGTGACATTTGGTGAAACTGGAAGATCTGGGGTAAATAAGAGATAAAGTAGAGGACCCAGCACGCTACCCTGAGGTCCTCCAGATTTAATTGGAAGGAAAGAGGAAACTTCCTGTATTACCTTTGTTCTGAATTGTCGTTTATTTAGATAAAATTTAAGTAAGTTAAAGAATGCTGGTAGATGAGTTTTGATTTTATATAGCAGACCCTGGTGCTACACCCTGTCGAAGGCCTGGCTTACATCTAAGAATACTGATATACAGTATTCCTTGTTGTTAAAACTAGAGAGGATGGTTTGCGTTATGCGATGCCATTGTTGTATAACAACAGGTAGAATGGGCCTGCCTAAATCCGAATTGGTAATTGGGAATCCATTCAGTATCAATAGTTTTGAGAACCAGTTTCTCTAATAATTTTGAAATGGCCGACAAGAGACTTATGTATGGATCGATAAGATTTTACACTATTGGGATCTTTAGCGGGCTTGAGGATTAGGATTACCTCTGCGGTTTTTAGTGCTTCGGGCCAATACTCAATACGGAGAATTACATTGAAGATATAAGTCAGGAGTACTATACCTTTTTTTGGTAGTTCTTTTAGCATCTTTGCTGTCATTAGATCCATGCCTTTGCATTCAAGAACTTTATTTTATCTTTTACCTCTTTAGGTGTGACGGAATTAATATATTGATTTACTGGCATTGGTGACTCTAAGAAAGTGATCATTGTTTCATCCGGATCGTTTTCATGAGGTTGGAATATTTCAGCAAGATATGTTGGAAATAATTCTGATTTCTCCTTATCACTTTTTGCCCTGTGATGGTTGCTCAATTTTTAGAGGAGGAATACTTATTATAGGTTTGTTTGTTGTTTTGATCGGTTTCCATATAGAATTATCATATCGGTTCAAATTCGATTGGTAAGTTTTAAGCGACTCTTCTCTTAGAGCTTTAAGTTTTGATTTAAGCTTGTTGCTAAGTCTGTTTAGAATAGTTTTGTCTCCTGGGGCATGTGTTATTTGCCATTTGGCTCTTGCTTTTCGTTTTTCACGCACTAATATCTTAATTTCCAGAGAAATATTTAGAGTGTCTACTTTATGTGTTATGTTAGGAATAGCTTGTTGGGCTGCTTCTTGAATGGTGGTGATTAGATTAGTTGTGGGTTCCTCAATATCATTTAGATTTGCAAGTTTTAGATTAATATTTATTGTGTCTGTCAGCTTGTGTCTATATTTGTCCCAGTCTGTTTTTGTATTATGTAGCCTAGGTGCAGGTTGTATGTGTATTGGATATGTGCTGTAGGTGAATATTACCGGTGAGTGGTCCGATGATAAATTATAACTAGGTGTGATGTCCATGTAAGTTGAAGAAACACCATTGGTGACGAAAAAGTCTCGTATATCTGGCGATTTATTTATGTCTGCTGGCCAGTACGTTGGAAACCCAGTAGTTAACTAAGAATAACGTTTATCTTGAATAAGACCGTATAGCTCCCTGCCTTTTGTGGTAGTTGTTCGGGATTCCCATCCGTGTTTTTGCTACTGTAGTCTCCACCTGACAAAAATTTGGCGCCTAGGGTATTGAAATATGGTTCAAATTTATGCTTTTTTATATTTATATTTATATATAAGTTACAAAGGATGAAAAAATCATAAATGCATTTTTACTTTCTTTAAACTTTGCATATTATTAATTTAAACATTTTTTACAAAATACATTAAATCCTTTGAAAGAATAATCATATTGTTCCCCTTTTTATAAAATATTTATTCACAATTCAATCGTATTCTTACGTTTTTTGTTTTCAATCCAACGTTTGAGAGCTTAATCAAATTATTCTAAAATCTAAGCGTCAGTACAATTATTATAAACAAAACAATTGTTTTCTTTCAATCATAATTACACGGTACGGCGTTTAAATCCGGATAACTTTAAATTTGAATATCCTATCATAGGTCGTTGGCGGTCGTGAAGGCGATATGCTCTTAGGAAATAATCATAACCTCAAAATGGACAAGCTGCAATTATTAAATCTTCGCGCTGGGAGTCAGCGACTGAAATAATTCGGTTCTTCGGGTACCCGAGATCAACTGTGTACAACATTGTTGCAAGAAGTCTGGGAAAGGTTCCTCCAACCAGTCGCAAAAGAGTCATTCGACAGAATGCGTGACACGGACTGCGACAGTCGTAGAAAGGGCTCAGGCGTTGATTTTTGAAAACCCGGGGCAATCATTATGGTTAGTGTTGGGTATCAGTGAGCGAACCATACTCCGGATTGCAGAGGAAGACCTACGTTATAAGTCGTATACAATAAAGCTACGTCAGATGCTCTCTGAAGCTGTCAGATCAAAGCGAATTGCTCTCTGCAACATGACAATGTGTTCGTCGAAAGACGAAGCGGCGGGACGAACCAGATTCTCTTCTGATAAAAAAAAATGTAAACTGTTGACGCCAAGATCAACCAGAGGAATAACTGCTGGCTCGCCCACGACCCTGTGGGCGACCCTTTTTCAGTTTTCGGTCAGTATTCAGGTGTCGTGTCCAATAAATTCCTTTCAGAAAGAGAAAACTGGCACAAAAGAGGTTTATGTGCGTATTTTGACGAATGTCGTGAAACCGTGGATAGAAACTGTGTTTCAGCAGGATGGCAGGATTGGTCCAAAACTAGTTGTCGATTAACGTGGACATGTTTTGGGATAAAGAATTCTGGCCCTCCAATAGCTCTGATTTGAACCCCCTCGACTACTATGTTAGAAGCGTAATCGAAAGGGGTTACTAACAAGTCCAGACATCCTGCGTCATCTTTACGCGCCGCTATTGAAGCAACATTTGCCAATATGGAGGATACTGCTTTACAGAGAGCGTGCACGCGCTTCAGGCCAAGGATGACAAGTGCGTTACTTTAACTTTTTAAGATAAATAAAACTATCCAAAGCCATTTAGCGTTTATATTTAATTATGTTTTTCTATTTTTTTGACGAGGTTATTTAAAATCATATAACAGTATTATTATTTATGATTGACATATTTACGAACTTTAAAAGCACAAACGTATGAGTCTGGTAAAATATTATTAAAAACTAAACTGCATTTTTTAATTAATTAAAGTATAAGTAACATGCACAAATGCGTTTGTTTATTTTTTACAGTAAAAATTAAATAAACTTTCTTTCTATCTCTCAGCAGCCTAATCGCATTTCCTTTAGTCTCTTTATCGCTCACAAAGTCATCAAAGTTGTATTCATGTAATTATTTTTTATGACAATATACTTCACAGTATAACCACCTAATTATAACATTTATAAGCGGAGTGTAAGTAATTGTATATATTGAAATTTTTAGTTCTGATAAAATTATTAGTCTCATTTGTGATCTTTTATGTTAATAGCATAAATAATTATAAACAAGCATGCAAAAGCCTCTAAAATTATTAGAATTCTAACCGCGTTATTAACTATTTAGGGAAGTTACATAATAATAAAACTCGGTGATTTTTTTTAAAGGCACTTATTCACGTTATGGGTTAGCTTTGCATTTATTTGTAACCTCTCCGATTACTCTGCTACATACAATTTATTTGTAGAGCGTTAGTGCGCGCTCATTTAGAGCTACGGATAAGGCGTGAACCGAACAGAAAAGCAACAATACTAGGAAGCAACTAACACTGAGCGAAGCAATGTTACATTTTTTATCTTAATATTATTATCAATTACGTTTTTTTGTTGGGGTGCATTGCGGTTTCAAGGTTTTATTATTCCTACTAACATACAACTTAATACTACGATATCACATACACCCTTAGGTTTCGAGCGAAACTCGAATTCGCCTGCACGGGGTTTGCGGACGGCGGAATAATTCTCGTGACCATTTTGGTACTTTAGATGCTATACACCGAGTATAATTCAAGTCTACTAAAAGAACAAACAAATTTTAAATTGAATTAGAAAAAATATCAAACATCAATTGATGTTAAAAAAATATAGCAAAATATTGCGTGTGCCTGGCGGCCAGCTAAATAAAAAATTCCATGAATACCAACTTTACTTCCGTATATTTTCATTTATATTTATGTTTTAAGTAACAACATAAAAAACATACAAATAAAAATATCTCGGTTCCTTCCTTCCTTTCTTCCTTATATCCGGCCCTGCAGAATTATGTACCACATTGAAATTCATGGTTTTGTTTGTAGTTGGAGCATTAACTACAAACACAACAGATTGATTTTTAAGGTAAAAATACAGAGGTGTAATAAAAAATGTATCTAACATTTTAATTCTTGATAGCTTCACATTCGGTGCGTAAGGGTATAAAACAATACACGCATGGACCTGAAAACAATAGAAAATATTTGTAAGACTGCTTAGAGTTGTCATTTGACTTTCGACGAGTAAACATAGTTACATCCTGACGAAAGTGAAGTGCGAATAAGTGCGGGCGCAAGGCTGAAATGAACTAAAATTTGTTCAACATCACGGGAAAAAATCCACCTTAAATATTAGGCATAGAGTAAACAAGCAACCTCTAATAATGTCCTATATTAATCTCAAACCTTCGCGAAACAATAAGGAAATAATATATAAAATAAAATACATAATCAATATAAAAATAACTATCGAATGTCTACATAAAAAAAATCATCATCCAATGCCTTGGTTGCCAATTCTACGAGAATTGCAAATCCTAGTACATGTGTGAAATGAGGTGAAACCCCCAAATCCATGCACTTTGAGGATTAGAACATATGGCGAACTATAATAATTGCATGATACACAGGAATTTACTGAACCGCACACAGCAGATCAACCTACAGATCTCGCAACTCAATTAAACTTCTTCGTAAACAAATTAAAGGCAACTTATTTTATGCAACTTAATAATTAAAAGGAAATTATACTCGATATGCCAAATACTGTCGTAACAACTAAGTTCAATAATGGACATGAAATCTATTCGTATCGCCGAACAGAACGCGAATGGTCTCACAAACCATCAAACTGAACTATCCTTCGAATTTTATTACTTAATTTACCAACGGCCCACGATGGTGGAGTGCGAATCATCCATAATTCACCTACCATATCACAACCAACCATAATATAATAAAACAAACAAAAGTTAAAATAATAAAAATTAGAAATTTTTTAATCAGAGGTTGTAATTACAAAAATACGAACTGAGGATCATAATTAAGCTATAATTAATCAGAACTATTTCTATTTACCTACAGGTGCATCTATTGTAGAGTTCTAGAGCAATAGAACAGTAGCTCTACTGTCCTACAGACATAGGTAAGATTCTAAACCTATCGGACTTTTCAAGGATGTAACCTTACGTTACCAATGAAACGAATTGGAACCTCCCACCTAATCATACATCTATTACAGCAAATCTAAGTGTACATATAATTAGCCAATGAAAACCCCTGAAGGTGAGCATACCAAGTACCGATTGGACATCATTTAGCAGTTTTACAGAAGATAATCTTAAGCTTAATCGTTATTAAATTAGAGGGACCTGCTGATATTGACATTGAAGTTGACTATTTTATTGAAGTAACAAAAAGTAGCACGGAAATATACACCACCCAAATCTTTGGGATGAAATCTACCAGTAATAGTCAGTAATTTGAGAAAATTAATCACCAAAAAATAAGAACTAAATGCAGATGGTAAAGGAATCAAAACACCATTGTCAAAATTGAATATAATAGGTTTACAAGACAACGAGAAACAACTGTAAAACATACATAACTTTGAATTTGAGACATACATCAAAGGGAACCATTTGAGTTGAAGGGCTACCAAGAAGTTTGACTTTTTTCTACATTTCTCATAAGAAAAGATGATGCTAGTGCTTCTGCTGAGCATTTTGAAGAAGTTTTCAGCACGTCAAAATCACAAGCCAATAATAACAACGATATCCCATACTCAGTAATATATCTGATCGACAATTAAAATTAATTAAGAAATAATAAGGTGCAATAAATACAATGCACTTAGATTTGACTTGATTACTGGGAAAGTACTGAAAGAATTATCTAGCAAATCTATTGTAATGCTAACCACAATATAAAAAAGTGTGCTAAGATTAGTTTGCTTCTCACTAATTTAAAAATTTACCCAAACTACAATAATTGTTAAATCAGCTAAATTACCAATCAACGTAACATCTCATCGGACTATAAGTCTGCTACAAATCATACCTAAAGTATTTCAAAGGTTCTTGCTAGAAAGACTTCCTCGAACATCATTCTACAATTCAAGAAAATCATAGAATAACAGAGGTAATTCTTACAAGTCTGGAAGATAAGAAATTTTGTACAAAATTAAATTCAACTCCCCTACTCTTTACTACATTTTATTTAAAGACTATCGCAGTAAAGAGTGTCTCAGGTCAAGTATAGCCTTGGGATATTCTTCTATCGCCACACCAAGCCCAAGAAAATGTTTTAGGTCCCCTTCTTTAACTTATCTTTACACCTGATATCCTTACCACAAATACCATTACAACTGCCACCTTTGCCGATGATACGACAATTGTCGCTATAGATGAAGGTCCTTAAAATACTACCGAAAACCTACAGACTCATCTTGATTAGTTCCACAACTGGCTTGATATCTGGGCAAATCAGTCCAAATCAAACAAACAGACTGCCCACCTGCATCAATAAATGGAATTCATCTACCAATTAAAAACCAAATGGAATCTTAGGATTGACAATTAATAACAAGCTAACTAAGTTAATAAAACATAAATTAATATGAAATTGGAGCAAATGCATTGCAAAGTTCACAACAGAAAATAAACTCCTCTATAAGTAGACAATAAAACAAATTTGGACATAAGAAGTCCAGATAAAAAGCAAAATCTGCAAATACAAAAATACTACAAAAATCTAAAGATGATATGGTATCCTAGTAACACAACCCTGTACAATAACTCACCACTCAGACAGACTCGCAAAACATTCAAACGAACAAGTCAATCAGTTGAGAACGCTTCCTCCACTGAAATCAGAAGATGATTAAAACAAAAATGGTCTACAGAGAACAACTAAAACATTGTAATAATCTATACTGCTAATAGGAATGTTGTCGTTTAACAATTTCACTTTTAAAATGTAACTTTTAACCAATTTACTTGGAGTGGGTTATAAATTTTAACTATTTGTATTACAGTTTGGAATTTCTATAGTGATTTCCATCAAAATGTTTTTCACTTAAATCCGATGTTTTCTTCCACTACTGGGTGAGTGTTTGAACTTATCCACCAAAATGCGTCATAGAGCCTACAGATTTATGCGTATTGACAAATTGATCACTTGTCTATATTTTCTTCAACAGAACAAAAATGGCGGGATATAATTAATACAATAATCTTCGTCAAGATCTGTTGCAAAGACGCTTTTTACAATTACACCTGTTTTCGTCACACAACTTTGTGCAATTCACTCAGTTACATTAATAACCCAAATTAACACTTTCTTCGCATTTGACCAAATTTAACTTGTTTTGACTTCATTATCGTTTTGTTTTAGAATAGTAGCCGGTGCACCAAGACTCATCTCCTTTGAGTTGCTCTTCAAACTCCCCAACAATTGTTTTATTTTTGTATTCTTTGTAAGTACTCACAATACATCCTTTTCTTTTGGTAATGCTTTTTCAATGATATTTGATGATTTGTAACATATTTATTTGTTCTGCTGGCTGAAGACCAATCAGATCACTAGTACGTTTGGAACATACTCAAAGTGTCGCCTTTAAAGTTTTTTTCTTTTCGTTGGGGCGTACTTACCGGCATTGAAGCCTTGAGGGTTTATTGTACCTATTTACTTACATACTTACTTACTTCCTCTTCTCCCATCGTACCTCACGGTATTGGGGATTTGAACCATTGTTTGAACGATTGTCTATCCCTTGCAAGGATTCGGATTTATGTTAGGGTCTGTCGTCTTCGTTGTGACCGTTGTTGGTGGACTCCTTACATCCCGCGTATTTACATGCAATTTAATACGACATCACATACACCAATGGATTTTCAGCAAGACTTGAAAACTCGCCCACGAGCTGGACCCTCGGACGAAGGAGCATTGCCTGTAAGTACTAGGCTACAGCGTTGACTCTTTAAAGGCTTACCAGGGCATAATAATAGTTTCAGGTACAGTTTTTAACCAAAAGGAAGAACAATTTCACACACAATCTTTCATTATCATCCCTTGTCATTACCAGATCGCTAAATAAAAACTTTCTCATCTACATAAAAAAAGTTTTAAAAAGGGACACAGAAAATTGTTCTAAAAAAATCTAGCCACACTATACATATCTCAACAATTAAAGCGTTGCATATTTTAATTTTTTATTTGTTAAAGACAACTAAAATGCAAAGTTTAATAAATTTAAATAACAATGTTTAGTAAAAACAAAGTTTTATGGCTTTCCACAAGCAGATTTTGGTTGAGATTTTGGGATTTAATTTTTTATCCAAATTATAGCTAATTACAAATAACATTCAAAGACCGATCTACAATATTTATTCAAATTGATTCGCTGTAAGCCGCTACACAAATCACACATTCAAATAAGGAGGTTTATACTTTGGGCGAAGCTTTGCGATTTTACAACTTTCCGAGCAAGCAATTAACACTAGTGCTCGAGCAAACAACTGAATGGGTTTGGTGAAAACGCTTCATTCAAGGCAAGCGATTTTAAAACTGGTTTTGAAAGCTTTTAAGTAATTAAATAAATCTAAAAACTTTACAAGGAATAAACAAGGGCTGGAAAAAGCTCGTTTTGTGGAAAAATAAGTTTATGTACAGATACAATTGAAAGTCGCATATTTTTCTGTTTTAAATTTATTTTTTATTATTTAAATTATAATAAAAGAAACTTAGGATTTAATTTTAGAAAAAACTTTATTTATTCATTAGTTAGTAAGGTTATGGCATTACTTTAAAGAGCAAACATTGCCATTAAATACGGAATAGGATATTTGACAAATATTCTCCACAGTCATTTCTCCCTCTAGAATTCTTCTGACGAAATTCCCCATCACTTTTTCGCACAACTATGGCCCAGTTTCGTCTATAACTCTTGAAATTTTGCTTTTAATTCAGAATTTGTTCTTATTTTCGTAGCATAAACTTTGGTTTCCACGAATTCTCACGATGTGAGGTGGGCAGTTCACCCCGCTATTCTTGGATCTCTCTCTCTCTCTCTCTCTCTCTCTCTCTCTCTCTCTCTCTCTCTCTCTCTCTCTCTCTCTCTCTCTCTCTCTCTCTCTCTCTCTCTCTCTCTCTCTGTGCCTACCTCCCTACTTACCTCCCACCCTCCCTCCTTCCTCCCCCTCTCTATCTCTAATCGTATATTTCATAGTTGAAATCTCATAATCTCAAGGTTGTAATTCAGGTTGTGTTTGAGCAATATTCCTCCATTTGTCTCTATCTAAGGCATTCCTAATATTCTCTTGAAAAGGTGTACCGGTGAATTCCTTGACTTGGTCGATCCAACGTTTTGGGGAACGTGTTCGCGGGCGTTTCCTTTCTATGTTCCCCTGAACGACAAATTTCGGGAAATAAGTCGCCCTTTAAAGTTTTGCTCCAACAATTGGATTGTTTCATTTGTCATATGACAGATGGCGCCCTCCTGCTGCAACCACAAGTCATCCAAACATATCGTTCAAATAAGACCACAAAAAAGTCATTATCATCTCACGCTAACGTTTACCATTAATAGTCATTGCGTTTCCGGCTTCATTTTTATAAAAAGAATGGCCCATTCACTTAGACCAAATCATTACTCTTTGGGTGTGTATAGGTCGTTCTTGAATGACCCGAGGATTCTTTATGCCCAAATGCGACAATTTTATTTATTGATATATCCACGTACGTTGCGCACAATCTAGGCGAAATATTCTCCATGCTTGTAAAGAATAAGGTATTGCACGCAAAAAGGTGTTTTTTGCATCCTAGGCTGACAATTTTTCACCCGCCTTTTCTCAAATTTTTGCAAGGTTAGAACGTATAAATTTTTAACTGGGTCGGTTTTTTTCTGGATTGGGAACGTGGGATAATTTAATTTACAATCGAAGCTCCGCTCGGCGGAAGCAAACCAAATGGCCGTGGTAGACGTTCGCCAATAATTGCGTATGCGCTCCCGATTTGCAGGCCGCGCAATTGTGTTGTGCGAACTAAAAAATTTGTATTTAATATTTATCTAATAAACAACGATCAAAAGCAGCGACCCGATAATTAGGCCGCGGGCGCCCGGCTCCAGATGCACCGCGGAGCGAGAGCGGCCCCAATGTGCGTACATGAACGCACGGACTTCCTCTTGTAAATAAAGAGCTCAGAACTCGGTCACGCCACATTTAATATTAGCCGTCTTTGTTTACTTTCCGTTTAAATGTATAGGCTGTCTTTACTTACAACGCATGGACCCCCTTGTGTAAATCAAGTTTTCTGATCACACTACATTCCATATTGACTAACTGCAAAATACCACCAAGCAGAAAACTGCCAACTTTGCAGAAAAGCATGGCGCACAATTTAAATTCTGCGTTTCTTTTAGGATGTCCAATAATTAGTCAGAAACCTTGTAATCCAACGCAATAATAAATTATATATTAATATTTGGATAACCCCTATACATTGTTTAAAATTTTATTCTTACATTTAAATTTAAAAAATACAATTTAACTTATATAAACGCTATTTATCTTTTTGTGATTAATGTAAAATAATGTTATATTACTTTGCTACTCTACAGGGGTTAAACAAAATAATAAAAGGACATTTTTTTCCAATTGGTGCTCCGCGTGGAAACATAGCTTATAAATTGGAAGGTTAAAATTCTTATGTATTCACTCTCACCATCCAGTCGTCGCGCACTATCTCTGATGCGAGGCGATGTGGCAAGCACCGCGCCTTAGACGACCGCCATTATTACCCCCTGTTCGAAGTAAACACAGGTACTCAATTATTTCTAGTGACTGAGTAGACCACCCACGTCTCTCCACACTCCAGTCGAGCGCCTCAACCGCTTGGCTGTAAATCAATATTATGTCTGTTTTTAAACAACATAAGTTTCTCATTGAAAAATATCTGCTCATAAAATTCGAGATGTTGGTTTTAAGGTCTGGGGTATTTTTAGCTAACCTTTTTGTTTGAAGCGGTTAAACAGAATTTTCAAAATTAAACTATGAGGGATGTTCAACTTATAACTTATAATTATAATTACATTTCTTTAATTCTAGTTGCTAGATACCTACAAAAGTTTTATCTTATTAAAATGTCACCCTTTTTTGACACGTGTAGGAATCAGGTCACGAGGACTTAATTGTTTAAAAAAATTGTTACATGTTAAACAAAGATGTTTTAAGTTCTGTTACACAAAGAATAATTAAGAAATTTTTAATTGGAGAAGCGCCGATGAAACTTTCTGCATAGTTTTGGAACACACGTTTATTCAATACTCAAATTTACAACTGGTGCAACATTTTCCAAAAATCACGAAAGAGAAAGGGTACTAACATGCTACGTATTTCGAGTGCCTCTGCGGCTGTGAATAAAACCAATATTAAACATTTTAATCGAATAATTCTAGAAAAGTGGCGAATAACTATAAGAAACATTGCTGATAAGTGTTGAAAGTGTAGAAACCACAGTTCATAATAAGCTACAGTTCAACAAAGTCAGTGCACGGTAGGTTCCCAAAAAACTATGACCTAAACTGAGAGTCTGTTTAGTTCAACTCCACACCCCTTTAGTCCAACTTTTTAAATAAGAGAGAGATGAATTTATTGGGATCATAATCAATTGTTGTGAGACCTGTGTCTATCACTTTATGCCAAAAAGCAAATTGGTTCCAATAAAATAACAATATTTAATATTGCCTTCGCTCAAAAAGTTTTTGCAACCATATTTTTATCAGGAGTAAGTTTTCTCTGATTTTCTTGAAGGTCATAGAAGTACCAACACTGAATATTACACACTTTCTAAAAAACAAAATCGAGCCAGCTTTTTAATTAAAAGTTCAAAAAACCTTTAATGAAAGGTTTTGTCATATCAGATTTATGCTCCACATTTGTCATCATATGCTTTGTATTTATTTGGTCCCTTAAAAAAAACACTTAAGGGAAAAGAAATTACAGTCTAATAATGCTGTTATCTAAAGTCATATGGATAGGACCAGGAGGGCCACCTCACAATCAAATTGATCATGCCATTATTGAGAGAAGAGATAGAAATTGTCTACTAAATATGAAGGCGATGGATGGAGCCGACGTAGAATCGGATCACGCTTTAATAAGAGTAAAGAGCAAAGTAAAGCTTTAGTTTATAAACTAGATATAACAAAATCAATACAAGAACAAAGTATAACACACATCTATTAAAGGATAAAAAAATTCATAGAAACTTTCGCGAAAAATTGGAAGATAAAGTAAAATTAAATATGGATGAACTAAACATAGAACAGCGTTGAGAAAAATATAAAGAGGTGTTGAAGACAACAGCAGAAGAAACGATAGAAATAAAAAAGAAAAAACAAACTGTAGATGACGCAGAATACAGAGGATTTAATAGGGGAAAGAAATAAACTAAAACACAACATATTAAGTGCAAAAACAGACAAACCGAAGAAATTATTTGCACAAAAAAAAACATAAACGAATCAGAAAAAGTGCAAGAAAAGACCGGAGAAAACAAATAGAAGAATTGCTAAGGGAAGCTGAGAGGGCAGCAGGCAGAAATGATTTAAGCATCTTGTATAAGGTAACACGAAACATTGCTGAGAAAAGAAGATAAAAATCAATAACATTAAAAGCAAGGAAGGAAAAATGGTCACATCACAAAAGGAAATATTAGATAGATGGGTAGAATATTTTAAAGAAATATATAGTATAAACAAGAATAGTAATACTATAGAAGAAAGTGAGAGAGAAAATGAAGAAGAATAACTTCAATTAAATATAAATATGAACGAAATAACTGAAGAAGAAATTGTTCAAGCCATTAGACAGCTGAAAAGTAATATAGCGACGGGACTAGATGACATACCAGGAGAGATGATTAAAGTAGAACCCGAATCAATTGTAGAAGTTCTACATAATCTTTTAAAGAAAATTTGGGCAGAAGAAAAAAATCGCAAAATAATGGATAGTAGGCCTAAAAAAGGTAGCACCACATAATGCGGTAGCTAGAGAGCTATTACAATATTAAACACCACAAGCATGAATAATGCTTGAAAGATTAAAGAAAGCAACTTTAAGTAAACTCAGAAATAATCAAAACCACGAAGAAAATGGTGTGAGACAGGGATGCATACTGTCGCCCTTACTATTTCTAATAATTATCGACTGGGTAATGAAACGAACTATAGACAATTAAAAATGTCTAATACGGAGATTTAACACAAAAATTGAAGACCTAGAATATGCAGACAATATCTGTTTAATTACTGAGAAAAGAGAACACCTACAAGACAAATTAAACGTACTAAAAATAACAGCAAATACAGTGGAATTGGACATTAACATAAAGAAGACAATAAGAACATGCACAGCAGATACATCCGAAATTAAAATAGAAGGAAATAATGTACAAAATATTAAAAACTTTACTTATCTAGACACCATACTAGATGAACAAGGAGTATGTAAGACGGACATAAAAGCAAGGATATATAAAGCACAAACCTCCTTTAGAACACTATAAAATTTGGATGTTAAACGAAATATTAAAGAAAACAAAACTGGGGATATTCAGAACAAATATAGTCACTGTACCTTTATACGGGCGTGACACCTGGACGCTAAATAAACATCAACTACCAAAAATACAAATATTTATAAATAAATGACTTAGAACTATAATGAAAATCCATTGGACAGTCACTATCACAAACAATGAACTATGGAATATTACGGAGCAAGAACTAATTAATGTGACCATGTTAAAACACCGCTGGTGGTGGATAAGGCACACTTTAAGAAAATCATGCTCAGATATAAACCGTCAAGCACTTGAATATAATATTAAAGAAAAAAGGAAGAGAGGAAGACCAGCTCTAACTTGGAGAAGAGACATAATTAAGGAATGCAAAGAAATGAACATGACATGGAATCAAATGAAAGAAGTAACTATAAACAAAAATAGTTGGGAAGACTTCGTTCAAAATATATGCACCTAACAAGAACAAAATATACTCAGCTCCTCAAATTAAAGTAAAGTGTTTACAGGGTTCAAGTTAAATAGTGATGAAATATGCTATGAAAAATGACTCAGTCAGAGAAACATCTACATTTCTAAAAGGAATGAAAGGACCGGCTGCGACAATCAAAAACCATTTATGAAAAAGGAATCAGTAAAATATATCTTGTAAAGATTGTATATAAGAGTTAAAGTTGTAACGTTATTGTTTTGTTTTTCGTAATAAAATAAGAAATAAGAGATTTCCAATGAGCTTAACAAGCATTAAGACGTAAGGAAGCATTTTCTACCAAATTACTATTAATAGTAATAATAAGTGAATTATAAATATACTCAAAAGAAATTCGTTAGAAAGTCTCTATTGAAAGATTCAGTATATATGCCAAAAATGTTTTGCATTCAGTGGAATCAAAAAGATATTATTAAAATAAAGTAAGACAATACGTTACCAATAACCATTCATGCTTTGAAGAGGATACATTCACAAAAATGAAACATACTCTTCTCTCTGTCTTTTAATATATTATTAAATATTATTAAAATGACTTTTAGATCTAGACAAACGTCCGTCTCCTCTACCATTCTCGAAAATCCTTATGAATATTCAACCATTACATAACATAAAACGTTTACCAACTAAATCTCCTTTTCTTCTCCCAAGAGTAACACATTACTAGTTTTAATATTTTTTTTTCTCTTATCTCCCAACTTTCTTTTTAGCATTTATAATGTTTTTCATTGTTTTTTTAGTTATTTTTAACCTGTAATAAGTACCCTTGTGTTAATAAATGCTAAAATTTATTTAACTTGTTATGTATATATATATATATATATATATATATATAATATATATATATATATATATATATATATATATATATATATATATATATATATATAGGATTCTACAGCTGTCGCCGTTTTCCTTCCTTCAACTAGGTTCTCCACGCTTCTCGTTCTTGCCAGTCATTCTCCTCTAAACTTCTCCTTTCCATCGCTTCATCCACTTCATCCCTCCACGATCTCCTCGGTCTTCCTCTCTTTCTCCTTCCTGCGGGACTCCAATCTGTTACTCGTTTGATCCATCTGTTGTCATCCGATCTTCTTACATGTCCGTACCATGCGAGTCTCTTGTTTTCGATACTATGAATTATGTCTGTCTCTACTCCCATTCTTCTTCTTATTTCTTCATTCCTGGTTCTTTCCATCTTGGTTACCCCACAGCACCTCCTCCAATATTCCATTTCTGTCGCTCTTATTTTTTTTTCATTTACCTTGGTTATTACCCAGACTTCCGCTCCATACGTCATTATACTTTTTATAATTGTGGTGTATATTCTCGTTTTTGTGTTTTTCGTAATTTGTCTATCCCAAATTACTGGATGCAACTGTCTAATACACGATCTTGTTTGTCCCAGTCTATTTTTAATTTCCTCTTCCGTTGTCGCCTTGTCTGTTATTGTAAATCCTAAGTATTTAAATTTATTTGTGGCTTTTATTCTTATATCCTTCTCTATTTGTAGGTCTTCTAACTTTTTTCCATTGTTGCTAAATACATGGTCTTCTTGTAGTTTATCTGTAACCCCGCTTTTTCGTACTCCTCGCTCAGTCTTCTCATCATGAAGTTGATCATCTGCGTAGCACAACGTGTATAGATATTCGTTTCTGACTGGCACTCCCATACCCTCGCATTTACGCATCCAGTTTTTCAGTGTTTCTTCTAGATAGATCTTAAATAAAGTCGATGATGTGGAGCATCCCTGTAATAAGCCCTTTGTTGTCTGGAAGTTACCTATTATCTTCTGTCCCGCTTTTATGTACACCCTATTTCCCTTGTACAAACTTTTAACGGCCCTTATTAGGTAGTTGGGAATTCCTATCCTCTCCATTGCTGTCCATAATCTTTGCCTGGGAACCGTATCATATGCTTTTTCCAGATCCACGAACGCCAGATATATCGTTCTGTTTTTAGCTCTTTTCTTTTCCAGTAATTGTTCTATTATATATATATGGTCCACGCATGATTTTCCTGCTGTGAACCCGGCCTATTCTTCCCCTATTTTGTTTTGTATGTGTTTTTCTAACTTGTTTTTAAGTATTCGTCCGTATATTCTTCCCATTATAGCAATGACACTGATTACTCTGTAATTCTCACATTTCCGTCTATCGCCCTTTTTAAATATGGAGACAAGATAGGCTTCCTTCCATTCCTTAGGCATGTCTTCTCCACTCATCACTTTCTGGACCATTATCGTTATCATTCTGAACAATTTTTCCGTTCCATACTTTATGACTTCCGGTGGTATCCCTCCTGGTCCCGCAGCCTTATTGTTTTTTAATAATTTAATTGCCGCTTTTACTTCTTCCAGTGACACCATCTCCTCTTCTTCATCTTTATCTTTATCTGTCTCCTTCGTCTCTTCCTTTTCCTTCTCTGCCGTCTCTTCGATGTCCTTCATATACTCTTGTCTGTTTTCTGTTAACAGGTTTGCAAAGTATGCTTCCCACTCTTTGTCTTCAATGTATTGTATTTGCAGGTGTACTTTCCTGTCTGTTCGTAGATTTTTTAGTAACTTCCATGATTCAGAGCATCTAGTGCCCCCCAGGTATTGATCAATATTGATACAGGTTGTTTGCCAGTTGTCATTTTTTTCCTTTATTGTCATTTTCTTCACTTCTCTGATCTTACTTTTATACTCTCTTAAGTCTTCTTCCTTTTTTGTGCCTACCCATTTGCTGTATAGTTCCTTTTTTTGTTTAATTGCTTCCTGGGTTTCACTTATGAGTTTGTGTTTATATTGTGTGGTTTTCTCTTCTTTTTCCCCTAATGCTTCGAATCCCGCTTGTTTTAAACTTTCCTTTATGTGTTGGTAGATCTCTTCTATGCTCTCGTATCTGAATTCTGTCAATTTATCGTCTAATCTTCTCCTATATAAATCTCTCACTGTCGTGTCTTGCAGTAGGTGTAACTTGAGCTATCTTTCTTTCGGTATATCATTTGTTTTCTCTGTGTTTCTTTTTTCACTTGTTATTTTTTTTGCCATGGGAACCCTATTTTTGCTATCAGCAGCTTATGATCCGTTCCACATTCTGCCCCTCTTTTGACTCTTACGTCCTTCGTTCTCATTGTACTGTTTCGTTTTAGTATTACGTAGTCTATTATGGATCTCAGCTGCCTTGTCTCTTGTATCTATGTGTATTTGTGGATATCTTTGTGTGGGTAAAAACCATTCATGATCTTTAGATGATATAGTTCACATACCTCTGTT
Organism: Sinelater perroti; assembly: GCA_036346155.1. NCBI lineage: Eukaryota > Metazoa > Arthropoda > Insecta > Coleoptera > Elateridae > Sinelater > Sinelater perroti. Next base: position 285,571 of record JARFIY010000039.1, read on the forward strand.
AATCTTTCTCCATTGTCATTTATGATGTTCTCTCCGTACCTTCCTACTACCTCGTCCCTTTCTTTCCTTCCGGTTCTTCCATTCAGATCTCCTGCTATGATTATTTCTTGAGTTCGTTTAATTTTTTCTATTTCCTCTTTTAGTGCTCCTATGAATGATTCCTTCTCTGATATGGCGCTGTCATTTGTTGGTCCATAAACACCGAGTATTACTATGTCTCTGCCGTGTAGTGACATATTTAATTTTATTATTCTTTCATTTATGGGTTCCCAGGTCTTTATGTTTCTTCTGTATCTTTTTTTTACTATTATTCCTATTCCTGCCTTTGCTCTCTTGTCTTTTTGCACTCCACTCCAACAAAGTATGTTGTTGTCAATTTCCTGAATTCCATGACCTTTCTTTTTTGTTTCACTCAAAATTAACATATCCAGATTCATTTTTTTGAACTCTCCCATCACTTCCTTATCTTTATTCCTCCATCCTTGTACATTCCATGTTCCTACAGTTATTTTCCTATCCTTTCTTCTCTTCTTTCTCCTGGTTTTGTTTTCCTGGTTGATATCTTCAACTGGATTTTATAATTTCAACGCAAAGTTGTCCCCCCCCCGTATCCTATAGGGCTCCCTCTCTTCGAGGTGTGGATTACCATCCGGGGAATATTACTCTGCCCATGACTTTCCAAACTCCTTTATTTTTACATGTGTTAGGTTGTTTATGCCTAACGCCATAACCCCCTTATATGGTGGACCTTTATATACGGCCGCCCAATCTGAAACAGTCGCCGTTCGTAGCCGTCCACTCTGGATCAGGCGCTACTAGTTTTGGCTCTTCCGCCCTTTCCGCCATTGTGACTAATTTGTCATCTTCTGCCTTCCAGGTCGTTGGCCGGTTTTCGCCTGTAATCCCAGGTAGGAGCCCTTACTGGGTGCTATCAGCCGGGCCAGCTGAACCCAGGTTTTTTTTCGAGGTTATTACTCCTCGATCCCTCCTCCTTTTTCATCCGGGCTTGGGACCGGCATTGGCGGAGTTGTTTAACTTGTTTTCTTTTATTTTTCCAGTGTTTATCACTTTACCTTTATTTTAGCTATCCTACTTTAATAATATAATATTGTTAACATCCATGACTATATATGTAAGATGATAGCGGTTTTTCATATACCACGATAATCCGATTTTTTAGATATATCAAGTAGATGCTTCTTTCGTGGTTGCTTCGTTTCTACTACCATCTAAAATTTATTTCACGTGTTTTGCTTTGCCTTAGTTTTAAGTTTTAAAGCTAAAAATTCTGGTGGGATTAGTACTATTAATACTATTGCTGCTTCAGTTATTGTTGTTATATAATCACTTAAGAATAATTTCTTCGGTGGTTTGTGTTATTCAACTTAAAAGTCAACTCTTTCTTTATATTTTAGAATTTTATGTCTTTGTATATAATTTCTACTACACGCCCTGAAGTACTAAACATTTCTCTTTGATATCACGATAGCTCTGACTACATCAACATCCAAGTGTCTTTACCTACTCTATAAAAGTCTTAATTCGAAAGTTTCATCGCTTATTATGTCTTTTAATCTCTTTTGGTCTTAATTAGTTCTTTTATCGCGCGTTATAAAGGCAGGCGACAGTATAAATTTCTCCAAGTATTTTTTTGCTTTACAATCTCGTCGTGTATCAAACCCATAAATTTTATCTCTTTATTTTGGGTTTAACGATTATTTAATTATAGTTTTTTTGTCGCTTTTTCAGTTGTAACATTGTGTATGTCTAGTGTCATTAAAACACAAATTACAATTTTAAAGATTTTTGCTTATTCTCTTATTGTTTCTTTAATATATTTTGTAATAATTTTGCTCTAAATCTGCAAGCAGTAATGACTGTCAATACTTTATCAATTATGTCAAGGTAACATATTAGGCTGTTGCTTCCATTTCTTACAAAGATCGCTTAAATGCTCCACTTTTTAAAAAATTTCGATTTGTGTGTGCAGTTTTTACGTTAAAAACTTCCGAAAGAACCTTTTCCGAACTGTCATTTTCATTAGGTTTCTATACTTGGGACAATTTTAATTCTTTTTCAGTTTCTTCAAATGTGGTACTTTGGTTTTGCTTTCCAATCTTGATATATCTTTCTTTAATTTTTATATTTTACAATTTTTTATACGTTTGTGCTACTCGTATCTTATCTTTATGATTATTTTTTTCTGATTTTGTTTATTTTATATATTCATTAACACTCAACATTCTCTTCTTCATTTATTTTCTCATCTTTTCATCTTTAATTAGTTTAAAAAACATGTCCTTCTTTGCCATTACTCTTTTAATACCCTGATAGATTCTTTAGTTTTTCCTTATTGTTTTGTCTTTTATTGATAGTTTAATTGTCTTTCTTAATAAGATTACATCGATGAAAAACTTTAAGACTCTTTTTTCAATGATTGACTTTTGCCCATTATTTTATTTCAGCATAAGATGTTATTGGAAACTACTGAAAACATTTTTATATCAACGTTGAATATTTTCAGAACTCTTAATACTTTCCCTAGTAAATCTATGATTCTGTTTAAAGATTCAACAATCTATAATAGGTAGTCCTTCGTTTTTAGTTAAACATGTTCTTCATCATTTTCTGTTTATACCTTTATTTTTTACTCTTTGATTTACCCACATATAAACTTCCAAACAAACCAGGACAGTAGCCATACTGTTTAAGTCTTCCCTGTTATGGTAATTTGGTGGGACTTTTTCTAAGGCCAATCGAATTTGTAATTCTTCTAGCTCCAATAAAATTTTAGCTGCATTTGCTTCTTTATTAGATTTGTAGGACACTTCGTAAGAAAGCTTAATAGACATTTATTGGATATTGCACTTATTTTCGCTCTTCTTACCAGTTATTCCTCTGCCGTCCCTTTTACTTCCTCTTTCATAGTAATATTGACTTTTTTATTTTTCCTTGGTAATGGTCCTTATTACTTTTTATTATTCTATTATTTTTTTTTTTGTTTTTCTTTTTTTCAATTATTTTTATAAGCATCTTTATCATGGTTTTCTTGATACATTTTTTGTAGGAACTACAAAATTAACCCAAGAAGTAATTTACTGGTCCCTTTACCCATAGATATAAGTAGTACTTATTTTTCCTTTTCATAAAAATGAGATTGTTGTTCTTTTTAGTGTTCTTTCCATATCTCTCTTAATTTATTTTTATCTTTTGGTGAATGTCATTTTATTAGTTCTTTTCTAGTTTTATTTGTTTATTGTTAACATAGGTAAAGTCACATTTCCTTTTATTTTTTACCGCTATTGCTCCTGTGGCAATTTTTATTTTGTCCTATAAATATTTATTGCTAGTACCCCATATAATTTAAAAAAATATATAAATTTCAAATTTGTTTATACAAAAGTGTACTGCAAAATTCGATGTTCCTCAATCTCAAATTTTAAAATGAAGTGCATTGCACTTGTAAGGTCTCCTAATTTTTATCTTCCACAACCGGAGTAAATAATGATATAAAGGCAATCGAATAAACGCTGAGTATAGAGATTTGTTGCACCTCCTAAACTAACATTTAAACTTCATCTAATTTATTGGTCTGTTGGAACTTGTCTCGCCTGTGGTTTGCGGTTCGAAGTCCGCCCACACACTACCACACACCGTTGTAGCAGTTTACTTAGCTAATCACAAAGGATTGTTAATAAAATGAATTTATATATAGAAGATGTACATATGTATGGTCTTAAATGCGTTATGTTATATGGTAAGGCAAAAATACAAGAATTAAAAAAAATAATTTGTCATGTCTCTTACATGATGTCATAAATTTAAAATAAATATTAAGAAAGGCTATCAAGTATAACAAAAAACTACAAAAAACATCTGATGTAAATTTTGTAGCATATAATATAAAGTAAACTGCAATAGCAGATTGAATACGATATTAATAAACTGCTTTACATCAATTATTAATTATACTTAAGTTTTAAATAGCTGTAACATTTTTAAATTTTTGTTTATTGCCTGACAATAAGAAACTTTTTATATAAATTAAATTTTATTTATCTGTTGATTGTAATTTTAAATATAAGACAAGGTTATGTGATATTGAAACCACATTATATTTTTAATATAAGAGGTGCGTTCAAGTTCTAAGGTTTCCAAATTTTTTTCTCAGCAGTGGGAGTAAGTAGAAAGATGCGGTTAATTTTAAAAGACGCAGGAAATATTTCTGAATTTGTAATATAGATGACAGCACCATACAAAGTACGCGGGTCGAATTACCGCCATTGCAGTGAGTGTTGTTTTGTATACTTCAAATGGCGACATTTAGTGTTCAAAAACAGGGTGTGATCATCCATTTTCTCTCATCACCAATTCAGTGAGATGCGCGGTGAAGGCATTATGGATATTAAAATATGCGTTTGTGGGTGGGAAAGTTTAAGGAAGGTCGAAAGTTGTGTGACAATGAACCGAAGCAGCCTCGGCCGTGAACCAGACGGATCGAAACCATAATTGTGCAAGTGGAGCAAGTTGTTATGGAAAACCATCGATTAGGCATGCGTGATGTCGCCTCTAAACTTGGCATTTCCGTAGGCTGCGAGGGTGCTAAGATCTCAGGACACGTTAACAAGTGATAACGCCATGAATTTCCGACCATAAAGGACACTCTCCTTAGCTATTTCCCAATCAAATCGCTGTTGCAACGGGGATTTTCTAGTGGACAAAATACGTCTCTAAGAAGTGTTCTCAGCAGTCATGTAATCATGGCGACGACGTTATGAAAAATGTGTACGTCTAGACGTACGTTGAGAAGTACCTCGTACTTGAGGCATTCAAAATAATTGAAACTACCATTGTTTTCTCCTCAGTAACTTTTTATTAGAAAGAAATAATCAAAAATTTAATTTTGGCTATATTCCTTCAATATCTAAATATGTAATTTTGCCATCACTCCGAAAATTTCCGTAAAGCTGTTGCGAACCATTTTTTGGGTGTAGCAGAACATCAGTTACGGATAGTCGACTGAATCACGTCGTTGACGGAGAACTTCTTACCGCGTATGGTCTTTTTTATAACATCAAACAGATCGTAGTCACTTAGCGCAAGATTTGGATTTTTGGAGGAGATGACTTTCATACACTAGTTTTTCTCTTATCTTGTGCCAGAACTATGATTTGTCTTCTAATAGTAGACGCGCAAAGAGCGTCTCCTGGTCCACACTATACAGCTGCAGCAACTATTAACATACCTCCACATGCTTTTGCATCTGTTGAGGTGATATTATAAAAAGCCCACTGTACACAGGTCTTTATCATCTTCATGTCCTCATAGATGATGGGACTTGCGGTCCTTGTCGCCTCTAATAACCAGCAACAATTCTGCGACTCAATACTGCGTTTCTACGCATAGCTACTAACCTTATATAAATATGCAAAGCAGTTACTCTCTCGCTATATTATTGCGTGACTCCAAATTTTTCTAAAAAAATGTATCTTAGCATATTACCGGCCCAATAAGTATCAATTTCAGACTTTTTAGAATTTTTCCATAAAAAAATTAGAACCTTTAGTTCATTGGGTGGGAATATATCTCTGTTATATTGAAGAGCCACATATTCGCCAGTAAGATTGGCAATAATACCTAGATATAAGTATAGAGAATTTCGTAGAAATAGACTTTCTATTGATTAAAATGTGCAGAAAAAATATTTGTCCCAAAGACCTTACTAGGTTTACTTTTTTTTCAGAGCGCACTTACCGGCACTGCAGCCCTAAGGGCTTATTGTACCTACTAACATGCACTTATTCTAGGACATTCACACACATCCATGGGACAGAGGAACAATGATCTTGACCAGTGAGCTACAGCGGCAGCCTACTAGGTTTACTTAGTACCATGTCAAATAAAATGAAGTGGCAAGCCATCCTTTCACAAATCCGCCTTAGAATGCTAATGGACTAGCAAATCATGACTTAGAATTGAAAATGTTCTTCTGAATCGTAAGACAGACATAATGATGGTTTCTGAGACACACTTTATGACGTTAAGGTATCAAATCATACAATGTATGACACAAAACACCCGATGTGGTAGTACTATTATTATTAGAAACACTATTAGACATTACGAAATAGAAATGATATTACATTTACAAGCAGCAAATGTAAAAATCAAAGTTAAATAAGCAAATACCACAATATTTGCTGCCTATTCACTACCTGCACAAAATTTAAGAAAAAAGCAATTCGAAAATAATTTTGACTTAGTAATCGCTTTATTATAAACATACATGCTATGGTTTCAAGAGAACGCCAACTCTACTTAACCCTGCAGATGAATACCCTATAGTATTGCTCCACAGATGAACCCACCGAACAGAGAAAAGATACTTGATCTAGACTTTTTCGTTCTAAAAAACATCCCACCATACCTTACTGAGTAAATTCTGCTACAGTATATCCTCTAATCATTCTGCTATTATAATAACTTTAAACACAAAATTGTAAAAAAACCAAGTCACCGAAGCTTCAAAACATTTAAAAAAATCTAAACTAACTAAATCTTTCCTTAAGCACTAAACGAGACATATAAAAACATGTCCAATAAGCTGCATTATAGCACTTAAAATTGGTAGTTTTTTCTACATCGAGCCATAAAAAATAATTTACATAAAAACTTGAAACTGTGCATTATATACTTTTTTAGAATTATAATAAAAGTCTTTATATAACTTCTTCTTTCATCCCTCCCTTATACCCTTTCGGGTGTCGGATTTGAGTTCGGATTAGGTTTTTTTGTCCACCCACCCATTTCTTCCAATGCTTTCTATTTGATACTATTTTCTTCATCTTTTCTATTGTTTTGCCCCTTTCTTTACCCATATCTGCTATTTGTTGCAGCCGCATTTTTCTTGGCCCTCCTTTTCTTCTTTTTTGCGATTTTTTGCTCCCTAAACTCTGCTGGTCGATCTGTTTGGGTTCATCTTTTTTTTATTTATTGTTTCTTATTTCAGTTCCATTTTCCCTAGTATTGTATTTAGTGCATAGTAGAGTTTAGTTCATTTTCTCGTCCTGTTTGTTATTTCTACGTCTATGTTGTACGTTGTGTCCTCGTATTTGTTTTTGTTCTATCTAGTTGTTTTTCATTTTTCACCATTACTTTACTTTATGTCTATTTATTTCCATTTATTTATGCATCTTCTTTTTCAGCTATTAGCACACTGTTCATTGTTATCAGCTTTAGACTTTAGTATCTTATTGTTGTCTGACATTTTTTTGTTCTTTTCCCAGTGTTTTTCATCAATGTGTTCATTACTATTGTAAATACGGGCGGAACTGAGGCTATTCCCCCGCTTGATTTCTTTCTTCCAGGAAAACTCTTCTGTTCTTGCTCCTGCTATCTGAACCTTTCCTTTCACTTTAATGTAAGTGCGTTTGTACTATTTATATGAGTGTCTTCGGGATATCGGTTTCTTTTAGGCACCATTTACCATTCTTTAAGCTTCCTTTTATTATTTTTCTTTTATATAGAAGAGAAATATAAGAATAAGAAAATCAAAAAGTACTACAAGGATGTAAAAAATATCAAAACTGAATATAAAGGCAAACAAAGATACCTTAAAATAAGAATGGTTACTTACTAGACATTCCATAAGAAGATGGAAACAGCACTTTGAAGAGTTGTTAAATCTAAACGAGGAGAAAGAAGAAGAAAATAAAATGGTGGAAGAAAAGCAATGAAATGAAAGAGAAATTAGAGAACCATTAAAATACAAATTAGAGGAAATAATAAAGAAAATAAAAAATAATAACAGGGAAGAGCGAAATTGTAACCGAAATATGGAAATACGGAGGTGAAATTGTAATACGTAAAGTGCAGTCTGAGACGCAGAAAAAATGCCACAACAGTGGGTTAAAGCAGTTCTAATCCCTATATTCAAAAAAGACACAGGGCTGAATGAATTGCGTTATTGGATACTACATACAAAGTTTTGGCGACACTGATAGAAAGAAGGTTGGAAATATACATAGAACCAGCACTTGGAGAATACTAAGCCGGATTTCGTAAGAACATTTACAAGCGACAGTGAGTACGAATATGAGATACCCACTCATATGTTATTTGTAGATTTTAAATCAGCATATGACTCCATCACTAGGAAAAAACTATTGAACACGCTGAGGTTAGTAAAAATTCCGGAAAAAATAGTAAGGCATGTGGAAATGACGTTACCAAATACCAAATATGCAGTAAACAAAAATCTAACAAAGAGTTTTGAAGGAAAAAGAAGAGTAAGACCGGGGGACCCTCTGTCTACTCTTGTTCAACGTAGCATTGAAAGTGACAAGGTAAACAGAAGTGGAACACTTTTTAATAAAAGTCACCATTGCCTTGCATATGCTGACGATATTGTTATTGGATAGAAATAGAAGTGAATTGGAAGAAATATCAAGACATGTGAACTTAAGAATAAACAAAGGTCAAACATCAAAAGAAAATTAAGAGTGAAAACTGAAAAAAAGGAGGTTCTTGAATCCAAAGAAGTAGAAGAGTACATGTACTTGGGAGTTTTAATCAACAACAAATGTTGAAAGGAAATGGAAATAAGCTTAAGAATAGCCAAGGCTATGTATAGGAGGTCTGAATCGAGTCACAGGAGTAAAAATTATCTCACGGAACACGAAATTACATATTTATAAAACCGCAACGACGCCAAAAGTAACGTATGGTAGCGATACCTGGACTGTATCAAAGAAGGCCCAACAGAGTTTGGAGGTTTGAGAAAGGGAAATGCTGCGACGAATATTTGAGGGAAAGAAGACATACAAATATTAAAATTGTGAACTACATAATGAACCAAGCGCACCTCCAGTAATTAAAGCTCGAAGATTGCAATGATTAGGACATCGAGAGAGATTTCCAAACAATCTAGTAAAAGATATAGGAAGGAGAAACCCAGAAGAAAAAAAGAAGGGGTAGACCGAGAAAAGCGGTGATGGAAGATTTAAGAAAATTGGATAAGAAAAAACAGAAGTTATTCACAAAGCAGTAGGCCTAAAAGGCTTGTGAACGCATTGTGCATTCAATAAATATCTTTTACTTTCAGTATTTAGGTAATAAATTTGTTTATTTCGCGCTGGAGAACACATCCCTAAAATAGTCTCACCATGACTCTACTTGTTCTTCTTTAATCTTTTCTTATATATAGACACTACTAAATTTTTTCCTAGTCTGTTAGCATTAGTCTTGTTTTCCACGCTTTTTCAATATTCTCCAGAGCCAATCTATACCTTCTTCTTCTAGGTAGTTAATCGTTTCTGGTTCTATTTTGTGTTTCCCTATTGATTTACCGTTTTTTTATCTTTCTTCTTTTATTTCTTCTCTGGTTATGTTTTCTATTCATAATTCTTTTTCCCCTGTTCATTGTTTTGTTCCTGTTCTTCTATTGTTTTGCTAAATTTGCCCTAGTAATATTCTTTCCACAATCTTATATTATTGTTTACGTACAATTTATTATCTTTGTGTTTTACTCCCATAATTTGTTTTTCTTTCTCTAATTTCATTGTTTTTGCTCTGGGCCAAAAATTTCTTTTATTCGTTATTTAACTTTCCTGCAGCTCTTTTCCATAATCCACCCATGTTTATCTTTTTGCATTCTTAACAACCCGTTTTACTTGTTATTACATTTTATTATAATCCTCTTCATACTGTTCGCTTCAGGTTGTGCGATATTTTTCCTATGTAGCCCATTTTTCTTCCAGTAATCACTCTTCTTTCAGCTCCTCCAGTCTTTTCATCTTTTCATTGGTTCCCCTTTTGTATTTTTCTTCTCTTAAATTTATTTTATTGCATCTCAAATTTAAATTATACAAGGTACCCCCGCAAAGTAATGATACTGGATCCAGAAAATTCGTTTAATTGAAGATATATTTATATACACTTGATATTTTTTAAAATAACGTTCTTGTGCATCAGTACTCTGTTGCCAGCTGTTCTGCCACGCGTCGTTCCACACCTGGAAATATTAAACTCGTCACAGCAACCTGCATGGTTTTAACAATCCTTAAATGGTGCATTCTAGCAATAAGGTGGAGAAATTGACACGATTTTTCTTCGTCACTCAAAATCTTGGAAACCACAAACTTTCCGCAATTCTCTCATGACGATTTTATCCTCAATGAATATCGGAAGTTCCACTTTATCTCTTATCAATATAACACTCAGACGTCGGTTACAGTCCACAACCACTATCATCTTAACTACATTATCCAAAATGTGAGAGACATCAATAGGCGCCCTACTCGTTCCTCAATTTTGACGTCCTCTTTTCGCCGTAGGCTTTCTGTATCATAGCAAGTGTCTAGGTTGTGGATTTTTCTGTATTTGAACTATTTTCATTAAAAGTAGAATATTACATATTTTACGAAGAGTAGACTAATGAAGTTAACAGATTTTTTAACCGAAGTTAAACTCCTAAAATCTACTGGAAACATTATCCAAGTTCTTCAAAGTACTTTACCTCTTAATGTCACCATCAGAAGTATAGCCTTCTCTTTGTCATTTTGATTATATTATTATTTTTTATTAATTAATTGTGCTACATTACCAGGAAGGAGCAAATAAGAACAATAACACAAAATTTCAAAACATACCGCATCCTTTTCATCCCTAACCTCGATATTTTGCTCTTCCTATCTTTACTTTCTCCCTTCTTGGAAGTATCTCTTTAATATAAAATAACATCAATAATTTTTTAAGGTATCCCAATTGTAATGTCTGGTAATTTGATTTTTGGCTTCTTTTATAGGCTTCCACTCTTTCGAAATTAAGAAATATATATAAAATTGTCAACATCGTGGCGATTAAACCAAGCCTACTATGTTACCTTTCTTTTTTTCTAAAGAGCGCGCAATAATTAATAAAGAAAGGAAATCTTCTGCAAAAAAATTTTGTTCCTATATTTAATAGTTCAATTCTATCCTGATTTTGTCTGAACAGAACAAGCAAATCAATAATAACAACTTTCAAATATAGTCTATTATAATCTATGGTTTGTAGCCATCTTTTGACTCATTCTTGTATACCGCTTTTGCACCATGCTTTATTCTTGGAAGCAAGAAATTCTTTACCGTAATCTTCAATTCTTAGATGTTTTTAAACTACTTATTGTGAAGAATAGAATAAGCAGTAATCCTATAATAAACAATTATGAGAAGCTAAAGTTCGAGTAAAACCCAAAATTTGGACCTTTTTTGAAAAAGAAAATTGGTCTGTCGTACGCGATTTACGTTTATAGTTAAGATAGCGCCGAGACAAAACGAGGTACTTTCAGTTGATTAAAGCAAAGTTCCGCAATTATGCCATAACCATTTAAGATAACTTTGAGGTGTACGCAACTTTAGAAGTTCCACTAAATTCATAACATCAATTTATGTTCAAATTTGTCATGTTTAGAAACGAGTTTTGTTTTTGGGTTGCATTTAACCATTACTTACAAATATCTGGATCATGAAAAAAGGCCTACATTTTGTCACATATAAACATGTGTTTGATAACGCGATCATTATAGGAATTTGTAGGAAATTGGTGGCAAACTACAATTCCCTCTCAAGTCAACTCGCAATGACCGATAGTTTTAATATTAACCATAAAATTGGATAATACTAAAACACTTTTTTCTAAATTGGCAGTCACAATTCATCCCTCTCACATCGTACTATGATTGAAGCAGAATGATGATTTTTCCGAATTGTTAGTGAAACTTGCAGCATAAGCACCAAAATTATAAATTTTAAACATACTTGTGGTAGTAGATAATGTTTTGTCAATTTTTATGCGACATGATATATCCAATTTCTACAGGAGCCTTAAGCCTTGCAGTATTTAGCACGTTTATGTTTTAATGTCTATTTATTCTACAAAAAATCTGTGTGTAGAGCAAACTTTAAATGCTACAAAATTTTGTAATACTGACTCAAAAAAAGCTATTCGTTAAGTATAGTCAATATTGCGGCTCAATACTACGATTTGTTAGAAAACCCATGGTATGTTTTAGAACAATGTTGTCAGCAGTGTCTTTATTGCGATATCCAAAATATATATATATTTCGAAGATTGTCTTAATCGTTATTTCAAAAGTATCAATTTTTGTATGCAGACATTTACAATATTACTCTTGTAAGGTAGATAGCTCATCTATTTATTACTAGATGTTTTTATTAATATTTGGAATGTTTATTTTCCAAGTTGTAAACAAAAACTATTCTTTCTTACTCTTTTTTACATTACATTATCCAATTAAGCCTTAAGCCATTTTTACGTTACGTGACTTTGCTTTGTCTCCAATTGAGATTTTTTGTTCACCAAGATAACTTTTTAGATTTTAAACTAGAGAAATGTTCTTCACTTTTACCTTCTTTGTTTTTCCCCAATTGCATTCTTAATTCCCCAAATAATAAAATAATTTTCTACATTCTTAACTACATTTACTAGTTTTATGACAATCTGAAGGAAGTTTCTTTCATCCAAGCACTTTAAAAGTTTCCGACAGAAATTAAAAACGCAAAGGTTTGAAGAAACAGAAAGCTTACCGTTTCAAAATTAGAATATTTTGATATGTAGAAAACAATTCTATAATTAGTTTATATCAAGTCATGTGGTTAAGAAAAAAAAATAAATGTGGTCACGTTAACATTATGTTTTCAGAAGATGCCGAGTTCAATGATCCTTGTATAATTTTATTTAGTACGCGTAGTTTCCGATGTGTTTAATCGCTTCATTTCACATCCTTTATAGTGTGCACCGTGTGATTTAAGTCAATTACAAAATTGTGGCCTTTGTGTAATGGTCTCCTGCATATCTGAAATCTCAAAACTTTCTCGCAGAGTCTTCTAGTATAACCCATGTCTGATAGTTTTTATACTGCTGGATTTTCAGGGTCTCACTATTGGCTTAATCACCTTAAATGGTCTTGATTTAATAATTTGTTTCTACTGGTGTTTCACTAGAGGAACCAATCCTGAACATAGGGAAAAGTTTTTTGTTGGAGAATATTAAACACTTGCGCAGTTGACAGCCCTCTTACTTGTAATTCTTCTTTAATTCGTGTTATATTGCAGATTTAAGAAAAATTCTTGACAATCTTCTTCTGTTTCTAAATTTAGTTTAAATGTATGTTGCATTTCTCTCTCGGTGAATTTTATATTGTGTTATATACTTATTCTCTATGCCGTATATCATAATGGTTGAAGGTGTTGAAACTTTTTGGGTTGCGAAATATCGTATGTGCTTCTTGGTATATGAGAAATGCTGATCTTCTTTTAATATATTTTCCAAAAATAGGATATTTGACACAATTAATGTTAACCATTTCAACCAAATGTGTTTTAGAACTTTTAATTGCTATAATAGTATCATACTTGGTGTTTCCAGTATGACCATAAAATGAAGCGCCAAAAAGCCGAATGGTGAAGTCATGGTTCACCATCCTCCAAAAAAGTGTTGATCACATTTGTTATGTTAGACGTTTGATGCAAAGTCTCATACTCCTATATCCCTCAGATTCACTAGACCTGTCACCGTGTAATTTTTTTTGTTTTCCCATGTGAAAATAGCGTTGAAGGGATAGCATCATTAACCTGTCATTATATTGTATCAGGGGCAACTTTTGATCTGAACGACCGATCTTAATAAATTAGATCTCAATCGACAGGGCTTGATGAGCTGTTCGTAAAAACATAAAAATTTCTAAAATCAAAATTGTTTTAGGGGTAAAAGTCTTGATCTGAAAGTACGATCTTAATAACACATATATTAATCGATCAAGGCAGCTTCCAAGCTGGAGACAAGCTTCTATTTCTGTCATTTCCGACATCTGTCACAAATGTTTATATAACGTGGAATTAATCAACTAATTATTATAAAATAATACATTTATTTAATAATTGGTCTTGAGGGAGTCTTCGTTTTAGCCGGGAGTAAATGTTCCGCTTGCCAAAAATCTTTTGCAAACCCGTCATGATAGCAGGGCCAACAACGACAGACTTAAAGTTTTAAGTGTCGGCTTCTTTAATGCCCGTTTATTTTCTATAGAACTCATATTAAGTGATTGCAAGGCATACTCAAACGCCTGGATGTCATTTGCAACTTTGCGTTCCGTCCAAAATTTACTCTAATGATTTTGGTCATTTCCATGATAGTTTTTGTTAAAATACTTCTTTCTTTGTCAGAAGATTCTTTTGGTGCCATCTCTTTATTCCTTTGGAATTAAAATAACCAAAAATATGCACAATCCTCAATAATAGATAGTCAAGTCGTCATTATGTTATCCGATAATGTTGATATCCTTTTATTTCCAAAATTTTAGCCATCTTGATAGCTGAACCAACAACGACGGACGTATTAATGTCCATTTACTTTCTCTCGAACTCACAATCAAGTGATTGCCAGGCTCACCAAAATACCTTGATGTCATTTTCAACTTTCCGTTCTGTCCACAGCTCACTCTAGTGTTTTTGGTCATTTCCATGATTGTTTTTGCCAAAATACTTCTTTCTTTATATCAGAAGATTCTTTTGGCATTATCTTTTCGTTGCTTTGTAGTTCAAATAACCAAAAATATATACAAGTCTTAATAATAGTAAAATCGTAATTATTATATTGCCCGACAACGTGAGTCATCACTTTATTTAACGTTATCTCATATTATTTCCAAAATGTTAACCATCATTATAGCTGATCTCTCTAGAATTCACATCAAGTGATTGTCAGGCTCACTAAAATTCCTTGACGACATTTGCAATCTTCCATTCTGTCGAAAGCTCAATCCAATGTTTTTGGTTATTTCCATTATTGTTTTTGCCAAAATATTTCTTTCTTTATGTCAAAAGTTTCTTTAGGTACCATCTCTTTATTTGTTCGGAGTTCAAATAACCAGTAAATAAGCACAAGTCTTAATAATAGACAGTAATGTCGTCACTATGTTACTCGACAACGTTGAGACGCATATTTTCGAAATGTTAGCCATCGTATAAGCTGAACTGACGACAATGGACGTATCAAGTTAACTTTCTGCTTCTTTAATGCCCACTTACTTTCTACCAACTCACATCAAGTAATTATCAGACTCACCAAAATACCTTGATGTCATTTGCAACTTTCCATTGTACCTAACGCTTACTCCAGTGTTTTTGATCATTTTTATAATTGTTTTTGTCAAAGTACTTCTTTGTTTATGTCAAAAAGCTCTTTTGGTACAACGTCTTCATTTATTTAGAGTTCAGAAAACTGGTTTTATATCATAAACTGATACAACAATCAAGCTTCTTTCCTCTGAGCCGACGCTCAAACTCTCGTTTTGGTTAACATTATTTACTCTCCATTCTCTTTTGAATGTATACTTTCGTTAATAGCATATTGATTGTTGTCCCTATTTTTAACTTGAGATATTTTGATCGTTACTTGCTTACATTTCGCTATGCTATATTTTACTATATCGCTTATATTACTTCACCCACTTCGTGGTGAAGCTTTCCGAAAGTTTCAAACTATTTTTACAGTCGTTGCAGCGTTTATTTTTTTTGTCGTTTGTAACTTTCTCAGTTATCAATAGTTTGCTCACATTGTACTATAGAACATGATTTTGGCTTTCGACTGCAGATACAGAATATTGCAGTTCTAGCTTTTAATGAGTTGCCCAACCTCCTCTAAGAGCAGAACTTATGACCTTTTCGATCTTTTTGGTTAAAATTGTACAAGGTTTTTCTTTGTACAACATCTCTCGGTGTGATTAAATACCGAGCGTTTCACTTTGAAGTGACAGAAAACTAGAACACATCAAGTTTTCCTCGTTCCGCAGTTTTAGCCATGTACAGCGTGTTTAACTTCTTATAGACTCTTTCTTCTCAAGATACCTAAATCTTGGACAATGGAAAATAATTTTTTTGGAGTTCTAAAATTACAGTGTGCCACAAAAGTTTTGGTGCACTTTAAAAAAGCTAATAAATCTGACTACAATTATTATCACCAACAGCCAATAAGACAGACATGCTTTCATGACCTCCGGAAATTATGGTTGCTGAACATAGATAGCCAAGGCGACTATTTTAATAAGACCTAAGGCTGATAAGTTGAATAAATTATTTTTACGACCCTAGTCCTGGAACTTTTACGCCAACGCATATGAAACTGCAGCTTACGTAGAATAACTTTTATACCAAATTCAATATCACCGGCAATAATTTGCTCTAAGTTTAGTAATAGCTATTCAACCGCCCAAATAATGCTACATAAAAGGTTCATTTACTTTCAATTAGGTCTCGATTCGGCATTGATTTTATACACCACGTAATGGTTCAATAGCGAACAAAAACGGCTGCTTTATAGGGTTTGTGGGTTAATTAATTTTAAATGGCCTCTAAGGTGCTTGACAACCGATCAATGAGTTATCCTTTTATTTTTTGATGCAAAGATAGTTTTAAGAAATAATATTCTTTTAAAAAGAAAACGTCCTAAGGTAATTTAAAATTGTTTCGTTTTTTCTCTTTTTTATTTAAACACCATAAAAATATTGAAGATTCGCGGCGGCGACGGGTAACCGAACACATCGGCTCCGTCACGCTATATAAATTTCTTACTGTTAACACGGCGAAAGTGGATAAAAATTTATAAAAAAATTGCATGTGAGTAGAGTAGATACCAGTGAACAAAGTACAGCAGACACTGGTAAGAAACTGATTATTTTTATTGTTTCGAATGTCATAACCTCAACAACGCAGAAAGAGGCATTTGTATAAAACTCGCACGTGTACCCCACATCGGCTGATGCGAGGTCGAGCCGGACGTTAAGCCAACAATAAAAATTGGTGCGGCGAAAATAGTATCATAAATAACAGTATTGGGCACAATTAAAATTAAAATTATACACGGACATAAATATTAAATACGAATAATTACAGTGATACAAAACTTCCGAACGGAATAAAAATAGTTAAAAACAGTAAAAATAAAAATGGATATGGAAAGAATTGAAGCAATGTTTGCCACTATAAATGAAAACACGAGCCGAACGAATAATAAGTTAGATAAGATAATTCAAGAATTAAATCAAGTTAAAGAGGAAAACACGAAACTAATGAAACAAGTAACAGAACAAAACACCAGAATAGAAATGCTAGAAAGAGAAGTAAGAGGAAAAAATCTGGTAATGAAGGGTATTAAAGAAGAAACAAACGAGGACGAAGAAATAACTAGAAGAAAAGCATGTGCAGTAATAGATAAAATAGGAGTAACCCTAGATGGAGAAGTCGATATAGATGGGATAAAAAGATTAGGAAAACCCATGGACGGAAAACCAAGACCAATATTAGTAAAACTAACAAAGATGAGTACTAAGCAAGAGATAATACGAAACGCAAAAAACCTAAAAGGATCAGACATCTGGATAGATGAAGATTATACGAAAAAGGTCCAAGAAGAAAGAAGAAGACTAATACCTTTGCTAAAAGAAGCCAGAGAAAAAGGACAAACGGCATATTTAAGTTATGATAAATTAAATATATACAACAAAATGGTTACACATAAAGAAATACAACAAGAAAGTCTAGTAGAATCCGCAGGGAGACAAAATACTAACTACAAGAGAACAGTAGCTGAGAGATCCCTGATGGGCAAAATTTTACGGAACAAATGAGAAAAATAACACGCACAACCTGGAGAAAAACTAAAAGCGGAAGATAAGAACATGGGACCGATCTATGGGATAACGAACAAGGCAATGAAAAGGACTGAGAGATGGAAAATAGGAACATGGAACATAAGAAGTATAGCAGGAAAGGAACATGAATTAGATGAAGAATTTAACAAAGCAAGACTACACATTTTAGGAATAACTGAAACTAAAAAAAGGGAGTGGAGAGATAATTCTGCCAAGTGAAACCTACTAATATATACAGGAGTCGAACGAAATCAGAGAGCAAGAGGGAGTAGGCTGTATAGTTAAAAGGAAATAACTAAATATATTACGAAATCGGTAGCAATTACAGAACGATTACTTATGATAGAGATACAAGCAGGTAACACAGTTAAAAGCACGATGATAATTGCATACGGACCAGGGAAAATGACAAGGTACAAATAAAGAACAGTTTTGGGAGCAACTAGCAGAAACAATAAAAGCCTAAATGGAAGAATAATTATAATTGGAGATCTAAATGGAAGAGTAGGGAAAAAGATGCGGAATCAGGGAGACAATAGGGGCACATGGAGAGAAACAAGAAATACAAATGGGAAAAGATTAATAGATTTCTGTATATTGAATAACCTAGTTCTAACAAACTCCTTCTTCGAACATAAAGATATACATAAGTATACGAGAGAAATAGTAAGTAGAAATGAGAAGTCAATCATTGACTACGTAATAATAAATAAGCAATATAGAAGAGACATACAAGATACAAGAGTAGAAAAGAGGCCGAATTATATACGGATCACTACCTGGTAGTATCGGAAATGAAAATGGAGTTAGTAAGGAAACTAAGGAAACAAAAAGGATAAAATGATTAACACACAAGAGAATATAAAATAAGATCACACAAATTAAGGGAAGAAGAAATAGCAAATAAATATACTGAAGGACAGAAAAGAAATGGGAACTCTAAAAGCAAATATTATGAATTATAACATAGAAAAGCTTTGGATAAAATTCAAAGAAACTGTAATAAACACAGCCAAAGCAATATGTGGACAGACGAGTGATAATAAATATAGAAAGAAATCGAGTTGGTGGAACGAAGAGATAAAGGAAGAAACAAAGCTAAAGAAAATGGCATGGAAAACATATCTAAGAAACAAAAATAACGAAAACTATACAAAATATAAAGAACAGAGACTAAAGGTCAAAGAGATGGTGAAAAGAGCAAAAATACACGCATAGGAAGAATTCGGCGAAAAGATGGAGAAGGACAGAATAGGTAACCAGAAACTGTTTTATAAAGTACTGAAAACATTAAGGAAAGGAAAAGAAACAAAATGTCAATATATTAACTCAAAGAAAGGGGAAATATTAACGAAAACAACGATATAATGCTACGATGGAAAGAATACTTCGAAGAGTTGCTAAACGCAAACACATCAAGTACATGGGACATCGAAGAAGAAAATAGGGAAGAAGAAGAAGACGTGGAACAAGGAGACATTTAGTCTGGAAGAAGTAGGAGAAGCTATAAAAAGCTTAAGAGGCAAAGCACCAGGCCATGATAATATAACAACAGAAATGTTAAAGATACTAGGGCCCAACGGTCTAGAGGTATTGACAACACTGTTTAACAAAATTGCAGAAGAAAACAAAATACCGATGGAATGGGAAATTGGTATAATATTACCACTATACAAGTCCGAAATAAGAAAGACTGCAATAACTATAGAGGATAACACTACTCAGCAATGCATATAAAGTGTACGAGAGACTACTAGACGACAAATTGAAAGCCAAAACAGAAGACCAAATGGAAGAATCGCAAAGTGGTTTTAGAAGAGGAGAGAATACAGGACCACATATTCACAATAAAACAGCTGATAGAGAAGTTCCACAGCAATGACATATATGTGGCGTTTATCGATATTAAAAAGCCTTCGACAGCATGCCAAGAAGAGTTATATGGAATAGCCTTAAGAAAAGAGGAATTGAAACAGACTGAGAAGCAATATAGCTAGTTTATACAATAAAACTCGAAATCAGGTCAGAACAAATAATATGGAGTCAGACGAATTTGTAACAAAAGAAGGCGTGAGACAAGGGGAGTATTAAGCCCAACACTCTTTAATATTGTATTAGATGAAGTAATAAAAGAAGTTAAACATAAAGTTAAGAAACTGTTAGTGGGCTATAGATATTTGGAAGCGGTATATATAACAGAATGTGCATTCGCGGATGATCTGATGATCTGTGCAAAAACCAGGAAGAATTGCAAAGAAACTTAGAACTGTGGAACACAGCACTACAAAAACGAAAACTAATGATAAATACTAATAAGACCAAAGTGATGATACTAGGAAGAAACAATAGACAAATAAGAATACAACTTAATAATAAAGAGATCGAACAAGTAGACAGTTTTAAGTATCTGGGAATACCAATACAGAAAGATGGGAAAAACGAAACGGAAATAAATAGCAGAATTGAAAGTGCCAATAAAGTGTATTGCGCCCTAAACAATGCTTTAATTAGGAAAAGAGATAAGCAATAAAACAAAGCAACAGTATACAACACGATATTCAAGCCGATATTGATGTTTGGTTGCGAAAGCTGGACGCTCACGAAAAGACAAGAAAATAAGATACAAGCATGTGAGATGAAATTCCTGAGAGGAATCATGGGTGTAACTAAAAGAGATAGACTAAGAAATGAAGAAATACGAACGGCGCTAAAAGTTGAACCAATAAAGAAGGACATAGAAAGACAACAGATGAGATGGTTTGGACAAACAAAAATAATTTGGCAAACCAAAACAATAAAAAAAAGAACAAGAGGAAGGCCAAGAAGGAGATGGAATGAGACAATAGCGGGAGTCCTAAAGAGGAAGAATCGAAACTGGCAAGAGGCCAAAACATTGGCACAGAACAAAAAGGAATGGGCAAGGTTCGCACGTACATAACAAATACACAATAAAAAGAGAGAGTAATCAATGTAGTGAAGCGTGTGAGTGAGCTATAGATTGGTGCGATTAAGAATGACTGAAGATCGACATACGAAACATAGTGTAGTGTAATGCAAGTGAAGTAAATAGAATACCAGATAGACAAGAACAACTTGCATAGGAACTGTAAGATAAAATGTATTGTAAATTTAATTTGGTTTATTTGAAATTAATTTAAAAAACGGTATTGACAATAATTATTAGAATGTAAATTGTTTTTACGGAAATGTAAATGTATGTAAGCTTACAAACACCCTACACCGTAAGGTAAATGGGTTAAGATTATATATATATATATATATATATATATATATATATATATATATATATATAAATATTGAACGCTAATAGTTCAGAATTACGTTGGTTAAAAATAAAAATCTTATCTCTGGCTAAGTTCGAAGCTTCAAGTTACAACTAATTTTAGCTTAAAAATCAAAAAGAGCCACATTATAACGTTAAGAAATAGATAATAGAGTTTTGTGTGTATTTCAATTTATGTTTATGACATTTTCTCCAATGGGATCATTCCACTACTTTCAAAAAACCTGGAGTTTTTAAAATCCTCTGTCTAATTACTGAGTTGTTCTTACATACTCGCTCATATTGTTCTGTAACGGAGCGAATACTCGAAAATATTTTCTATAACAGTCATATTTTTAATGGCTTTAGTGACCGCAATTAGCCCGTTCCAAATTAATTGGACATTTGGTTTATTTTATCCGCCAAAATTATAGGAAATATCTTCCTTTATTCTCCCCGCTAGGGACAAGTTTCAACCCTTACCTGCGACCGGATTACGAACGACAAAGGTAAGGGGTTTGTATTCAGTTGTCGCAAGAAGCACATCGGGAGGGCACCCGGGTAGAAGGCGGCGAGCCCTCACCAGGTGCATGTCTGCTTACCGAAATTTTGTCGCTTGCTATTTTTGACAAATTCACCACTCTAAAACCTACAGTTCTTTTTTGGTTTTCAAAACTAAATCTTGCCTTTCACACACTTCTTACAATTAGTTTATAAAATTTGCAGCTATTTAGTTATCTACTATTTATTGTTCTTCTTTTTAATCCTTTGTCTAATTTCTTCTATTTGGCTGTTTTCTTGTATTATTCATATTCACTCTCTTTATCCATTTTTGTTATCTACTTTTTGAAGTCCTTACATCGGTTTTACTCTTTATTACAATTTTCTTTTACCATTATTGCTTATCGCTTTCTAGTAATTCACCTTTGGTTTATTTGCAATTATTTCCTTTTCTTTAATAACCTACATTACGTTGGTGCAAATTGATTATTCCTTCGTTGCAAGATCAATTGTGATCTAAAGGATGTTCCATAAAAGACACCAAATTAGAAATTGGCGGCTTTTTTTTAAGTTGGCCTGTTCTTATTTTCGCCATTGAACATTTCACATCGGAGCAACGCGTTCTTATTGTTAAGACATTCTAGCAAAGCGATGGAAGTGCCGCGCAGGTAGTGCGAAAGCTTCGTGCGATTCTCGGGAGAAATGAAGCACCTAACGTATCTACAGTCCGAAGATTAATGAGGAAGTTTGAGACGGCTGGTTCAGTGGGAACGATGAAATCGCCTGGGCAGAATCGGTCTCGTCGGACGCAATAACTTAAGCCTGCTGATTAAGGGAAACAGAGAGATTTGCTGAATGGGTTGTGAAGAGACAGGCAGCGGACAAAAATAATTTTTAACGACGAAGCCCACTTTTACTTGAATGGCTTAGTGAACAAACAGAAGGAAATCAAAATCCTCGAATAATCCAGGAGCGTGGAATGCATCCACTAAGAACAACTGTGTGGTATGATTTTTGGGCAGCTGGAATGATCTTTCTCGGAAGCTGATGAGGGTACTGCATTACTGTAACATAATATCCAATCGGTTATGACCTGTCCTTGGAGATACGGATATTAATAACTTCTGGTTTCAGCCTCGAGACGGATGCCTTACTCCACAATTTCCTCAACGAGTCATTTCTTTGTACGGTCACCTGGAATGGCCACCAAGGTCCTGCGATCTTACACCCTGTGATTTTTTTATGGGGATTTGTGAAATCACAGGTATATGATAACATATCACGCACAATTCTGGAACTGAAGGCGGAAAACATAGGCGTGATTGGAGGCATCGGGCCAAACATCTGCAAGAGAGTTGTTAGTAACTTTGAGGAACGCATAAATGCATGCCTGACATCGTATTTCATAGATAAATGGAAAATTTTACTCATTACATGTACAGGATGGCCCAATGTACACACTAGATGAGATTTTCATTTTCAATTGTTGTCTCTAACTCGCTGACCAGGAATCCACCAACAAAAAATGTTCTCATCTAGCGCGGTACTTTTTTCCCGAACTTTAAGATTTCCTGATTTGGTCGGTCCAAGGAACATGCTAGATGACATGCAAAAAAGAAAAAAGATATTTAAGTGTGTATTTATTTGGTAAAATAAATGCTTTAAACAGGCTTTAAAATATCTTACTCTTAATAGCACCTTTCGTGTTACTGATTCAATTTGCTTCGTAATTGCTTGTTTGAGATCCGCTACTGACCTAATTTGTTTTCTCTACACGTTGTTCTTTACATATCCCCACAAGAAGTAGTCATGGGGATTAAGATCTGATAAGTAGGGCGCCCATTCAATACCATGTCCGTTGTACTTTGCAGAATCCGTTCCGCATCAACTAGTTAATCTTTCCCAAACCCATTAAGTACGGAAAACTTCTTTCTTAAGCATTTTTAAGTAGCGATTACCAGTTATGTTTTCGTCTATAAAAGTAGGTTTTACTACTATGTCTGCGCAAATCGCACAACTAACGGTTATCCACTTCAAATGTAAGTACTTTGGTGTTGAAAAGTGTGGATTTTCACTTTCCCATATCCTCCAGTTTTGGTTGTTCATGTAACCTTGAAGGTAAAAGTCGTCAACCTAATTTTCGGGTCTATTAATCCTTTTTCTATTACTTGGTTTATCTGTATATTACATGGTTTTAGTGGTAAGCTTTCCTTTATAGTCCTTTGAAACAATGATATGCTAATGGCCAATTTTTAGCAAGTCTTTTAACAGTCACATTGTCCAAAGAATAGCGGTTACCAAACTTCTGGAACTGAGAAACCGTTTCAGTCAAGAACTGATTAACATAGTACGCCAAGACAATAAGTTTTATGTTCTATAGTATATTTTCTTATTGTACATGACGTCGCACCCATCGGACTGGTCAAAATAACGGAATCTTAAATTTTGAAATTTTGAACTTCAAAGTAGGAAAAACACATTAGATGAGAACATTTTTTATCAGTGGAATCGTGGTCAGGTTAGACACAACCATTTAAAATTAAAATTAAAGAAAAAACAACTATGAGCCACTCTGTATATTAAATATAATCACTTACATACAAATTTGACTTATTTATTGAATTTTAAAATTCGGCTTCTTTATGCAGCCCTTTCTATATAAACTTTTTTATCTCTGAATTGTACTCTTCTAAATTATTTTTTATTTTGATTTATTGAAGAATGTATACCTTTTATTATTATCACTAAGTTTTTTTTTTTTTTATTATTTCAATTAGGAACATACAGTCACATAAACAGATATTGCTACATAAATTTAGAGTGATTTAAGACCTAGAGTTCCCTAGTAATAGTACAGTTATATTATATCAATTTATGTATCTGATCGTGGTTACAATATTTACTTAAGGTATAATTACTAAAATACATAAAGTTGAAAGTTTAAATTTAAACTTCTAAAAGTAATTTATTTATTAAAGTTTTAAATTTTGCTAAAGAGCTATTAAAGAGATCAATATTATTTAACTTATCATTGTGAAGTTTACATGCACGTCTAATGAAGAAACACAGCGTCAGCACATTTTTTAAGAGAGGTTTCGTAATCCAAATAGTAATTTCCTGTTCTAAATTCTAAAGCTTTTATAAATTTCTTTTGCAATCTCTCAATTCTATTAGAATGAATTTCATACAGTGGGTGCCAAACCAAACAAGCAAATTCCAATCTACTACGAACATAACTATTGTATAAAAGTATATATGTAAAAGAGCTCTTAAAAGACTTACCCACTCTTAATATAAAACCCAATTGTTTATAGGCTTTGCATAAAATATTGTCAATATGAGGCACAAAAGATAACTTAGCGTCCATTAAAACACCTAAATCACGAACTTCTGTCACTTTATTAAGATCCTTATTGTAAAGTTTATACGAATACTGAATAGGTTGCTTT
This sequence comes from Sinelater perroti, assembly GCA_036346155.1. Classification (NCBI taxonomy): domain Eukaryota; kingdom Metazoa; phylum Arthropoda; class Insecta; order Coleoptera; family Elateridae; genus Sinelater; species Sinelater perroti. The sequence continues at coordinate 310,514 of JARFIY010000039.1, forward strand.
TTCGGGTGAAAGTAATAAAACAGCACTTATCTAGATTCAGAAAAGGTTATTATTCGTGCAGAAGGATTCTAAGCTAAGTAAATCCTGCTGTAATAGACAACAATCATCGACACTACGAATAAGCCTGAAGATTTTAGGGTCGTCGGCATAAAGTAATACATTCGAATGCGCTATGCATTCGTGATGTCGTTGATGTAAAGTGTAAATAATAGAGGACCTAAATGGGACCCTTGAGGTACCCAGAACTAATATCTTTATATTGCGACGAAAATCCTCCCAATACTACAACCTGACATCTATTTTTGATGTATGATTTTATCCATCTTAATAAATCACCGTGTATACCGAGCCCCCAAAGCTTCAACAATAATGTGTTGTGACAAATTTTATCGAAAGCCTTGGCAAAATCAGTATACACGGCGTCCACCTGACAGCCGTTATCCATGGCATTAAGAATGAACTCAGTAAAACTCAGAAGGTTAGTTTCAACACTACGACCATTAAAAAAGCCATGTTGGTGGGATGTAATAAAACAACGAAGGGCACTGAATAATTGACTGGTAACTATCTTTTCTAATATTTTACCAAACTGGCATAACTTGGAAATAGGCCGGTACTTTCTATGTTTTGCGTAATAGACCCTTTAGGTATCGGAGTAATCCAAGCTCTCTTTCAAATTTTTGGTACACATCCTTCAGAAATTGACTTTCATAAAGCAATGTTAGGGCAACGCCAAAGTAGAATAACATTTACTAATTAGTACTGGATGCACACCGTCAGGCCCTGCACCCTTGTTAATGTCAATATGCTTAAAGAACTTTTTGACAATTTCTTCTGTTATATCTATGCTGCTAATGTCTGTTACGCAATTCAAAGGAGATTCCAGCTCTTTAATATTTATAACTGTTGGATCGGCTTCCTCAAACACAGAATGAAAATGAACATTGAAAAATTCGCAAATTTGCTGTCCGTCAGTAGCGCACGCACCTTTGTAGTACATAGTTTGCGGCAGACCATCGTTAGAGAAGACCGACTTCACAAAAGTCCAGAAAAACTTGGGATGAGTCTTAATTTTTTCTTCTGAATATTTAATAAATGTTTGATAACATTGCCTTTCTATTTTATTTGCCCTTTTTCTGAGAATCTTGAAACTATTGTAATCGAGGGGATTTCCGAATATTTTCCAAAGACGATGGTATTTCCGTTTTTCTTTTAATATTTTTATAAGCGGTCTGCTATACCACCGCGGTAAACTATTATTATTAGGGTACACTTTACGACGGGGAACAAAACGCGAAATTAAATCATCAAGTATGCTCAACATCCGAATTCTTAAAAATTGATTGCCAATTAGTTTGTTTTAATTCATCATTTATTTTCTCAAAATTTGCTCCATGAAAATTATAAATATATGAAATACAGGGCTTCAGAGGCGGTGTATAATTTAACATAACGTCTATTAAAAGTGATTTATGATAAGGGTCTTCGGGCGTGAGCGGATAATCACAACTAGTAATGCGACAGTCCGTAGACTCGTTGCATATGATTAAATCTAGAATATGGTCACTAGTGTTTTTAATATTATTTGTCTGTATAAAATTTGTAAACGCCAGAAACTCATTAAAATGATTTGCTAAGTTTCCGCTCGGAAGAATTGAGGAATGGAGACAACCGCGTGATGAAATAGAATCCGTCCAATTTGCTTCATGTAAACTAAAATCGCCCGTTAACAAAAAAACATCATTAGGTTTATCAATTATAATGTGACTGGCGATATCGAAAAAAGAAATCAACGCATCACGGTAGCCAGGTCCTCGCGGAAAGTAAACGCATACAATGTTTAGGTATGAGCGGGCAGGACCACCGCAACTGTCATTGCCATCGGCTCCAACATTCAACGGCACGGAAACCCATACGCACTCTGCTGCGGTTGCGGGGGGACACGGCCAGTCCCGGCGCAATGGCAGCAAGCTACGGCGCACCGCTACAAGTACCCACCACCCCGCGTCAAACCTCTGTCCGCCATCGATCGATCGGCTCGATACACTAAATACCTACCATCAAAATATTCTCTGTCGTAAAAATCAGCTGTCAACCAACTCTCACTAATGGTAATAAAATCAAAATCAGACTGTGCGACCTGTGAATAAAACTTGCGATTTTGTACGTAACCCTCGTACGTTTTGGTAAAAACCTTTAAAATTCATATTAGCCATTTTTAAATGCAACAATTAATAGTAATAAATCACTGCTAATCTTATTTCGTATTCGCACACAACAAAGGAGCGGTTGCTGTGACTGTAACGTTATAACGTCATAATATGAGGCTATTAACATGTTAAAAATGTTGCTTGTGATATAATCAAACCACTTCAAAACTGTACGGATTTCGTACATCTTGTACACGTGTAGTACTAATGGTATGGCAATAATAACTACCTGGCAGTAAATACATTCACTAATTATTGATAGGGTGCGAAGTAGATCACAATGATAAGTTGTTACGTTGCATGCACTTATGTTGCTTATTAAATTTAACAAATGAAAAATTGTAACAGTAAATTAATAACAAAAAACAGGATTTCATGCTAAAAAGTACCTTCATTTTTAACAGATCGTTTTCATTGTTTATACGGATAACTAGAAGTGTCACTCTTCCTCACAAAGATCTTACAATCCCTGACCCATACGTATGCGTAATTGAGCTCTTTTTTTAGAAGTCTAGCACGTTTTAAAAGAAGTTTATGGGTAGGAGTCAGGTGGTCCGATATGTATAAAGTTTCAGCGGGACCAGCGAGGCCGATGTCCGCAGTGGTAAGACGATCCTTACAAATACGCCTGGTTAGCTTTACAATGATAGCTGGAGCACGAGTGTTGGAGCGCACACGCTGCTGTTCATCCACATCTTCAGTATCAGCAGTAACTACTCCTCCAAATCTTCGTACCCGATATATAGAATCGACGTCGGATTCCGTTAAGGTGAAGCCAACCTTAGCACAAATAGTAGATAATATTGCCGGAAGGTTTTCGCTTTTTTTCAGTGGTACCCCAGATATTTCGAGGTTGTTCATACGTGAAAATTGATCCCGTATTAGGCTGTCCCTTTGCAAATCGGCAATTGTCTTCTCGGCTATGCTCAACTGCTTCTGTACACTTGTAACAGCGGTATACTGCTTTTCTACCGATGACAAGCGGCTGTCCATCTCTTCAAAACGTAAAGTTAAAGAGCCCAACTTGGAATCGAAGTCAACAGCCCTGGTGTTGTCAGCCAAGTCCTCTTTAATAACACACAAGTCAGTTCTAATTGCTTTAACTTCTGCTAGTAAAAGAAGCATGCTATCGCTCCCAGGAAGGAACGATGATGCGCCGGTACACGCTCCGCATTGCCAAGCTGCCTTTTTTTCGAGTTTCATTCTCCTATGTCCTGATTCTGTAAGTCCGGCACAGGCAAAATGTAAAAGACCTTTAGAAGAGCTACAGGTCGCTCCATCCGTAACGGTCTCATTGCATTTTGGACAATCCATTTTTCAATATTTTAGTTTTGGTAGCGTATTTGTAGGTATCTATACTACTGCGTGCAGGTATTATGAGGTAGAAACAATAACGCGCAACGATGTAGCGAAGGCTCACGTACGCGACGACCAGTATAGCTAAGCGCACAGATTTACCTTAAGCAAGGCTGCGGCTCCGCCGCTGCGATAAAACAGGTATAGCTCGGCACGTCTGCTCTGCTTGAAGGCACTGGGTCAATTGCTATACAATAGTTATTGTAGCATCCCTATTTCCTTCTCTAATAGCCATATTAACTTCCCTTATTTCTTGCCTGAATTTTACTATCTAGAATTTTAAACATTGACCATAAGTAGAATCTGCTCAATTCTCTCCATTCATCTTAGTATTTTTTATTTTTATTTAAATTCCTAATAAATTATCTACCTCATTTTTCATTACCTTTCTTCTCTTGTTTATATGAAAGAATTATAATGTTTTAGTGTTTTGGAAATAGTATTTTTCTTTAAATTAAAATTAACTTTATTTTTACATCAGTGTGGTTGGGCGGTTGGGGCGCGTGACTGCGGTGCGGACGGACCCGGGTTCCGTTCCCGGAGCTCTCTGAAGTCTGGCGGGTGTCCTACTCAGTCACTAAAACTAATTGAGTACCTGCGTTCATTCAAACAAGGGGTAATAACGCGGCCACTTTAAGTGAAGTGCTTGCCGTATCGCCCATTATTAGGAGTGGTGAGCGACGACCGGCCAATGAGATTAAACATATGAGAGCCTTAACTTCTCAGTTCGAAAGGCTAAGCCCCCACGAAAGGCGTTTAGAGTCTTGCTATTACCATTAATAATCATAATTGTAACGTAAATTAGCCTCCTTTCACCATAACCGCAATCGCAAACCACTTTGAAAGCTTTCACGACTTTTTTTAAGGTAAAACTTCAGTTATGCAGTACATAAAACGTTTTTGTTAGTTATCATCGTAACCACCGTTGATTTTTAGGTGAATTGAGCGCCAAACCGGAAGAGATTAGATATATTAAACGCTTGAAACCATAAAAAGAACTGACTGATATTTTTTTTCGCAGAATTAATTTATGTGCATTACGTAAAGCCTTGATGCGCTTTATTATCTCAGAAAATAACTACAACAAAAGTTGTAAAGTTGCTTTTAAGGCAGTTCATACATTTACAATTCTAACTAGAAAAACAGCATAAATGAGCTGGAGCAATCGATTGCTTGCCGAGTCCCAGCCAAATGGCGGCTTCAAACTTTTTCGAGTGAAAATTTGGTTCGCGAATAACTTCCCTTTATATAACTTTTTATGTGGATCAAAGTTTCTCATATTTTTGTTAGATAATAATATTTTTTTATTGTAACTCCTTTTATTGTACAATCAGCCTGGAGTATTCAAGTATATTCAAGAATATTCAAGCTACAAATACACTCCGTCATATCGTTACTTAAGTACTAAACTTAACAATATCTCCTACATGTCTTGGAGGAGATAATCCACTGATTATCTCCTAGATAAACATCGAGGTGTTTTTTGTTCGTCTCTAAATTTTCTTTCGTCCCTACACCACATTACTGTATTACGTCAGTATTTTTTATCGAAATTACTTTACTGGTCGTATCACTTTCACGCCCTTGTGTAATTAGCATATGAAGATGTATAGAGTCTGCCTCATAAAACAATTTATTCTAGTAGAGTACAAATATTTCAGGTTCAACTATAGATTTAAATACATCCAATTCCGATTCCAGAATTACGGATAGTATTTTTAATCCTTCAAAGAATTCTGAATAAACTATCTTTAGATAATACGAATTTAGACACTAGGGCGGAAAATGAGTAAGTCTACTTCCTATAGATGATTAGCCCTCAACATATCCAAATAAAAAAAGATCTCTACCATTTGTCTCTGAACTAAAAATCGCAAGCAATCTTCCTGTTTCATAAAGTTCAATGTAATTTTTGGGTACAAAAAAGTTATTTTCTCTTGTTCGATTTTCAACGCTTCCGGACGTTTCGGCCTCCATTTTAATCCCATTACAAGAAACTGGAGATAGTTCTTTATTCGGGATCTCAATCTGTCTAGTCGCCGAAGAGTACTACTAGTCAAAGAAAAAGACTTGTCTTTGGTATGCTCTACTTCACTGTTTATCGAATCAAACGGGAAGTTTATGTGTTTCCCACAAAAAGACATGCTAAAATTAAAGATTTACTCCAATTAACAAAACGAAAAACTTGACTGTAATGGTCAAAAATTTAAGTGTGAAGGTTGGAAAAGGACTAATTGAATTATGTCAAGAACATTCATTATAATTGCTCATAGATAGTTTAAGCTCCATCCTAAACGTCTCTATACATTACCATAAAACGCACAGAATCATACTATATGCAGTCAAATAGACCATACACTCGTTAACCGTTCCCTTAGAAACGTCTTTAAAAGGACAAACCATACCCCAGTGCCGACATAAGCTCAGACCACGTACTGATCGTAGTTCGGCTATATCCAAAACTCAAAATCTTAGAAACAAGTCATCAATAAATATTAAACAACACAAAGAATAAAAGGACAGTTAAAAAATCTCAAAAGATAAAAATGACTACAAAAATATTTAAACACTATAGAACAAGTTCAGAAACACAATAGAAGAGAATATAAGAAAATTAAAGATACGCAGGAAAACAGGAATGCATTACGCAATAAATCCTAGAACTAATAAACAAAATTTAAAAAAACAAAAAGAAGAAATAACAACATACACACAGAATTAGATAAAGAAATAAAATAAATCTTCTTCTTCGCGTTGTATCTTCTTAGAAGAATCGTCATCATCATGGTCTACTATTCATTTTATTTTTGACGATGTTTTTCCATCTTGGTCGGTTCTGGACCTCGTGTTTAATTTCTTGTGTTGGCTTCCCTATTGCCGTTTTGACTCGATCTAACCATCTCTTCGGCGCTCTTCCTCGTGGTCTGGTGCCTTCAGTGCATCCTTCAACCATCAGTTTTTTAAAGCTATTGTCACGTCTTGATATGTGGCCGTAGTATTTTAGGATTTGTCTGTACACTATAGTAGAGAGGTGGTCGTTTATATTGAGTTCTTGTAGTACAGACTCATTTGTCCTCCTTGCTATCCATAGGATATCCTCAGCATGCGTTTCCAGCACCACATCTCAAAAGCGTCAATTATTTTTCTTTTACTGCCCACGATTTGGCTCCATATAATAATGAGGAAAACCAGAGTTCTTACCAGTAATATTTTTGTGTTGCTTGTTATTTGTCAATACTTTCCGCTAAACAGTCTCCCATGTTGTTAATAAGTGTTCCCAAGTATATGTAATGGTTAACCATTTCAAAACCACCAATTTCTTTTAAATCAGGCCTCTTATTGTTTGCTCTGTCGACAATGAGGACTTTTGTTTTTGTTTTATTTAAGTTTCAGCCATATTTTGCACTATCGCGTTGTAATTTCAAAAGGAATTCCATCATCTCATCTACGATGGAAGTGAACATAGCAATGTCATCGACATATTGAAGGTTGGTTATCGTTTCGCTGTTGATCTTGAATCTTCCAATCGTGTTTTGTAGTACTTCTCTCATTACATATTCGCCATATATATTAAATAGTTGCGGAGACAGGATACATCCCTGTCGAACACATATATTATATAGCCCTTAGATCAGTGTGATAATATGCTGTGGTACTTCCATTTCCTAAAGAATTTCCCATAGCTTCTTCTAGTTTACGCTATCAAAAGCCTAAAAAAAGTTTAAAAAACAAACAGACTTAGGTTGTATTCCCTTGCTTTCTCTATTATTTGTTTAAGGTTAAGCATGTGTTCTCAGGTGCCCTTGCTTTTTACGAAGCCAATCTGTTCTCTTGCAACATGGTGTTCTAGATATGCTTTTAATCTTTCATTTATTTTATGTAATAATTATCACATTTGTCTTTTGGTCCGTTTTTGTGTATGGGTATAAAGACTGAATTGCATCAATCTTTTGGCCAGATCCCCGTGTTCCAGATAGCTTGGCATAGCATATGTATTACATCGATTCCCAGTTTGCCCATAGCTTTAATCACTCCTGCACTAATTGCATCGTTGGCAGTTGCTTTTCATGTCTTTGGTTGTTTGATAGCAGCATCAATTTCTTCTCGCATGATGTAAGGTTCTTGCTCCTCTATCCTTGACTACAGCCTTTTTTCAGGTTGCACGTGGTCGTTAAATAGTGGATCACACTATTTCCTCCATTCATCTAAAATCCCTGTGATGTTAATAATTTTCTCGCCTTAGTCGTTTAAAAGATTCCAGTCTTGTGATATATTTGACTGCTTCGAAGAGTTGTTTGGTATTTTTTTGGTAGCATCGAGATATTGGTGTAGTTCCTTATAGTAATTATTTTTATCGATTCTGCATGAGAGTTGAATGTCTATTTATCTGCTGATACAGCTCTTGTTCTTAGATATTGCGCATTCCAATGTTCTTAAGTTTTCTTCCTTCTCTTATCAATCCTAATGTACTTAATGACATCCATGTTTGTTGACTTTGGAGTTGTTTTGTTTTCTGTTTCTGCGGCTTTGATTATTCCATCTTTCAGATTTTGCCACATTTTGTTTATATCTTCATTGTTTAGTTGTTCTTTTGATAATGTGCCGGTTAATGCTGTTTAAAATGCTTCTTCGTTGTTAACTGTCATTCTTCTGGTCACTTTTTTGTTTTGACTCCACTTGAATTTAATGTATATTTTTGCTACTAAAAGTTGGTGGTCTGTGTTGCAGTCTACACTGGGGTAGGTTTTGATATTTCTTATAGTCGTTTGCCATCTTGACCTAATCAAAATAAAGTCAATTTGATTTCTATGCATACCGTTAGGATGTGTCCAGGTATAAAGTCTTCTGGGGTGGTGTTGGAAAAGGGTATTAGATATTGTTAAAGTGTTTTCTATGCAGAAGCGTATGAGACGTTCACCTCTTGTGTTCCTTTCACCTAATCCAAATTTAGCAAGAATGTTTCTGCGGTGATCATTCTGTGTTGTTTCTCAAATTGTTTATTTTTCTGCTAGGGAATTGATCTATAACATCTTCTAGAGAGTGGTAAAAGGAGTCTAGATCTTCATATGTAGATTGCGCTGTAAGTTCATATATTATAAATAGATAATTATGGCAAAAAGATGTGTAGAACAATAAACATTGAAAACAATGTAAAGAAATAGAAGAACTCAGTAACAAGCTTGACAACATGAACTTGCCCAAAAAAGTTAAAAAACTAGGTGGTTTACGAAAACAATAAAAAATGTTAATGGTAAACTTATATGTAATCCCGAAGAGAAACTGGAAATATGGAGAGAATATGTTGAAAACTTGTTTTATGACAACCGAGCTAAACAGCAACTGGAGCATACTCAAGTCAGAAGTACAGTATGCGAGAAGACAAGTGAAAAATAATAATACTTCTGGTCCTGATATATTATAACCAGAAATAATTAAATTAACTAAGGAAGAAATTTTTTTTAATCGTGAACCTGCTTCCTAGAATATATGATACAAAATAAATTTCTCAAGATTGGTAAAAATCTATATTCATTCCAATATCAAAAAAGACATACCTAAAACCACGTGATGACTACTGATTAATAAGTCTTTAAAATATAATTAAGAATATAAAACAGAATATACCGAAAATGCGATACTAAATGCAGAGAACGCCAATTTGGATTCAGAAAAGGCATGGGCATAAGAGAAGCTCCTTTCTGTTTACAACTTCTAGCTCAAAAGTGTCTAGACAAGCAGAGGGACTTATTCATCTGTTTCGTAAACTTTGAAAAGGCGTTCGATTGTGTTAAGCATAAACCCCTCATAGAACTACTTCAGAGAAATAGAATAGACAAGAAAAACACTGAAATCATACAAAATCTTTATTGGTAACAAAAAGCAACTATTAAAGTGGAAGGAATCACAAGTGCAGAAATCGAAATCAGAAAGGAATAAGGCGAGGTTGTATATTGCCTTCCGTACTTTTCAATATTTATTCTGAAAACATTTAAGGCAGCTTTACAAGAGCTTAATGAATAGAGAAATACTAATTAACATACGTTATGCCGATGACACCGTCATTATAACAAATTCAGACAGAATTATTAATATTAATAAATAGAGTCAACGATGATTGCAAGAAAGAAGGAATGAAAATAAATACAACTAAATCAAGGTCATGGTCATAGGAAAATCACAAAATCTACCAGTTCCATTTAACATCGCAGAACAACAACTGGAGGTAGTAGATAAGTACAAATATTTAGGAATTTGGATGAAAATAAACAAATGAATGAAATTAAAATTAAAAGTCGAATTGAAACGACCAGAAATGTATTTTTCAAAAGAAAACACATTTTGTGATGGAAATCTTTCTTTATCCTTACGAATAAGATTGGCGTAATGTTTTGCCTGGTCTGTACTCTTGTACGGGACAGAAACGTGGACACTCAAAGTGGCCAACATGAATTGCCTAGAGTCGTTTGAAATATGGTTTTTAAAAAGAATATTTTGAATTACACACAACAACAAATGGAAAGGTATTAAGAAGAGTATAAACGCACAGAGTTATTAACACAAATTGGGATTTGAAAAACAGGTTACCTAAGTCCTATAGTGAAAAATACTTCTGGCACATCTATTATGGGGAAAATGCAAGAATAACGAGGAATAGGAAGAAGTAGGAACTCATGGTTTTGACACGTTCAGCCTCCTCACGCATCGAAATATCGTGATAAATCTGCCACAGTGATCGTTGACCTCCATTAAGAGATTAAAAAAGATAAGCATTAATTAAAAAAAAATCACACTTCAATATTTCTTGGGAAGAAAATAATTTTCTGTTTGTTGGACTAAATGCGTTACTTAACTTAATTATTAACATAATTTATTTTAAAATATAACATTTATTTTACAATAAAAAAAATTATACAATTCACTAGTTCATCAGCAAATTTAATTATTCGTAATGTGATTGGTGTATTTTTATGATTACTGTCGTCTATTTGTCTATCCGTATACGCTATAACCGTTAAATTTCTGTGAATTTTTTAATTATCTTTTGGTAATCCACTTTTTAGCATTAAAGCTCAAACCAAACCAATAATCAACTAAACTAGACAACTAGTAACAACAAATTACTCATTTCAACAATTATAGCGGTTTGTTCAAAATGCAATATACAAATAAAAGTATAACTATATAACTATTGTATTGATAAATATATGTACTGTTATAAACTTGTAAACTACTTTTTTAGCACACATGTGAATGCGAATATTCCAAGATATAAGGAATTCGATATCAAAACTGCTAAGAATAGCTAAACAAGGTCAAACAGTTGTATGGGTTGCCCGAAAGTTTCCCTTCCAGTCAATATATCTTGCTTTCAAAGAACAACTGTCACAAAAAGAACTTCCAATTGAAAAATGTTGCTGCAAAAATAGCAGAGCTTCTACATTTTCCCATTTATCTTATTAAGAATCAATGTATTTGTCAGGTGGAATGAAGCCTACACCTGGACTAACGTGCAGTGCTGCGTGCACAACATAATAGTAGGAAAGCTTTGGATGGAGCAGTATGGGAACATGGAAATAGTCAATCACTCCACGGGATGCAAAGCCCACTTAACCTTCAAACCAGCCGGCTCGAATTCGAAGGACCTGCACCGCGTCGAAGGGTTCCTGCAGGACAAATCGTGAGTTTGCGCCCCAATTGCCCGCATTTTCTAATCGTTCGTTTCAGGAAGCGCAAGCTCTTCTTTATCTACGGCAAGTGGACGGAGTTCATCAAGTGCACCGATTACGCCTCCTACGAGGAGTACGTGAAGGAAAACTCGCACAAGTTCAAGCGCGAGCGCGACGGCGAGTACCGCAGCAAGAGCCCCAACGAGTCGCCCTCCCACACGCCCCGCAAGGTGCTGCAAAAGCTCAACAGCCTGAAAGTGGGGCCCTTCAAATCCAATTCCACTCAGGAGGTTTGTTTCCGCGAAGCCGTCGATGATTTAATTACGCGGCTCCCTTTTCCAGAGCATCGACGAATCCACTCCGCCAGACATCGCCGAGGGAGAGATTCCTAAGAGCGACTCCACTTATTCGATCGACATTCCCAACTCCGCCACTATCTGGACCGTCAACCCGCGGCCGCCGAATTGTGGAGATGTTAGTATTACATTCACTTTTTACTAGTAGATGCTGTAACGGGTAAATTTCGGTAAGTACACTTTGTATCTTTGAAGAAAAGTTACTCCATCTTTGAACGATTAACTAAATATATTTCTGTTAGTCCCCATATGAGAAGATCTACACATGAAGTAAGTTTATAAACAACACAGCCGCATATTTAGGATACTTTCAAGAAGGTATATTGAATGAGAACTTAATTATAATGCATTTGAATAGTAATATAATAGTATAGAGCAGTATAATAAGATGTGAATCTTTTTAGTTCTTGATAATAGCCATACCAAATACCTTTATCTCATTAGATATTTTAATTATCCTTCCTCCTCTGTTTTCAAGGTCTTATTAAAGTTCACGTAAAAAATCTTTATTGAGTCTTCGAATTTTGCGGTTTTGATTCAAAATAAATAAAAAATTAGAATAGCCTTTTAAAAATATTTATGGCAAGCCCTTTGTTATGGTCTTCAGTTGAATTTAAGACTGGATTTTGCTTATAATCTTCTCCAGTCACTTGGTGAGATGGTTATTTAGTTGAAAGGCCAGAACTTAATGGTTACCCTTCCACTGTGTTGATGCACAATCCAAAGACTTTCATTCACATGAAGGTGTTTCTACTGATACTTTTACCTGATTTTCCAAAAATATCTACTGTGTATTTCATGGAAAATTTCTCTGTCATAATCTCAATAGCATGTAAAAATGCTTAATCATTTAATTTGAGGAACGAATTCTTAAAGTTGAATATAATTCCAAAAAATAATTGACTTCTGGATTTGTCAAATGCTTGATATTTGGAGTAAACAGCAAAGTGAAAATGCTTGATAAACTTCTTCTAACATAGGCTAATAACTGAGAGTAGTATTTAAATTATTTTCTAACTGCAATTGCTCTCATGTTTATTTCTACTTTCTTTGTTTTCCCTTTTTGGGTGATATTTTTATTTGGAATTTTTAAGCAAAATTTTGATTTTTGCTTCACTCAAGGCAACTGTTTTAATTGTCGCAATATCCTTCATCGTTCTTTTTCCTCATTTGTTTGACCTTATATTTTTTAAATTATTTATCCTAATTATTTAAGAAGACAATAGGTACAAACAGAGAAGTTATTTGAAATGAAAATAGAAAATTACTTCAAGACTTTCCATGTTATAGTAACATGAGAATAATACATGATCACTAATTGACTATTTCTTAGCAAACTAAGAGACAACCAAATCTTTTAATAAAGCGAGTATTTGTAAACTCCACGCATTACTTATTAGGAGCAGATATAGAAGTACTTGCGAAACGGATAAAAAGAAAAAATCGGAAAATACCAACTATAAATGAAAAGTGGAAAAAATCCATTAGGAGGTTATCAAAAGCGATTATAACAGCATAGCAAGCAGGTTAATATAGTAAATGATATATTAATGATAAATAGAACAATATAAAACATAATAGAAAAAACAGCTATCAAAAGACAACAAAAGAAGTACAAAAAATCATTTCTTGGTCGGAAGAACAAGTACAATTAATAAAAGAAAAATGCAGCATATCACAAATGACTACACAATAGAACTGAAGATAATAAAAAAATATAAGGAATAGTAAAAGATTTATATAAACAGGAACAACAGAATAGGCGAGAAACTTTCATCTATAAAGTATAAGACAGATGGCATATAATAATATAAAACATCTAAACAAATAGGCAAAAATACAATCTTTATAAAGGTGATATCATATGAAACATGGTTAGAATATTACAAAAATTTCTCGCACACGAAACAAATAGTAGAAGATCATGAACAAAAATCGAAAACTCTGATGTAGATCCTACTGAAATAAAAGAATTAACGTCTGCATTAGAACACACTAAAAACCGTAAAACAGCTGAATTAGACAATATTAACAGCTAGTTAATAAAATACAATATTGGAAAACCTGCACTATACCAGAACAATAAACCAATGCAAAAACTCTTGCGGAATAGGTTTACTAAGCGTACCCTATAAAATATATGCAAATATTCTTACAATTAGATTATAGAACATAATAGATAGTATAATTTTACAAGACCAAACAGGCTTTAGAAAAGGTAGTTCATGTGTAGACTACACATACCCCCAATCAGAAAACCGGACCGCAGTTTCGCCAAAAGCGACGCAGAAAAGGCGGAAACGTTTGCAACACATCTTGCCCAAGTCTTTACACCACCCACGGCTAACATTAACAACGATGATAATGATATTGAAGAGTTCCTCAACATACCTTGCCAAATGTCACTCCCAATTAAAGCTTTTTCACCCCGAGAAACACTTGAAGAAATCAAAAAAATTAATGCACATAAAGCACCCGGGCACGATATCATCACGGGTAAAATTATTAAACACCTACCAAGAAAGGCGGTAGTACTACTAACAACCATATACAATAGTATGCTAAGACTATCATATTATCCCATAAGCTGGAAATTTTCCCAAATCATAATGGTGCCCAAACCAGGAAAGGCTGCTAATGAAACCAACTCATATCGGCCAATTAGCCTACTCCCTAGTTTATCTAAGATTTTTGAAAAATTACCGATAAAAAGAATTAAATCTGATTTAGACCTATCAACAATTAATCCAGACTACCAATTTGGCTTCCACGAAAGTCACTCAACCGTGCAGCAAACACATAGGATTGTAAACAATATAATCAAAAGCCTCGAAGAAAAGACATTATGCACTGCTGTTTTTCTAGATTTTTCCCAGACTTTTGAAAAAGTTTGGCACACTGGCCTCTTACATAAAATCAAAAGAGTATTCCCTACCCCGTATTACCATCTGTTAAAGTCCTACATATCAGAAAGATACTTTCAAATAAAATACAACTCCAGTTACTCCAGCTATCAGCAAATTCAATCAAGGGTGCCTCAGGGTAGCGTGCTGGGACTACTGCTTTTTCTGCTCTATACTTCGGACTTACCAGCAACACCCAACACTATCATAGCTACATTCCCGAATGATATCGCCCTGTTGTCAATTAACAGGAACGAAGTAGTTGCAACACGGAACCTTCAAAATCACTTGGATCTATTCCAAAACTGGATTGATAAATGGGACAAAATCAGCGCAAGTCACATTTACTACAAGATGAATGGTATGCCCGCCAGTTTTCCTAAACAATACTCAAATTCCGGTAACAAATGAAGTTAAAAATACTTAGGGTTATATCTAGACCAAAAACTTACTTGAATCAAACATGTCAAAGTACAACGTTAACAAATCCACTTAAAATTTAAAACGATGTCACGGTGAATGGGAAGTAGGTCGAAACTATCACTAGATAACAAATTATTATTATATAAATGTATTCTTAAACCCATATGGACTTATGGGATTCAATTATGGGGATGCACTAAACCTTCAAACCAAAAAATAATTCAAAGGATCCAGTCTAAAATTCTACGTTCTATCACCAATGCATCATGGTATGTATCGAACTTTACCCTACACAATGACCTGAACATACCATTTTCACCGAGGAAATCGACGATATACTTTGAAAGGACTAAAGGACACGAAAATGACCTATTAGTAGAAATAATAAATCCTCCAACGATAGAGAGAAGGCTCAGAAGAACATGGTCAACAGACCTGAAGCAAGAAATGCACGACGTAAATTAGTCAAACCTAACCTACTCGAGGTAGTTTAGAGAATGGTCAGTGGACGATTACTCTACTCATGAGTTCTGATACTCTTGTATCAAATTTACTTATTACAGTCTTGACAGTTGTAGATTATAAATAAACAATAAATTTATATTAAAAGAAACGAAAGTTTTTGATAAAATGTACAAAAATAAGCTGTGGGAAATAATGCATAAAAGAGGAATACCAATATATCATATATATGTAATCAAGAACAACTATATAGAATCCAAAACTGAAAATACTTGATAAATTTATTTAAGACAAGGGTTCAATCAGTTTAGAAGCAATATTACAGAAATCATCATACGAATTATAACATATGAAAATATTTCCATAGCTAACTCTAAAGCAATGGCTTTCTGGGAAGATGATCCCATTCATTCAAAAATCCTATTGGATAATAAAACTCTCAAACAGGTAAACAAGTTCAAATTTCTCGAGTGTACAATATCTTATATAGAAAAAAGACAAAAAATCCAAAAATTTCAACAATATATAGGATGCTTAAAAAAAATCCGTCCAGAAACACTAGTAAAATTTCTGAAAACAGTTTCTGTCCCAAGTTTCAAGAAAGATGAACTGCCGAATTGCGATTTTTACGAAATTCATTAGAATACACACGTAAGACAGGCTACTTAACACCGACATAAGAAATGAATTTAATATCATTCATATAAATGCAAAAATCAAAGAATATAGACAAATGAAACGAACATCTATAAGGAATGGATAATAACAGACTACCGAAAATATATTATAGATATAGAGCAAGAAGAAGAAGATGCATAGTCAGGCTGAAGAAACAATGGAAAAAACAACTTTAAAGAAAATGAAGATATTAGAACCAGCTCTAGGTCGAGTACTGTAAAAGGAGCTGTAATGGTGACTTTCTTCTTTAGTACCAAGAAAGATGCGTTCATTATCATACGAAACTGTTTTGATTATAATAGAAGCGTTCTAGAATTCCAATATTGGAAGTGGACGCGACCCTTCAGAACTTAATGCTATATGACCAAGTTTTATTGTTGTCTTATAAACCAAGTATAAATATGTTTGCGTCAGGTAAATCTCTGATCAAGGTAGATAACTTCGTTTTGATGAGGAGGTTCACTAGCCTTGATTCTCTATTTATTAACCAATTTTAAATTGAATTTGTTTGATGCAACAGTAGGACTAATGTCGGATGCTAGGATTGCAGTGTGGTCAGCAAAGGTCAGAGCTTCTGGCGTAGTTAGTATATAGCAGATATAATTGTGCCCAAAGGATACTACCTAATGTACCCCAGAAAAAATCTAGTGTGCTATACTTTGCAGAACGCCTGTATGATATCTAAAAATGCTGCAGAACAATACCCTTTATCTTCAAAGGCATCATTAGCATGAGATCAATGTTGTAGTTTAAAATAAATATTTTTAGCTCTTCCATATGGAGTGACAAACACTTTGCATTCCATAAAGTTGTCCATCATTTCATTTTGGAGAGCTCATAAGAGAATTTAACAGTTTAATCATTTCATCAGAATTCTGATTAGATTAGTTTGTGTGTGAAAGATACGCTATGTACTCCCATAAGGGAGTATTGGAAAGTTGCTATTAAGTGCATAGTTTTTAACAGTTTGTTCTTTTACTTTATAGGTATGAAATTCCGTTTTTTCTTCATTCAAACTTTTATAACACCATAATAAGCAGCTGTATTACATCGACCTTTTACCTGATTGTCAACAAAAGTTTTAATTTTATATTCCTGTTCTGCTATTTGATCTAAAAGTTTGATAAGGGGTTTAATAACTACAACGCCTGTTATGAAAATTAGAGAAGATCTCAGAACTTTTGTTTTATTGATTATCAACCCGATTCTCTTCTACTATAAGTGAGTAAAGATTACAAATAAAAATGAATTTAGTCCATATTCATTGTCTTTTGAATATTTGATTATTAGTTCAAAATGATTTTGAGGACTACTACCCCACTTGTGAACTCAAACAAAAACGATGGTATGATAAATTAGCAATAAAATTTTACTTTATGAATATCTATAAATTTAAAAGTTAAGTATTTTTGTCAACAGTATTACTCAATTATATGAGTTCTTCTTAAATAAAACGACTAAAGATAAAGATATAATTATATTCACTTTCTCCCAGTAGTACCCTTTATACAATTCTTTCATTTTGACCTGGGGAATTTAACTTTGTTGTTTTTGATAGATTTTCCCACTGAGAAAGAATTGTAAAGTAGAACAAATTGATAATTAAGTAGAACAGGATCTAACTGCTATGTATCCCCAGTAGCTCTCATTTTATCTTTTTTAAGCCCTAAATGAAGAAAGCTTTACTCATCCCTTAAAAAAAGAAGAGTACGATTTCTTTAGACGGTAGGGATAGAGATTGGAATATCTTTTTATTTAAAATGTTTTTAAGTTAAAGTTGAACCTGTTTCGATGTCGAAATCAACCAGATATCAAAGCAAACCACGTGATGCTCATCGCTAGGTATATTAGTAATGCATCCATCCTCATTTACTAGAGATATTTCATACATTTTAAACCCGCTCAAAATATTTTTGTAGGTTGTGTGACGAGAAAAATTTTATACATCGCAAAACAAAGCTTCACAAATTTAACCGTTCTAAGAACTGCATTAAGACACTGTTTTGGTTTAAGGATCGATTTTAAGTATGACAGTCCATACGTGGATACCTGGAACTAGCAAGTAGTGTTCTTGATTCAAATTGTAACCTTCTGATGATGAAGCTGAATACTTAATAGTATTACCGATGATGATCTTAAGTGAAGTTTTGTATGGTATCAACATAAGATCATAGGCAGAAAAAAGTCCACATCTCCGCTAATTGTTGACTCAAATTTAATCCCAATTATGTTATGTTCATATAAGTACGATATAGAAGTCCAACATCAATTGCAATTATCATAAGGGCAAGAAACCGCAAACAATTACCTACAAATATTAAGTACCTACATACCTTCCTTCACATTACGTTTTTCCTATTTAAATCTACTTATTCGCGGACTCGTCAACGTAAATCCGGAATTTTTTAAACTGTATTGCAGAAAAGCCTTTTGTGTCTTATGAGCATATGCAATTCTGTATTAGGTAACACAACACGTTAACTATAGCTAATCAATAATCTACAATTGTTGACAAAATGACCCGAGAATATGACCGCAGGGCTACTATACTCTAATCCCTTCGAAACGGAAAATCACAGACAGAAATTACAAGAAATATAATGAATATTATCACCAAGATAAGGTAATTGCTGACAAGGTAACAAAACGATCTGATGCCAAAAGAAGTGGTGAATTCGTCCGTGAATTGGGCATGAAAAGGTCGACGGTCAGTCCAAATCTGTACTACAAGTCTTTCGCCCCGATGAACCACTAACCGTTGACTAAGAAAAACAAAATGGACAGGAACATCAAGCACATCAGCGCTGGTTTCCTAAGATTCTTTTCGGACGAAACAAACTTCATCGGAAGGTGAATCGCCAAAAGGGCGATTGGATGTGATGTAATGTCTCTAAAATGCTTACCGTCATGCATACAAAGTTTCTCGCTTTTGCGAGTGTTGGGCAGCGAAAGGGATAGTACGACGCATTTCCTTTTTGAAGAAGGCTTGACGATGACCACCGACAGCTATAGCAACGTGCTGGAGACAGTTGTCAAGCCCTGGTTAAAGGAAGTGGTCGATGAGCAGGAGTACGTGTTATAGCTAGACTCCACTCCGCCTCATTAGGCAATGAAGACTCAGACATGACAAGACAACAATTTGTATTATCACTGGTCCCCGACTTATGGCCACCCTCCGCCATCGACTGCAATCCCCTCGACTACTACGTATGTGGCATGGTCGAAGCAAAGGTCAATGAGAGGTATCATAACACCAAGGACAGCTTAAGGGTCTCCATCATGGAGGAAATGATATATGAACAAGAAGGAAGTCATGTTGGCCTACAGCAGACTTAGGTCCTGGCTTGAGAAAGTCTCAATACTATATACTTTAATTTATGTAAATAAATTTAATGTTTCTTGTATTTTAATATTATTTTCATACTTTATTCATTTTCTGGATTTACCTCAACGACCACGTATAAAAAACAAAAGCAGTTTTTATATCAGCTACATCTCATTCCTATAAAATTCCTTTAATATTTGGATTGCAAAGTTTTAAATAATTTATAATAAGACAGTTTTACATAATGTGAGGTTTATTAACAAATACTGTTTAAGGTTTATCAACTGAAAGTCTAATTTAAAAAACCGCACAACGCCAAATTGGCTATTGTTTATCTTATAAATATTTTTGCTAATTATAGTTATATTCTTTATCTACAATACCCACTTTTGCTGTTGTAGTACTATCAGTTCACTCAATTCGCAATGGCCTTGAACGAAATTGAGAGAGGAATGGACAAGCTCCTGTGCCCCACTGACTCGCGCCTTCGTCCGGACATTCGAAAGTTGGAGCAAGGCGACATTGATGGTGCAGCTATCGAAAAGACGCGGTTGGAAGAGAAACAGAGAGATGCCAGTAAACAACGTAAGAGCAAGAAATCCACAGATTGGAACCCCAAGTAAGATATTTTGTTTGCTTTCTAGTGAAATTGTATAATACACACCTGTAAAAGTTATTTTGCCATTGTAGCTACTCATAAGACTAAAGAAATAATTATGTGGTTGGCATAATCAAACCATAAATTTTGAAGTGTCAACAAGGCCATAATTAACATCTTCTTCAAGTGCCATCTCCGCTTCGGAGGTTGGCAATCATATTGGCTATTCTAATTTTTGATATTGCTACTCGAAACAGTTGACCAGAGCTGCAGTCAAACCATTCTCGTAGATTGCGCAGCCATGACATTCGTCTTCTACCAACGCTTCTTTTTCCCATGATCTTGCCCTGTAGTATAAGTCGTAGTATGTTGTACCGTTCTCCACGCATGATATGTCCTAGATATTGGAGTTTTCTTTCTGTGACTGTATTTGTAATTTCTTTCTCCTTTCCCATTCTTCTCAGTACCTCCAGATTTGTCATTCTATCCGTCCACGATAGTCTTAAAATCCTCCGGTAAGTCCACATCTCGAAGGAGTCAAGTTTGTTTAGTGCGGCTTGATTTAACGTCCACGCTTCCATACCATACAAAAGTACACTAAACACATAACATCTGAGCAGTCGTATTTTTAATGGTAACGACAGATCTTTACTACAGAAGACGTTTCTCATTTTTAGAAAATTAGCTCTTGCCTTTTCTACTCTTGATCTTATTTCTGCCGTGTAGTCGTTGTTTTCTGTAATTAGACATCCTAAGTAAGTGTATTTCTTGACTCTTTCTATCTATTCTCCTCCAATTCTTAAGCTGTCGTTGTTGTTATTGTTTTTACTGATCTTCATAAACTTCGTCTTTTTTATATTGAGTGATAAGCCGTATTCCTCACTATAGTCAATTACTTTATTCATTACCCTTTCTAGATCTTCTAAGTTTTCAGTAATAATTACGGTATCATCTGCATATCTTAGGTTGTTTATTGGTTTTCCAATTACCTTTATTCCCGCAGTTTCAGATTCCAGGGCTTTTTTCATTATTTCCTCTGAGTAGGCGTTAAATAGACTGGGCGACAGAACACAACCCTGCCTGACACCTCTTTGAATTTCAGTTGCTTCTGATGTTTCGTTTCCTATTCGTACTGTAGCCTTCTGGCTATAATATAAGTTTGATATTAGTCTTATATGTTGATAATCTAATTTCTTATTTTTGAGAGTTTCTATGAGTGCGTCGTGTCTAACTCTATCAAAGGCTTTATTATAGTCTATAAAGCATAGATATACACTTTGGTTAACATCCAAGCATCTCTGAATAAGCACGTTGAATGCAAATAATGCTTCTCTTGTCCCCACTCCATTTTGAAAACCAAACTGTGTTTCACTGATATCTGCTTCTAGTTTCCGGTGTATCCTAGAGTGAATGATTTTTAAGAGAATTTTTAGTGTGTGAGACATAAGACTTATAGTGCGGTAATCACAACATTCTTTGGCATTAGCTTTCTTTGGTATACATACAAACGTTGAGATTAACATTTCTTGAGGTATAATTCCGGTTTTATATATTATGTTGAATAGATTTACCAGTATATCTAGATTCTCTTCGTCAATTAGTTGTAGTTCACTTGGTATTTCATCTGGGCCTGGGGCTTTACGATTTTTCATTGTTTTCATTGCATGTATTATTTCGCTTTTTGTTATGTCTGGTCCTATATCTTGGTTGGGTGTGTGTATGTTCGGGTTTCTTCTCTCTGATCTCTGAATAATTCTTCTATATATTCTTTCCACCTACACAATTTCATAGCATTTTCTGTTATTATATTTCCCTCCTTGTTTAATAGTATGTTGGCATTCTTTTTACGTGTTGTACCAGTTATTTCCTTTACTTTTTTATGTAGGTTAAACATGTCATGCTTAATTTGAAGGTTTTCTATTTCTTTACATTTTTCAGCGTAATACTGTTCTTTTGCTGCTCTTATTTTGCTTCGTATTTCCCTCTGTAGATTTTGGTACATGTTTTTATTTCGATTTTTGTATCTTCTTCTTTGTTCCATTAAGTTCAAAATCTCGTCTGTTATCCACTCTTCCCTTTTATACCTTGTTTCTTTCAGTAGTTCTTTGCTAGGTTTTAGGATTGATTCTTTGAAGGATACCCATCGTTGTTCTACTTTGTTTCCTGCTTCAAGTTCAGTATTAATTTTTGATAGATTTTTGTTTATCTTTTGTTTTAGCACTTGTTGTAGGTCTGTTGCCTTGAGGAGTTCTACATTAAGTTTATTTTCGTTATTCCTTATATTAACCTTTTTTAAGGTGAGATGAAATTTGGCAACTAGGGGGTTATGATCGGAAGATACGTCCGCTCCCGGGTATGTTTTCACAGATCTAACTGCGTTTCTGTATCGTTCATTTATTAATATGTAGTCGATCTGATTTCGAACAATATTGTCTTCGTTGTCTGCAGGAGATTTCCATGTGTATAGCCGTCGTTTAGGCAGTTTGTAAAATGTGTTTAGTACTATGAATTGTTTTCTTGGCAAAACTCGACTAGACGATCTCCTCTTTCATTGCGAGTACCAAGTCCATAGGGTCCAACAATTGTTTCAACTTTCCTTCCCCCATTTTGGCATTTATATCACCCATGACCATTGTTATATCTCGTGTTGTTGTACTTTTAAGTACCTTTTGTATTTCAGCATAAAAGTTTTCAATTTCATCGTCTTGTTTATCTGCCGTGGGTGCATAAATTTGTATTATATTAAGTTTTCCATGACAAGTTAGTAGCTGTAGCAAAATAATTCTTTCTGAAACAGGTGCAAAACCGATAACTGATTTATTTGTTTCTTTATCGACCATTATTGCAACTTCGTGTCTATGCTGCCTATCGTTGTTTCCTGAGTAGTAGATCTTCCCTTTTCTGATTGCATGTTCTCCTGTGTTGGGCCATCTAGATTCCGAAATTCCCAAAATGTTTATCTTCATCCTACTCATTTCTTGTTCGACATTTTGTGTTTTACCAGGTTCATACATGCTGTTAACGTTCCAAGTAGCGATCTTTATTTCTGTCTTGTATATATTGATAGGTGTAGTCGTAGTCGTCGTCGTCGGGTGGGGGTTTCGTTGGATGACGACCTGGGAAGCCCCACTATTTCTTCCACTATTTCTTCCCCTGCCGGATCTTGGCATCCGAAAACCATGATCAGTAATCTTTACTCTTCCACCGTCCATAGCCATATAGATTAACTAGGAAGAATAATGTGGTGGTCATTCCAAGGCCTTCCACATCGCAGTTTCCCAACCATACCGCTGTTCCAGCTCTGCTTGTGAATATCTAATTCTAAGCCCAGCCAACATCATTTGTCTTCGGCCTTAGATTAGTTTTGGTAAAGCTGCTGCCCTTTACCAGGGTTATCCAATCAGCCGCCCACTATGGATCAGACGCTATGATCTAGTTTTGGTCCACCCCGGGTATTTTATTTCCCGGTACCCGCTATATCTAGCGAGCATCCCCTATCCGCCACCTGGGGAGGCGCCCAGTAGGGGACCTAGCAACCCCCCTGGGATAATATAATAATTAACATCAAATTAGTTTAAAAAATTTCTTTTTCTCATTTTTCATTATTAGAGAGGATTTGGCTTTCAGTGAATTACAATATGTTTGTTGCACTCAGAATTGTTGTAGCGATAATTGCCATATAAACAAAGCAGTTATGTGATTAAGTACTGTTCATTTAAACATTTGTTAAATTAAGTTAAAACCAGTAGGGTAAAAATAACTTAGTTTAATATTTATAGCCCAAAATAGTGGATTCAGGCCGCGCTCCTATCGCATTGCGATAACTGCTATCGCAAAAGTTAAATGTTTTACAAATTCGTATTTTGTAAAGTGTAAATAAACAATATAAAATGTCTTCGATCAGGAGAATTAACACGAATAATGTGTTACAACCACCCCGATTAATCAAGCACCGCTGCAACCTCAGCAATTTTATTCTAATTTCCAATCTGTGACCAGGCATTCAAATCAAGCCCCTCTAGCTCAAATACGCCAACTGACACTTTTCTCAACAAGAGAACGCGCAACCATCATACCCCTCATATTCGTATATTAACACAACTCTTCTGCCTGTTCAATTTCCTAGTTTACAAAATCAAAATAATACTGCTAATGAGAATATGGGCTATGCAAATGTTAATAACGCTGCCTCTATTATCAGTAAAGGGCGAACAAGTCCCCATGAAATAAACATGGCAAAAGGTGAGTACCTTCAAAAAAAAATAAGTGATCAATCATCAGAAGAGAATGCCCAGCAGCTGCATCCAACTCAGGGACATACCACAATACCCTAAACCTCCCTCAATTTATATTTATGGAGTTAAAGATTATAGAGCCGTGATAGATGACCTGGCTAAGGTTGATGAAGAGAAAACTTATATAACTAAAGCCATGTTCGTGATGAAGAAATCATCCACCATACTTATCAAATAAAACAAAACAGAACCTACCGTGTGGTGATGCGTGATCTCCACTATTCCATACAACTATCTTTTATAAAAGACAAACTAGGAGCTGAAGGTCAAGACAATTAATGCCAGGCAAAGAGTCAACAAATATCATCTTCCACTGTTCTTTGTTGATTTAGAACTCCACTAAAACAACAAAGAAATTTTTAAATTGGAATTCCTACAACATTGTAAGATCAGAGTTGAACGGTTTAGGACTAAATCAGATATAATTCAATGTACACGATGTCAATACTTTAATTGACATACTTTTGATTTTAATTTCTGAAAGCCATTCAACAGATAGAACAGTGATCAAAATACCCTACTACATCATTTACTATGCAAATCATCCGATAACACTGCGCACGCAGGATTAGCCATAATCATAAAGTCAACTTTGAAGCATTGCATCTTACAACTATATAGTTTATAACTAACAAAATACAAAGTACAATATTAAAACTCGAGGCCTTGCTATAGCCTCTCACAATCGCTACTATTCATAGTCCACCAAGACATACCCATTCCTGTGTCGAATACCAGGACTTTCTACTTTAACTTGGATCGAAATTCCTGATAGCTGACGACTGGACTGTTAAGAATATCTTATGAGAACAAAAGGTCTCTTAGTCATCCAAGACAACAATCTCAACTACCTATCAACAGGAGAACCAACCTATTGGCCCAGCGATATGAATAAAATCCCAGACTTACTAGATTTTTCCATACTCAAAGGTATACCTAAACCAAATGCCACAATTAAACCTAGTTCTGATCTGGGCTGAGATAGTGGATTACTCTGAAAAAAATCTCTACTTTACCTCTGTACAAATAGTACAGACTGGGAATAATTTAAGGATCATTTCCGACTAAAGAAACCTCACGAAGTTGAAGAAGCTGCGCAGTACATGAGCGACCTCAACCAGGATGTTTCTTGAATAGCCACACCAGTCAGGAGCAAGACAGTATCGGATAACTATAACCTTCCTCTCGACATTAAAGAACTTGTCAAAAAAAAAACACACACACGACTGACGTCGATGGCCAAATTCCCGAAATTCGCTAGATGAAACCCATATTATTAGGTTCACCCACAATCTACGCTGAACCATTAAAGAAGCTCGTAATAACTCCTTTCAAACGTATATCACTGGCCTATTTGCAGATAATCGTAAGACACTAAAAAAATTCAAAAGGCTGGTCGTTGCTGTATTCCCAATCAGGAAGCCTGATTGAAGCTGGGCATTACCAGACACTGAAAAAGCAAATGTCTTTGCAGAACATCTTGCTGATACATTTACCACACACCCAACTGATAACAATGACAATGGAGTTCTGAACTATCTTAATGCTCTCTATAAGTTACTTCATCCAACAAGACCTTTTGAGCCTATGGAAACCCGCAAATTCAATCCTTAAACTTACATAAAGCACCCGGCAATGATTTAATCATTTGGTGAAGTACTAAAAAAGCTCCCACTTAATGATCTGATAACTATAATATTTAATGGCATGTTAGGGCTATTATACTTCCCCCTGCAATAAAAGTTTGCACAAATAGTTATGGTTGCCAAACCTAATAAACCTGTAACAAAAGTCAGTTCCTATAGACCAATCAGCCTGTTGCATCTTTTATCTAAAGCTTTTAAAAGACTTTTACTCAACAGAATATTGGATACTATCTCTAAAGATGACTTAACTCCAAAGCTCCAATTTGGATTTAGGCAAAACCATTCCACTACCCAGCAATGCCACATACTGGTAAATCAAATCCGGAAAAGCTTAAAACGAAAGAAGGGTTATGTCACTGTAGCAACTGCCTGATCAATTTTATTTATCTTCCAAGTCCTATCTCAAACACCAATTTTCCCAAGTCAGATACGGTGACGCCGTCTCCTCCTACCAACTCATTCAAACAGGGGTCCCTCAAGGCAGTGTCCTTGGACCGTTTTTATATTTACTATTTACAGCGGATGTACCGCTGTCAAATGATAAGCTGAAGATAACCTTTGCCGATGATACTGCCATTACGTGCGCGGAAAAACTTCAGGATCATCTTATTCTGCTCCAAACCTGACTCGGACAGTCGAAAATCAATGTTAACGCGAATAAATCGGCGCAAATAACCTGTAACCCACTATTAATAATGATCCTATATCAATGCAAGATGAAATAAACTACATTGGACTTCACCTTGATAAAAAAAAAACTCACGTTGAAAGTCCATATTAAAGCCAAGAAACGCCAATTCGATTTAAAACTCAAGAACATAAACTGCCTCCTTAGCAGAATATCGCAGTTATCATCCGAAAACAAATTGCTTCTGTACAAAATCATACATAAGCCGATTTGGACTTATGGAATTGAGCTGTGGGGTTGCAGCAAACCCTCTAACACCAAGATTCTCCAAACCTTTCAGTCCAAGACTCTGCGGAGAGTTATTAATGTTTAACTCCACATCCCTTTTGTAAATGATGTAATTAAATCCTCTGCCATCAAATTCAAAGATCATAACACTGCTCATAGCCATTGATTTATCCTCTTCACCCAATTCTTGGAAAATAGACGACTCAGTTGGTTCTGGCCTGAAGACCTTGCCTTGTAAGTTCCAGAGAACCGTCGATGGGCGGTTCCTGGCTTAAGACGGACATTTTATGTATTATATAAATTCATTTATGACGATTTTTTAATTTCAATACTTTATTTTTCAATTAAAGATGGATGAACTTTAAGTTGCTCTTTCACCGAATTTGCCATAATTATGATAACTGGTCTTAAGTTTAAAGTTTGGCTACCAAAGAGATCCAATCCAGTTTGATCTTAATTCGGTAGATGACATCAAATTTGGCCTAAAGTTTGTTTAATTTTGATTTTGTATGCTTTTTTCCATACAACAAAATTTCATAATTTATCCCAATACCACAGACATATATTAAATCCTATAAGTTTTCTTATACAGTCTCCAGCCTCTGTAAATCTTTCATGACAGAAGAACCTAATCTACTATTTTATTTGCAGATGGTTCAACGCAGGAAATAACCGTTACACAAAGCAGGAAGACTGGCTGTACAACGGCCAATACTGGAAGCGCGAGTATCTAGAAGACCCAGATATATTTTGAGTAGCTCCCCCTAACAGTTGAAAAGTATTAATCAGCGAACTTAGCATATCTGTCTTAGCTTGGTAGGTACCATATTCCAACAACAGAATCAATATTCTGCAATAAATTGATGTCTTTAATGCGTTTGTCGGCCAGGAGCGATTCAGGCCTACTAGACTCGCTTAGGCTACCTTAGGCGAGGTAATTCTAGATCATTTCTACACATTAGTGTTATGGTAGTTATATACTATAGATAAATAAGTGTTAATCATATAAGAAACGTTTTCTTACTGGATAGTAGGCATTTCCTTAAAATTATAAGCTTATTGCAAAAGTAATTGGATTATTACCTAAATATAAACAGTACAAATGTACCCCAATATTCTATAGTGAAAACCAAGAAGTATCACTTAACAAACATCAGTTTTCTAGGTTTCAATTAATGTTTTTAATTCCACATATTTAACTGTACTTACTAACAAAGAACCACCAAATCCTGTTACTTTTGTAAAATTTTTGGTATAATGATCAGCATTTGAAGAAGTTTGGCTTTCTCTTGCCAGCGCAACAATAAATTGAAAAATATAGATCATTTGGAACGCCAGCATGGTTATATTATGAGAACATTCTAAGAATAAAGAAACAAAATATATAAGTATGCTAACTAAGACTACAAATTTGATGTCAGAATAGCTTATCCAATGTATGTAACTATTGTTATATTATAAATAATTCTTTAGAATAATACTAAAAATTAAATTTCTATAAATTTGAAATCTTTCTTACACACACAAAACTACAAATCCTAACGAAGTTCACAAGAAATAAATTCAAGCCGAACTTTTAACACAATTTGTCTCAAAAGACTGAATCGCCACACAGTAGCTCTTACTATTTTCCACGCTAAGCAGTGTTTTGATTATCATTAAGTAAGTTCCTCTAAAACAATTTTCCCCTAATGAATTGAATGCCCACCAATAAAGATATAATTACTTTCTTGCAAAAGAATAAGGGTGACCTATTACATTAGTTAATTGGAATTTTTCTGAATAAAAAATATTTTTATATGCCTAAAAATCAAACCAACTTTTGTATAACTAATAACTGGTACTGACATTGTACTTCCAGTAACTATTGAATAAGTCTGTAAACGGACTATCCTCGTCAATTAACAGTTAGAATACTATATTGCTCATATTCAAACTTTGCATCTTCTAGTAGGAGGTACAACCGTAGCCTGATCCGCTCCTTGTTCCTACAAACCAACTACTTGTTGAAAACGTAAATGCAGCGCTTTTAGTGCTTCCAATTTGTGTATGAACTAAGTCTAAACACATATATACAACAATTGTTGCTATTTAGGGTAAAATGGAGATATATAGGTAAAGTTATCACTATTTTGGAATGGAAAAAAATATGGTTAACACGAAACCTCTGGTAGATTGAAAAATAATTACAAAATACCAATAGTACCGGGTATAGTTATATAAATGTATAGAAGAAACTCCGCAAGTGTTGAGAAATGTACTGGCCTCAAATGCTACTCACAAGAAGGCTTCAAATTGGAAATTATCCAGGCGGTAACTTAAAATTTGAAGCAACATGATTTTGTAATATAGCTAAATTGTGTTTCATATTCTACCAACATTGTAATTATACATATATTTTATTTTCACGCTGGTGTTCAGAGTTATAACAATTAATGTTAAAATTACTGCCTATACATACTAAGTAAAACAAATGTTTATTAAGTAGCTGACCGCATTAGCAAAGTTGGGTATTAGATAATTAACTTTTTTTACTTTTTATAAGTTGTTACGGACAGGTATTTATTTGAGATTCACACTTAGTTGCTTGGTGAACAAAATCAGTCAATAAGTGTTTGGGAACAGCCTAGTCTACATACCATAAGATTTCGGTAGATACTTAGAATAACAACGTATCTTAAGATAACTGTTTACTGTATAAGTCAAAATTATATTTCACTGCTATGTTATGAACACAAAAGCCTGAAAATGGAATGCTCACAATAAATATTTTGTTATTCCTTCAAATTATGGAACG
Organism: Sinelater perroti; assembly: GCA_036346155.1. Classification (NCBI taxonomy): domain Eukaryota; kingdom Metazoa; phylum Arthropoda; class Insecta; order Coleoptera; family Elateridae; genus Sinelater; species Sinelater perroti. The sequence goes on from JARFIY010000039.1 coordinate 340,146, forward strand.
ATTATTTTAACCTTTTTCCTCTCTCCCTAATATAAACTAAGTAAGATCTTTTACAAATTCTACAAGACCAAGATTATACAATCAGACATTTTAAACCTAGTTCTAAACCAAATAAAAGCATCTCAAAGCATTTTCTGTTTATTATAGTTGACATAACATTTCACTTATTGGGAAACATTACAAATATACAGAAAGTAATAAAAACTTAAACTATGAACAGAGTTTGCAAGAGAGGAAAGCTAAAGGTAACAACAACCTATTTCTAATATAGTAATACATATAACGGAACAACATGGTAACAAAGCTATTAGATCAAAAATAAGAGAAGATAAAAAATTGTCAAAATTATGATTACGAAAACCTATACCAAACAAAGGTCAGCAAAACAACAAGCCCTACAGACGGGCAGAAGAGCAAAGCTCACCAAACATTATATGGAGGACACAGTAGAAATCCAAAACAGCTTGAAACATGAAGAAAGAGAAAGCCCCTGTTGAGGACGAAATCAACTAAACTTATTAAAAATGGCGGATCTATATGAATTAAACACCTAAAAATCTTATTTAACAAATACTTAGATACAAGAAACATGTCGCAAAGTTGGAAGATATAGGCGACTATACTTATATTCAAGAAAGGGGACATTTTTTATAAATCATAGACCGATATTTCTGTTTTCACACATATACAAACTTACTGATGAAAGTTATGATTAAGAGAATATCTAATCGACTAGATTAATTCCAGTCCATAAAGCCAGCAGGATTCCGCAAGGTATTGAGCACTATGCATCACATACATACAATAAGACAATTAATACAAAAACAAACAAACACAACCTACCATTAAAGTTGGCTTATGTTGACTATAAGAAGGTATTCGATACCGTCTAAACATGGGCTATAATCGACAACTTGCAATGAAGCGAAATCGCCTATAATAAATTCACTTAGTAAAAGCAGCATACAAAAACCCAACTATGACTAGTAGAACATTTGATTACACAAAGTAAGAAAATATAATATCTCTGAAGTAGTTCACAAATGTCTTAGAAGAAATTAATGGATTGAAGTGAGAAGGAAATTAATACAAGCTGCAAATATCTTTCCCACCTTCGTTTTACAACTATACTGTCATACTAGCACAAACACATAAAGCAATAAAAACTATCGGAATCCGTATGGATTTGGAAAAAACAAAGATTATGGCCAATTATAACATACCACATAACCCTATACACATAGGAAGAACGTTATAAAGGGTGGAAGAATACATACGCCTAGGTCAATGTGTTAGCCTAGACAATCAAGGTAAAAAACGAATTAGACAGGCGAATACGACTAGGATGGGCAAGATACAACAAATTAGCAAACACTATTTTCAAAACCAACATCCCGCAATATTAAAAGAACGAAATTTTACAACGAATGTATCCTCCGAATATTGCCATACGGGATGGAAGCTTGGACGTTCACAAAAAAATTAATACATAAACTGGAAGTCACGCAGCGGGTCTTGGAAAGATCCATGTTAGGTGTCACACGCAAAGATGGACTGAGAAATGAGTGTATTAAGCAACTAACATCAGTACCGGAATTTGCAAATTAAAATTAACCTGGACCAGACACCTTGCTAGACGTCAGGATAGAAGATGGAGTAGAAAAATTCTGGAATGAGACCTAGATTGGGAAGAAGTGCAGGCCATCCAAAAGCAAGATGGTCGGACGACATCACGAAGATGGCTAGGAAAACATAATTGAGAGAAACAACATTTAGGGATAATTGGGAGACTTTTGTTCCAAAATTGGAAAATGGATAGAATATCGTTGAGCAAAAAAAATACTAATGATCACCAATTAAGTTGATCACATGATAATAGAGGAAAAGCATTTGAACTTTAAAAAATAGTAAATGATATATGTACATGGGTTTCTCTGCAAAGTGTTGTAGATATCCATTTTTGGATTTCAATATGTGCAGATCTATAAAAGTCACCCTATTATTCAATTTTAGTTTCATGGTAAGCTATATATTTGGCTATATAAAATTAACGTGTTTTAGTAACTATGGTACAATGTTTAACCACATTGAATTTTAATGGCAATATCCGTATTTATGTTCAAAATATACTTGTTAAACAAAATAGTTAAACATGACAGTCAGAAAAGATCCAATAAGTCACTGTAACAAGCTAAGGCATCTTGCATGAGAACTTTGGTAAAGAGCAATATCATATCAAAACTGACTGTTAACAAAATGTGTGGAGTTCTTGATGTATTTGTTAGTAAATCCAATGTGTGACTGTAATAGGCTGGTCAACTATCTGATCAAATTGTGCATAGGGCGACCAACATAAGTAGTATACTATTTTTATGAATTTCAGAATTTGTATATTCTTGTATGGACATATAAAATTAGTTTTATTAAAATTCATGGTAATGCCAATTTCAATAACGTATCTTAAAAAAGGAGTGGTGTATTAAAATTTAAATTCAATTGAATTGGCACTACTATACAAAACCCAAATTTGGACTGCACCTAGTTGTATAAAACAGGCGAAGAGTATTTGAAGAGTGAGTAAAGAAAAATTTTTAAGGAAAAACAACATGTGAGAGTTGTAGTTACGGTTTTCCATTAGAACCTAAAAATTAATAACAGAGAAAAAAGAAGAATATTACAAGAAATAGTATAACTGGTTACGGACTTAATAGACAAAAAAAGAAAGAATACTAACGTACAATTATGATAGCGATGGTTCCTTAATTGAGGGGGGAATGAGGAGGAGAATAGAAGAAGCACAAGTTTCAGTAACAGTAAAAAGGTAGCTCATTCACCAGCAAAACCCAGAAGATTAGAAGATAAGAGCGACAATTTACGATTCTCGAAAATGGAAAGGTATGATGGGTGTGGTGAAAGAAATAATAAAAGATATTAAAGACTTGCGTCAAAAAAGAACAAGGAGAAATGAAGAATATTAAAAAATAAACTAAGGAAAGTTAGGGAAGACCAACAAACATATATCAGCCAAGTAGTAGCACTTCAGGAGAAAAATAGGGAACTAAAACATAAGTTTGAAGAGTTGTGAAGGTATTGGAAACGCATAGAAGTAATATAACGCGTGGAGAAGAAGAAACGAATGAAAAACATTGCGATAACAGGACTAGATATCAGGAAAATAAGAAGGAAGAACTGAAAACAGCGATTGAAAACTTTAGAAAAGATAAAATGGACCTGGACATAAATTATAACAGGGGACAAAAAACGATGTATAATCAAAGTGGCACATATGCACCAAAAACTGAAAGTTCTAAAGAACAAAAGAACATTAAGAAAAACAGAAGGACGATTTAACAAGAAATGAGAAGAAAATACAAACAATAATTATAAACTTGGTACTTATAATCAACGGCCAGATCTAAAAATGGAATGAAAAAGCAATAACCCTTAGAAAAACAAGTCAACCAGGTGAAGGCGAGCTAAAAAACTAGTAGCATATGGGGATTTGGAGGCAAGGGGGATAACAAAGGAAAAAATATACGAATGGGAAGGTAAAAACATAAGGAAAGAAGAACATGATTATGGAAACATAAAGTGTGAGGGGAACAGTCTATGAAGGAGCACTAAACAATTTAGAAAGTGATGCAAGAAGATATAAAACAGATAATTTAGCAGTGTAAAAGACGAAGCAAAAAAAACACTATATAATAGAATTGAAGGAATATACATTCTTTAATAGCGGAGATAAACAAAGTATTTCCGGGACAGTTTTCTAACTGATAAAGAACTGGAACATTCTGTCACAAAATTCAGCTCATTAACAGAAAGAACCTGTAGTATACGAATTGAAATAAATCAAGAACGGATCAACCTTATAAACATACACACACAAAAGAACAATTTTACAAAGAATTGGAACGTCATTACGATATACGGTTAAACCAGAAGTATAATTCTAGAAGACTATAATGTCAAAATAGGGAAGGCGGAGATATATGCCCTAACAATAAAAATAAACAGCAAACATAAGGAAAATAATATAAATGACCAAAAATTGATAGATTTTGCTGCAGGAAAAGATATGAAAATTATAAGCACATATTTTCAATCCAAAAAAATTCATAAGGAAACGTAGATCGTACCAGGGGGAATATCAATGAAATAAAGCATATACTAACACATTTGTGAGTTAGTGGTTTTGCAAAGTATATTAAATATATGACAAGTTACAGAGGGCCAGGCACAAAGTCAGGTCGTTATCTAGTACGAATATCGGCTAATGTAGTTAATAACGGGCGGAAGAAGGACATGAAACATAAAGAATTTACAAAAATCAGAAAAGAGAAAAGAATACCAAAGAAAAATAAAAGAAGAGTGTAACAAACAAAGAGATGAAGGAACAGTGGGGGAAGTATGGAAACATATCAAGGAAATAATAATGAAATCCGCAAAGGGTACACTACAAAGGAACAGCATAAAAAACAACTTTTGGTTTGGTGAATAATCTAGACTGGAATTACAAAGAAAACAGAAAGCTAGAGAGAAGATGCCTCAAACAAATTTAAAGAAAGATAAATTACAGTACCAAGTACAAACGAAAATAACACGGAATCCTACATCACGTTAAAAAGTATTATAAAGAAGCAGCAACACTTTCCTTCGGAACACTGTTGGTATTCTTCCTTCTGATAATCGTTCTAAGTGCCCCAGCCATCTCGCTCGTTGGACTTTTATGTAGCTGTTGATCGGTGCTTCCCCATATAGGTCTGACACTTTTTTTCTGCATTCCAAACCTTCTCCTGTCTTCCTTCCACCAAATATATTCCTCAAAACTTTTTGTTCCCACACCTTGAGGCTGTACCGATATCCATGCGTGTTTTATATATTTCAGACAAGCATATGACGCAATAAATAAAGAACAGTTGTATAATGTTATGAGGTAACTAAAGATACAAGATACAATACAAGTTAACAAAACTGATAGAAATGACAATAATAACGCATAAACGGAATCTTGCTATCAAAGTTTTGGGTGAAGAGAGGTTTAGGCAGGGGGGGTCCACTGTCATTTAAACTTTTAAGATTGGTTTTGAAAAGTGTAATAAGGAAAATCGGTATAAGTAGGATGAAAACACTGACGACCACGAATCACAAATGCCTGCCCTATCCAAATGACATTAGGTTGCAGCCAAGAAATAAAAAAAAATAGATAAGTTGGTAGAAAGCTTGGAAAAGACAGCAGAATAAGTAGAACTAAAAATTAACGAAGACAAAACCAACCATATGAGAACGACGGGAAATATATCAGGTGCAAAGGAGCAAAAGTAACTTTCCAATTAAAAGTTGTAAGGGTATTGGAAAGAAGAAGTCCAGCAGTTTGTATACCTGGGGGGCTTTAATAATAGCAAGAAAATAAAAGTGTCATGGCAAACAAGTGTATAAGACAGTATTAAGACCAATAATAACTTACGAGTGTAAAATGTAGACAATGAGTAATATAAACCAATACAGACTCAAGCCAAAACAAAAAGTTTTGAGGAAAAATTGTGGTGAAAGGAAGACAGGAGAAGGTTTAGAATGCAGAACCTATATGGGGAAGCACTGATCAACAGCTACATAAAAGCCCAACGAGTAAGATGGGTGGGGAACTTAAAACGATTACCAGAAGGAAGAATACCAAAAGCGTTCCTAAGGAAAGTGTTACAGTAAAAGAAACTAAAGAGATAGGCCACGTTTAAAGTGGCTACAACAAGTATTAAAGGATTTAGAAGAAAAGAAGGTACATAATTGGAGCAAAAAGACAAAAATAGAAAGATATGGAGAAAAATCGTACAGCAGGTTGATGGTAATGATATTATCATGTATCCCCCACCCAAAAAAAACTGCCTTAAAAATCCTAATGACACAATGTAAGTAGTTTCCTGTTAAACATCAGCCTCTGCACACATCTACAATACAAGAGAATTAAAAGATATGCTAGTCCATAATTTTAACTTTTCTTAGAACGTGAAAAATTTTGATAATTATAAAAATAATCCTAAAATGGCTGAAAAGTCACAAAAACGGTTCATGAGGCTCCCTTTCACTACTCTCCTATTCATAATACATGCCTTGTCAAATAAACAGCTAACCATAATGTACTATCGGAAGAGCTGCAATGTCATTAAAAAATTTTCTTAAAGTGATAGAGACAAAGTATATCAGTACTTTGGTAAAGAGCAATGCATCATCAAAACTAAACATTAAATTTCTTGTAGTTGGATGTCTGTTAGTATATTTCTTCTTCTTCTTCTTCTTCTTTAACCAGCTTTATTCCGTCCATCCTTGGACATAAGCATCCCCCATCCTTTTCCATTCTTCTCTCTCCTACGCTGTTTGAATCCATTTTGGTCCAGTTATTTTCTTTATATCATCGATCCACCTTTTCCCCTTCCAGGGTCTCCATTGTATCAGTTTCTTTGTCCGTCTATCTTCTTTCATCCTAGCAATGTATCCAACCCATCGTCACCTCTTTTGTGTTATTGTTATTCCTACATCTTCTACTTTAGTTTTCTCTCTAATCCATGTATTATTTTTTCTGTCCCTGAGTGTTATTCCCAACATACTTCTCTCCATATTTCTTTGTGTTATTAACATTTTATTCATAATCTTTTTTGTTAATATCCATGTTTCGGTACCATATGACAAGACTGGAAGAATGCATTGGTTAAAGACTCTTGCTTTCTGATAGTTTGCGAATTTACCTTTGAATATATAACTTAGTTTACCGAAAGTGCTCCACCCTTGTTTAATTCTTCTATTCAACTCTGCCATTTGATTTGCCTTTCCCATTTTGATCTTATGTTCTAGGTATATTACTTCTGATACTTTCTCTATTTCCCTACCGTTTATTTCTATTTTTTGTCCCTCATTTTCCTCTTCTTCTCTCATCACTATTTTTGTTTTATTAATATTTATTCTTAAGACTACTTTGTTTGATTTTTCATTTAGTTCATACAACATTTCTTGTAACTCTTCGATAGTTTTTGTTATTATCACCACGTCGTCTGCATACCGTAAATTAATAAGCCATTCTCCATTCACATTTATTCCTTTATTTTCCCAATTGAGTTTCTTGCAAACATCTTCTAGAGCAGCTATAAAAAGTTTGGGCGATATGTTATCTCCTTGCCTGATTCCTCCCTCTACTTTTATAGGCTTTGTGCATTGGTCTTGTAATTTAATTGTTACAGTTGCATTCTTATATATGTCTTTTATCGGTGTGCTATATCTAGAATCTATTCTGCAGTGATTAAGCGCCTCTATTATCGCTAAGTGTTCTAAACTATTGAACGCTTTTCAAAGTCTATAAATCCCATACATATATATCGGTAAGTTATACTCTGTAGACTTTTCTATCAAAATTCTGAGTGTCTGTAGATGATCCAGTGGACTATATCCTTTTCTGAATCCGGCTTGTTCTGGCGTTTGATAGAAATCAAATTTATTGGTCAGCCGATTTGTTATGATTTTTGAGAATAATTTGTACAGTTGAGAGAGTAAACTTATCGGTCTATAATTGGTCAATTTACTTATATCTCCTTTTTTATATATTAGAATTATCATTGCGTTCCTCCATTTTATTGGTATTGTGCCTTCCTCTAGGCATTTATTAAAAATTTCTTTTATGTGCTGTAATAACTCATCACCTCCTTCCTTTATGAATTCTGCCATTACCTTGTCCTCTTCGGTAGCTCTTTTGTTTTTCATTCCATTTAGTGCATTTTTTATCTCTTCTATTGTAATTTCTGGCATTTCTTCAGAGTTTATTTACTAATTTTCGTATTCTATGGTTTTCTATTTTTAGTTCTTCTTCTGTTGCATATAATGATTTATAAAATTCTTCTGTTATTTCTATTATTTTGTTTTTATTGTTATGCGTTTTGCCGCTCTCGTCTTTCAATTTTACTATTTCGTTTTTACCTTTCATAAGATTTCTTCTCATTACTTTAAGGTTTCCATTATCTTCAATTGTGTTTCTTATTATATCTTCCTTATAGTTTTTAATATCTTGTTTTACATTTGCATCAATTTCTCTATTTAGGTTTCTATATTCTTGTGTACCCCTTTTGTCTTGTGATGCTAATTGCCTTCTCATTGCCATTAAATCTTCAATTCTTTTACTAACTTTGTTGGATGTTGTCTTCGTCATGGTTCTTGCTATCCTATTCCCTGTAATCCTTTCGTCACTGTATCGTTAAGGTTGTTCAGATTATTTTTCGTTTCGTGACTTAAGTTTTGTGAGAAATATTTCTTAAGTTCTTGCTGGTACTTTTGCCTTTCTTGCTTTAATCTGCTTGTATCTATTTTCTGTGCGTTACAGTTACATATTAACTTTTGTCTTTCCTTTTTTGTATTTATAACTATTCTACTTCTAACTAGTCTGTGATCGCTATTTGTGGTGAATTTATTCAAAACTGTTACATCCTCTACTACATATTTTTTATGTTATTATATAGTCTATTTCGTTTCTAGAACTCGCATCCGGACTTATCCAAGTCCAACGTCTACTCGGATGTTTATAATAAAACGTATTCATTGCGTATAATTTATGTTTCGCAAGAAAGTTCAGCAACATTTCTCCTCTTTCATTTCGATTACCTAGGCCATAAGGTCCAACATTAATTTCATCTTTTTCTTTTTTAATGCCCAACTTCGCGTTAAAGTCTCCAATTACTAATTTAAAATGACTGTTTTCTTTTGCTATACTTCTGCTAATGTCGTCATAAAATTGTTCTACTTCCTCATCAAAGTGGTCAGAGGTTGGTGCATAAGCTTGCCATATCTGCAAGGCGTATCTCTGCGTCAACTGCATTTTTATATAAGTAATTCTTTCTGTCACGCTTCCATATTCTATAATCTTGCCTTTTATACTTCTATTTATTATGAAATCAAGGCCTCCAGTACTTTCGTCGTATTTTCCTCTATAATACAGGGTATTACCTGATTCTAGTTTCACAATTTCTTCTCCTCTTCTGATCTCACTCAGTCCCACTATATCCCATTGAATTTTTCCTAGCTGTAGATCTAATTCTTCTAGCTTATTATCTGATAACAGCGATCTAACATTATAAGTAGCGACGTTCATCATCTTCTTCTGGCAGCCTGCCGTAGCTCGGGGATTCTTCGCACCCTTTGCTTGACCTCTGGTCTGACCGCTGCCTTGGCCAGGGATCGCCAAGCTGCCGAGAACTGACGGCCCTTTCGCATCAACTCTATTTATGTAAAACTTGGGGGGGGGGGGGGGTTAAAAGGCCTATAAATCACCACGCTGGCCAACTTAAATGGTAGTCTAACTAACTAAGACTTTTCCCGCTGCTGTTGTCCTATATTATGGGATCTTCCACCACCGGTGATATACGAGCGCATCCCATCTTGACCCGCTCCATACTACATTAACCTTTTCTAACCTTAACTTGCCGAACGCTTAATGCAGTTTCACCAAGAGAGCCATTAAATTCAATTGTGAAAGTTGCCTCTGATGGTTCCCCTCAGTATATTTGATCAGTCTGTAAATAGAACCAGCAATGACATTGGAGTTGTAGTGATATATCCATGTAGATTTTGAAGCTTTCACTTACAGGAATCATCCAGAAACAAAATTTAATAAGTTTGCTCATATAATATATTTGTACTGTGACATCAGGTTTACAAATTGTTATTCTTAAAATCATAAAGAGCCTGTATTTGTGCAATAAGTAAATTTTTGACAACTTATGGCATAAGATGCATATAGTCGTGACCTAAATTTTTGTTTTATCTCTATAAAATGACTGCTTTCATGACAAAAATGGATATTGGTGGTACCATAAACTTTCTCCCTTCACTGAGGACAGTGCTGGCTTTTCAACTAAAAGTAGATTCTAAAAGATTGAATATAGTTTGCAATTCAGTTGTAAAGATGCACTCTTCTGTTAAAGCCGAAACTTAGAAGATTGTCTATTGGTGACAGCAGCTCCATGCTTTCCTGTGGAATAGAATGTGATGCAATGAAATTTCTGCATTAGATAAGTTTTTAAAAAACGGAGACATCTTTTTGCATGTTTCTAAAAGAATTATTATTTTCAAGAAAAAAAAGATAAAAATCGGTTTCCTCCTAAAATGACGTAATGAAATAGATGTACAACGTATAAGTGGAAAAAGGAAATCAATACCAATAAAAAGATAGTCAAACAGCTGCAACCAACAATACACGTTCTCATTCTACTACCTTTATTTGTATTATAAACTTTAATCAAATAAATAATACTGACTTTTCTATTTAATTTATGGCAATTTATTTAATTACCTATGTATTTTAAAAGCTGTGATTTCCAGAAACTTTATTTTTTGTGGAATAGTCCATTGTCTATGTAAATCCTCTTTAGTCAAGCCAACACACAACCACATAAGTTTTAATCAACACAGAGCAAAGGCTTTTCTTGTAGTGTACTTGTTCTTGTCTAAAATATCTTCATTATTTTAAATGATTTGTTACGCTTGGAGGATACTTGACTTGCAAATATTTTAACACAGGCGACAATTTCTAGTTGTCTAGATCTTGGTCTACCACTCTTAAAGACAATTAAAATAACTGTGCAACAAATAAGCCAGAATTACCAGTGACATCAACTGCCAAGAGAGCGTTATGTGCAGCAAACTGATTGACATCAGCAGTGATCTTCTATCATTATCCTTAACATACATGTGCAAGTATAAAAGCGAATGGGCATGAGATACCAGCTTAATTTTCCATGATTTTATCTAGAAGTTTACTGCAGTTGCAAATAAAATGTTAAAGAGGTTCCAAACCCCAAAGTTGAGAACAGATAACACAATATATGGATTCAACTTTAAATAAAAATAGCGTTAAAAGAAACATAGCGAAGAAAGGCTTATGAATAGCTACGTATTAGAAAAGTTTCAAGTCAATGAATGTTTAATGTTAAATTTTACTTAAAATAACCATATAAGGCAAATGAGAAAAAGTAAGAAATTAAAAATATACAAAAAACTGAATACATAGTAATTAAAAGAAAGCATGAAACATGTCAAACGAGTTTTAAGTCAGTGTGCAATACAATTTTAACCAAGTAGAAACACTCAGTTTTCTCAAGGTAACAATAACCAATACAAACAAAACGAAAATAGAAACAGAGAAAAGAGTACTCAAAATAAAAGTTCATAAGCTCTGGCAAATGTGTTCAAAGCAAATGTTTTAGATACATAAAGTTTATTAAATAGTTACATGATGAACAATGACATGTGGGAGTAAGTTATAGAAATTAAATTAAAAAAACAGACGCATATTACAAAAAACATATAAAAAAATAAAAAACTACAAAGAATAAATAAATTGAGGGTACTGTACAATTATCATAGTTGTGGTACAGATAAGGTGTTGGCTGAGATATGTGACAAGTATGAAAAATTAGACCCACAAACCAAGTACAGAGAACAACTAAAGCATAAAAAATTATTCAAAGCAATACAAACAGGTGATAAAGCTAGAAATATCAAATTAGCAGAAGCTAACAGAAAACAAAAAAAAAACTTAGTTTAAAAACTAGCAATATAGTAACACCCAAAACTGCATCATAAAATACTATCAACATATGAAGAAAAAACATCTACCAAGTGTATTTACAACTTTTAATAACAAATAGAAAATATTTCTATTTCAGAAGAAATTACATAAGCAAGAATACATAGAATTTTTAAAAATTCTAATAATAAATGGCAAAGATGAAACTTTCAAATGAACATGATAAATTTAGATCAGAATTATTGGTACCTGAACACAATGGTGACAGTACTTAGTGGGAGCTGACAATAACCGACATTTGTTTGGTCAAAAACATCTTTAAGCAAAATTGGGATCTCGTGCTATAGCTACTACGCTGCTAAACAGGTTTGGTTCCAAATTGTGGTCAAAAGTAATTTATTTAGCAAAACATTACTCAGTGTATGCCTTCATTAGACAGGAAGCAATACCCCCATAAGAACTTACTGCTGTAGTATAATAATCTATGTATCTTAAACAATTATTTAAATAAATTAAAGAGCAACAATCACAGATATTACACAAAAGTATTGTTTGTCATAAAGCTAAGGTTTAAAAAATTATAACACTGAAACTAGTAAAGTAAACCAACTAGAAGTTGAGATGTCAAATTATGGACTGGCTAAGAAAACATCAAATGTATTTCAAGAAGGGTATAAGCTTTAAAATGATCTGCTGTTGAAGAAAACCAAAACTGTCCCAATGTTATTTTGAAAATGCTTGTGTATGCTAGATTCAAATAAAAATACAAAAATGCATCTGAAGAACTAAAAAAGGTGTCAGTTCTATATTTACAAAATAATCTCTAAACCATTTCTTGAACAAATGACAATTGTAATTGATAATCTATAGGTGTAAGTTGCCTTGGATAAAAAGTATTTGTTCATCTTGGATATGTTGATTGATAAATTCGTATAAGTAACTATTTTCAGATTACACACATAATCAGATGATGTTGTCATCAGCATTGCTATCTGATATATAAAACTACCACAGAGTTGACATTAAAACAACTATTATATTGTGATCGCAATAAAGTTCAAATAACAATAGAAAAATTAAAATTAATTCAAAGATATCTGAGTAATTAGTTATCAAAAACAACCTTCACATCTGAGATTACTATGCAAGTTTAAAAACATGTTTAAATACAGCTGAAAGGGAGCTAGAGTTTTAACAGTCTAAAAAGAAAATGAATGTTGATGGGTAAAAAGAAATATAAAAGTACAAAATACATTCCCTTGCAGAAATGTAATCTTTTAATAAAATCTTAAACATGTAATCTTTCTTAGAAACGTTTGCTTACTTTTCAGAACAATCAAAATCATACATTTGATCTGCAACCAAATGAATTGGTGGATCTCAACAAATTGACATGTTAAGGAATATAAAAACTTCATTTGCCTATACCCATCTAATAGATTATTCCATTCAAAAAATAAAGTTTCTGCATTAGATAAGGTTTTAAAAAATAAAACATTCATTTTAAAAAGCATTTTAAAAAAATAAATAAAAAGCTATTTCTCGCATTATTGGGTTACAAATGTAAGCACTATAAATGGAAAAAGCAGAACTATAATAAAAGAGTATGTAAATGGCTGCAACCAACAATACATACTCTTGACTGAAATTAAAATATAAATTTTAATTATATAGATAATACAGAGTTTTTGTTTGATTTGCCAGTTTGCTAGTTGCTTGTATACTTTTATTTATCGTTTCTGGAAACTTAAATTTCCGTTGAATTATATAGGTCATCTTTATAATATAATGAGAAATCAATGTGGGGAAAAACAAAGCATTCTAATGGATACTCATAAAGGAACATGAAATTCAGGAATAAGACAAAACAAAATGCCTAACCTCACTTGCAACTAAAAGCAAACAATGAGAATATAAAACTAGTTACGAAGATAATCATAAGCATAAGCATAATGACTATTGATAGATACAGATATGTTTGAGACAGAAGAAGACGAGACTGTAGCACAAGAACAAGACATGATAAACATAATAATGGCAAAGCACCCGAAAGAAATGGTATAAATGCAGAACTCATAAAGTATGGTGGAGAAGAAATGCACGAAAAAATGTATGCAATAATAAAAAGAATAAGAGAAGAAAAAGGATACTTGTGGAATGGGAATCCGGACAAATGATCACAATACATAAGAAAGGAGACCAACAAGTATGTAAGAACTACAGAGGATTGACAATATTGAATACTGCATAAAAAATAATGACGTCACTAATACAGAAAAGATTAATGAATATCACAAGAAATTTCATAAGTCAATACCAATATGGCTTCACTAAAGGAAGATCAATGATTGATGTGCTCCACATAATAAAACAGATAATAGAAAAAGCCCATGAATATCAAATTGAAATGGAACTTTATTCATAGACTTTAAATAAGCTTTTGATTCCATCCAAAGTAAACTCATTTATGCGTTAAAAGACCTAGGAATAGATACTAAGGTAAAAAGACTAATACAGATGACAATGTAAAACAATGAATGTAAAGACGCAAAAAAAAAGAAACAGAACAATTTGAAATAAATAAGGGAGTGCGACACGGGGAATTCTTGTCCATAGTGCTATTTAACTTAGCACTGGAGTATGTATTGCAAAGAATTTACAAGGACACACTAAGGACAAGTGGTACCCAAATTATAGCCTAAGCGGATGAGGTTATACTGTCAAAAACAGCACACTAATGAAAGATATATTAAAGCAAGTTGTATAGGAAGGAGGTAAAATTGGATTAAGAATTAATGTAGAAAAAAATAAATAATTGAATTGGTGGGCAATTACAAACGGGAAAACAAAAGATCAGAATGAAGGGATGCGAATCTAAAGCAGTGAATAAAATCAAATATCTGGGTGTAATGTTATCAAGTGATGGAAACAGGGACATAAAAATTAAGAAAAGAATAATGACAGGTAATAGAGCATTTTAAGCAAACAAAAAGATGCTAAACAAAAACAATTACAATGACGAAAAAAAGGAAGAAGAGTTCAGAATATTGGAGAGGAAAATATGAAGAACAATACTAGGGCCAGTAATAGTATCAGAAAATGAATATTATACGAGAATGAACTACAAATTAAAACAAGAAATTGATGAAGACAAATAAGAAAATAAAAGAACAAAGGTTGAGATGGTTGGGTCATATATGGAGAGCCGGTGCAGACAAAACAATATTCTCAATGTTAGAATGAAACCCAGGTTGTAAGAGAAAAAGGGGGACACCAAGGACAACATGGATACAAGAGGTAACAGAAGACTTAAGAAAAATTGGAGTCAAAGTTTGGAAGACCAAAGCAACGATAGAAGACAGTGGAAAGCGATTTGTAAGAAGATAAAATAGTTAATGGGTACTGATCACACCCACATAATGATCTAGAGAGCCATAGTTTGGAGCGGCAATACCTCACATGGGGTACATAACTATCATACATATATAAGATATAAGCATAGACAAATTAAAAAAAAAAACAGAGAGTACATCAAAACGATTTGAAACTATAAAATATTTGGGGATATACTACCCCACATTGTTCAATATTAAATTCAATATATGAAACTTATTACAAACTTTCTGAAGAAAAACAAAAATAGTGCAAATACTCAACAATTTCACTACAAATTATAATTATGAGCAGCAGACATTTCAAAGTTAGATTGCTTAATATTTTAAATGATAGAACAGTTTGTTCAAAAAATGTACACAAGAAAACAAAAAAGACAATAGTTTAAGGGCAACAGAACGTTCTGGTTTCATTTTATTTTATTAATGTACAAAAATAGTTACAAACGCCACAGTAACTATTATAACAAGAACTTAAAAATGAAGTTATTAAAACTAGTAGCTTGGATCGAGTAAAATTAAAACACAACTCGCACAGTAATTTGTAGGTAAGATCTAACTACTCCCAGAACACATGTAACAATAGTAATATCACAGCAACTGTGAAAAGTCCTTAACAAATTACACCCACAATAAACGTTCATTTTTTCTCGGTGCCTAAATTGTCACCTGCAGTTACAATCACAGGCTTTGACTTGTCGGAAGAAGCAGCACCAGAGGCTGGGCGAGCTATTTTTGGTGGGCTGGTAAGTACCTGATCAATGATCCCAAAATTTTTTGCCTCTGTTGGGTTCATGAAATTGTCTCTCTCAATGCTAGACTCCACGCGCTCCAGGGTTAAGCCGGTGTGTTTAACATACAGCAGATTGATTTGGTTCTTCAGCTTTAGAATTTCTTCGGCTTGAATTTTTATGTCAGTCGCTTGGCCCTAGAAAAAAAGAATCATTTGAGACATTGTATTATAAATAACAACATAATTAATAACTAGAAAATACTAAAAAAACCTTCAAAATATCACATTAATAAAGAAAAAATCGTAATACAATTCTAATACAAAAATCCAAAAATATAAAATATTTGTATATGACAAAATCTTAATGAAATACGTAAAATCCTCATTGGACAAACCAATTATAACTGTACCATTCCCAGAAATATATCTAATACATAAACATAACAGATCTTGAAAGTTCTAAAACAGAAAACAAAAATAAAAATATATATATATTCAATTCTAAGAAATATGGTTTTTGACTATATTTTTAAAATAATCAAAATTATTTTGGAGATTTGTTAAAATAGAAATTATCAATAACCGCTATATTGCACTAATTTGCAGAAATGTGTTAAACAAAGAAAAGATATATTCTTCTCTTCTTCTCTTCTCTAACCTTCTTGCGCCCAATTCTGAGAATAAGCATCTTTCATTTCCTTTCATCTACCTCTATTTTGTGCTGCTTTAAACAATTGTAGACCAGCGACTCTCTTGATGTCATCAACCCATTTTGCTACTCTTTCTTCTCGTCAGCCATGATCTCCACTGTAGTATCTTAACATTCTATGTGTAGTCTTTTGCTCTTGCAACATGACCAACCAAGTCCCATTTAAACTGTCAACTGTCACTTTTTTAACCACGTCTGTGACTTTTGCTTTATTGCGGATCCATTCGTTTCTCTTTTTGTCTCTTATTGTAATCCCCAACATCGATCATTCCATGGCTCATTGTATAACTTGCAGTGTTCTTGTTATTTGTTTTGTGGTTTGCCCGTCACAGGACACAAAAGAGAGGACATGCATATCAAATGTCCTTGTACTAAGATGCTGGGGATTTTCTTAGTTTTCAATATTTGCTTTAATTTTTTGAACGCTGCCCAGGTCAACCTTCTTGTCTCTATATGAACATTTTCTGTTCTAGATCCTCTCATTATTTCTGATCCTTCAGGATTCATTATCTTTGTTTTGTTCAAATCGACTTTCAGACCTACCATCCTTGATGCTGATTCCAGTTCTGTCAACATTATTTTTAAATCTTCTTCCGAGTCAGCAAATATCACCCGCGAACTTTAGATAGACGCTCTCCATTTATGTTGGTTCTTTTTTTGTCCAATATAGTTGCTTAAAGACTCTTTCCAAGGCTAGTGTAAACAATCTTGGAGATATTGTATCCCCCTGTCTTATACTTTATTTATCACCAATATCACTTACTTGTGTAATTTTTTTAGTAGTATAGTAGTAGTTTATGTGGGCGTTATAAATTTCTTTCATTATGACCCAATGTTCTAAAGAGTCGAAAGTAATCAACAAAGGCCACGCATAGCTCCAGGTTGTACTGTTTTGTTTTTTTTTACAATATTTTTACTGTTAATAGACGGTTAACCCTCTTTAGGATGCTGCCTATTCAACTGATTGATACTGTTCCAATTTTTTTGTTAATCTGTTTGTAATAGTTTTTGTTAGGAGCTTATAGATGAGACAATAAACTGATTAGGTGGTAATTTTCTAATCTGGTTGGATCTCTCCTTTCTTAAAGAGTAGGATTACTAAGACGTTCCATTTTCTGTAATTTCTCTTTTCTAAACATTTAAAATCTTTAATACGGGTAGTAGAGTTTCTTCTCTCTTTTTCATCATTTCTATTATTGTTGTCTTCTCCTGGTGTCCAGTTATTTTTCATAGTGTAAGGCATACGTAATTTCTTCTTTTATTATTTGTGGCATCTCCTCTGACCTAACATTTATTATTTTTTATTTTGACTTTTTGTTTGCCAGTTTTGAATATGAGAACTATACACGGTGTTTTGACGATTATCACAGAAAACCCATACCACCATATTGGATGGAAAATCCGGTCCTGGCTTAAGTGAAAGTATGCAGCTGATTTTACGAACTTAAATAAAAGTTTTAGTGATAATACTGATTGAAAAAGGCATTAGTGTAAGGTAGGAAAAGATAGTCTTTAGTTTAAAACGGACGACCACCTTCGAGGAGTTGATCCGGGTGGGCCCCTTATCGTAAAATCACTTGCCTTGAAATATAGGTCCGGCTTAAATTTATTTTCATTTTAACAGTTATAATTTATGATTTTGTATTTACCTGCTAGAAATGGGGGATGGTAAAGCAGACTTATATAATATGATGAGACTTAATTAGATATAATAAAAGACAGTAATCATAGAATGGAAAAGAAGATAAATAAATTTCAGGAAGAGATAAATGAACTAAAAAAGAAAAATAGAGCAGTTAAAGAAAATTATAAAAAAGTGGAGGAACAAAATAAAGAGAAGGACATTCAAATAAAGGAAAGCGCAAGAACAATTCTAATTGTAAGAAATATAGGTATATACATAAATGTGGAAAAGGAGATAGACATAAGAAGATTAAGAAGAGAACATAAAGGAGGTAGAAGCCCAATAATGATATAATTAAGAAGCTGGAATAAAAAGATCGAGATTTTAAATTCAATAAAAAAATTAAAGGGCACCAACATCTATATAGAGGAAGATTTCTCTAAAGAAATTTCTAGAACCACAAAGGTAATTATAATAGTAATATTCATGAGACAATATAGAGAAAAGAGGTATCATGCCATCTTAAAATATAATAAACTCACAATTAATGGAGAGGTGTTTTCTTTGAATAGCCTAAAACTTTTTGATAACCAGGACAGAGAGGAAGCATATGAGAATGGGGAAGAAGATAAGAAAAAGATGATCTGTGATAGTCAAGGTGATAAAGAAGAAAACTAAATTGTAAAAGATTCAAATAATACCTTAGAGAGCCCAAAAAAGGTAGAATCATAAGCCAGAGATATTGATATTGATATATATATATATATATATATATATATATATATATATATATATATATATATTCTTCCTTTGAGCTCCATTGAATAACATATAACTTCAAAAAGTACAAATAAAAAATACAACATTTAATCATTTTAAGGCTTTTCTCACTTATGTACAATTTTTAAAATTATTGTGATGTAATTCTATAAACTAATTAATTTAAGAAATTTTCATGCATTTGAAACCTACTCTTTAAAATTTATTTATTGACATATGACTACATTAAATATGAACATAAGGTGAATAGACTTAATTATTTACAATATAAAGCTATTCTTATGTATGCATAAACTTTTGAAGTTATCGCGAATTGATAACTCAAACCTTTATTAATTTCGAATATTTTCATATATTTGAAATATCCCTTGATCAACATATGACTTGATGAAGTGCAAAAAGTTAAACATTTAACTAATATAAGGCTTTTCTCACCTATGTACAGTTATCACAATTTTATTCCACAAATCCTAATTAATTTAGAAACTTTTCATGCATTTAAAATATTCCTTTAAACTCTGTCGATTAACATATGACTTCAAGAAATATAAACAAAAAAAGAAAAAGAAACACGAACCCCTAGCCCTTAAAATGAGAACAATTGTCTAAAGCAAGAGTCAGCTACTGGCGGGCCGCGGAAGTTAAAAAATTGGACCTCCAAAAAGAAATCTTTCTGCAGAAGCATCATGCCGTATGTGCTGGACGATTAATAAGCACCACAAGCCATTTTTAAACTCTGAGGCAGTAAAAGAATGTATGTTGGAAGTGGCCACGCCACTTTTTGAAGAGAAAAAGGATATCGTCGCCGCTATTCAAGGTATTCCATCAGGCAAGAACAGAAATTTTGGTTGCCAACAAAAGCAGCTTACTGGAACTTTTACAGATTGCACTTGACAAATTATGTAACATTTTTGATTATGAACAATGTTCGTTTTTGTGCGATTTTTTGACATTCAAAGTAAAGTGTTTAGGGATGAATTGCTAGGAATATTGCAATTTAAAGACAAGACTAAAGGAGAAGATTTGTTCAAGACTTAATGATAAAATCAAACATTAGTCATGATAAAATGGTGTATCTTTCAATTGACGGAGCTCCGGCGATGATAGGCAAAAAAGGGATTGGTAAAGAAATCAGAAATAAGAATGTCAAGTTATTATCTCATCAGTGCATAACTCACCAGACAGCCCTTTGTAGCCAACTCAGTGCTACATTAAAAGGTATAACAGACAACTTGGTCCGGTTGATTAATTTTATGTGTCCTTATTCTGCTCTTCAGCACAAACAATTCAAGGAGTTCCTGTCTGAATGTGATTTGGCGTATTCTGACTTACTGCAACACAACAATGTTATAAAGGCCACATGATTACACGTTTCTGGCAAATAAAAGAACAGATAACCTCCTTATTGTAAAACTTGCAAGAAGCAAGGAAGTACTTGAAGTTACTAGCAAACAAGTGCAATATACTAGCTGCGGCTTTCCTAAAATACATTCTGAAAAAATTAATTGCGCTCAACACTGAGTTACAAGGAAACGGGAAGTTAATATGTGTGTCTGCTTTCCATTGCAAGCTGTATAGCTTTGAAAAAGATATTGGAAATCAAGAATTTATTCATTTTCCAACAATTCTTAAAATATAAACAGAAGAATTCCGAAATAGACACTACAGTGTTTTTAAGTTTTAGGTCAGATCTTGAGAAGGAATTTGCAACAAAATTTCATAACGTTGCAGAGATAGGGCAGCCATTGCAATTCTTAAAATAGTCAATGTAAAGTTTCTCCAGCAGCAAAATGGACTAATGTGGCTGCGAAGTTGTTCAGACTTTCAAAGCCTTTACTTCAAATGGAGATAATTGATTTCCAAAATGTTTCCTTGCAAATGTACAAAACTGCATCCACTGAAGAATTTTGGGGTAGTATGTTTCGAAAACGCAAAATGCAAAAAACTGGCTATTAATTTGGCTATTATATTTGGCTCCACATGTATATGTAAAACATCTTTATTAAAAGTGAATTTTTTGAAAAACAAATATCAGTCAAGGTTAACGGACGCCCACTTTGAAGACACTTCAATTAATTCCATCGAGAAACAAACCATAAAAAACTGGCTCAAGACCGCAAATATAATTTCTTGAATTCATATGTAAGAACAAATACCCATCATATTATTCTTAAGAGTAAAAATAAAAATTAAAACTAATAATGTTCTTTTTTTTTGAACCTCGATAAAATTGTTCAAAAGTATCCGGACCCCACTAGAAATTACTTGCCGACTCCTGGTCTAGGATTTAAAAAAGCGCTAACAGAAAACTATTAGGAAGACAAAAGAGTACTGAAAGTTAAGAATGGCAAAACCTATAACAGAAAGATAGCCAAAAGATGAAGAAACTCAAATTAATAGAACATTTTCATACATTTCAAGTATATTCTTTAAGCCCCATTTGTTTACACATGATTCCATGAAATAAAAACACAAAGTCAATACTGTAACGAGATGCAAACAAGGCTTTTCACATCTGTGTACAACTTTTTATTAATACCATTTGAACATATAAAATAAACTTGAAATCCGTCATATATTTAAAATTTATCATTTAAACTCCATAGACTGATGTTAATTCCATGAAATATAAACACTGTAAAAAATTTAACCTTATAAAAACAAGATTTTCTCACTTGTACATAATTTATTGTTGAACTCGAATTGTTTCTGAAAATTATCATATATTTGGATTTTTCTTTAAGCTCCGTCAATTGACACTAACTATGAAGTACAATCAAAAAGTATACAGTTTAATCATGCATATTGCTTTTCTCATTTGTGTATAGTTTTTTTAATTTTTTCGATTTGAATCGTCTAACATTAATTCCAAAAAGTTTCAGGTATTTCATTTATTCCATTGATTAATGTGACTTCAAGAAGTATAAACAAAAAGTAAAAATTTAATCGTTATAAGGCTTTTCTCACTTATATATGCCGTTTAAAGCTCTCTGATATACCTTCATAAATTCCAATTAATTTAGAAAATTTTCATATATTTGTAACCTACTCTTTCAACTCCATAGATCAACCAATTTTGGCAGAATATTTGACATATTTTTCTACTACTAAGACACTAAAGTAACTTTAAAAAGTTAAGCTCAATTTTCCTAATTTCACGCGCTTTTCAAAGTTATCGAGCCTTGGAAATGGTAAAAATTAAAGCTTTGGAATTTTTTAAGGCCAAACTAGGCAAGGTTTGTCAAACCTATGTAGCCTAAAATTTATTTGGATACTAGTATCGAAAAAAAATAGCGAATTTTGGTACATATTAACACTTTGACAATTTTTTTCTCAATAATAGTAAAAATCTATAGCATATGAGTTGGGCCAATTGTTGGCCTAGTAGAGGTGATCAAGCACCTGCAGTGATATTTTATTTAGGACGGCCAGTCAGACAGAAATAAAAATTTAAGATAATGAGTTTGCTAATATCGTTTCAAAAAATCAAAATGGTTCTGCAATTTAAGTGAAAGAGACATGGTGCGAAAGAAAGATGATTGAACTTTGTTTGGTGACATATAGCTCCTCAGGCATATGTGGCGTTTTAGAGAAATCGATTTTTTGAAAATGGATAATTTTTCAACTTTAATACCACACAAAACTCCTGGAGACTAATTTTTTATCTTCAATGGTTAACGAAATAAAGATAAGTCAATTGTCCCACAGGATTATATTCGAAAAAAGTTTCATTATTAAACAAGGTGGGAACGTGGAACACAGAACTTTTTTCCCTGGATCAGAAACGTGAAACAATGTAAATCATTATTAATTAAAAAATTGTAAATTTATTCATATCTATTGCTATCAATTAAACAATACAGGCGCGTTATTAAAAAGCTAAAAAAAGCGACGGACAGACAGACAGACCATACGCAAGAGGCTTTTATTTTTATATGTCTAAAAGCCTAAAAGCAAGAAATCTGATAGTTATACAATTATATGTATATATGTATGTGTGTGTGTGTGTGTATGTATATATATATATATAAAATTTAGAACTTTTTGTAATAAGCAGATATTGACAATTCCTTCACAGACGGTTATTATCGCTCATTAAAGATCCCCTCGTATCCCTACTCTAGCCGCTGTTAACCAAACGCAGATCCGGAAGAGGGTAATGGGTAGTTCGGGAACAAAGGCGCTGGTCCTCGTTTGGCTACTTTAAAACCCGGCACCCCAGTCTCCGGGCATTGTACAAAGTGAATTAACGTGTGGATGTGAGAGTCATAGGTATTAGGCAGGATTCACAAACCCATTACAAATGCCTTTTTCTATCATTTTAGAAAAATGCAATTAGCTGTGATTAAAAAGAAATTAGTTGGAAGTCGCGTCAGAAAAATGATCAGCAATCCAGAAGTTGTCGTAAGTGACGTCTGTTATCACCATGCTGTGTATTTCTTGAACAATTCATAATAGATATGATCTAAAATGCTTTCTTCATCCAAATAGAATTAAACACAGAGTTCTGGATATGATCATAAAATTCCAGCTACATGCTGTGCCGAGACAGTATCTACAGAGAATGCGTGGCAGAATTTCAGGAGCTAACCATCAAAAAGAATACAAGCTAAAGAAAAATCAATAAAACACTACAAATTCCTGATCTTTGATGGCCAGATAATACTGTGCAATAGAGGTCATTCGACAAAAAGAAAAAATCGCTTAGTCAGGTTCAAAGTTAACTTAGTAGCTTATTAGCTGAAATATGAGATTTGCCTGTTAATACAGTGATGGATCAAGATAAATTAAATACGAAATCAATGCTTTCATGTATCAAAGAAGAACTTAAAATGTCAGAGTATGTTGAGAAAAAAAGATTACTCATTACCTTGCCAACACCATGTTTCGATCGACTATAACTGAAAGTATCGGTTGTTTCACATATGTGACAGAAGAAGTAAAAAAGTTCGAATTGAACACATGAGCATTTTATGACTGCAATATGATTAAAAGGACAAATATTTCTAATGACTTGAAGTCCTTGGTAATTATTATTCTGATGAAATTTCAAAAAATATTTCGGGTGTAAAAGAATATATTAGTGTATCAGAGAATAGAGTGAAGATAAAAAAAAACAGAAGCGTTTTCTGCTGCACAAAGTTGCTGAGCTATACAATTCATTCAATTTCTAATACACAGAATTATCTATTAGCTGCTTTAAGACGAGTGAAAGTCTTGTTTGCTGGAAATCCTGAGATATATTAAGTCTGTTAATGTCTCTTGATCGACATAGTGAATGTGAAAACTAAACAAATTTCAAATTAATAAAATAGCTCTAAATAAAATATTAATTTGATGTAACTTGTGTGTAATTTAATAAGGAAAATGTTTTCAAAAGTAAACATATGGGAAAATTGACATATTTATTTTATTAACCGTTGAAGATAGGGAATTCCAGAGAGTTCTGTAAAGCCTATAAAACAAAAATGCTCCAAAAATTAAGACTTTACAAGTTATGAGGTGTTAAAGTTGAAAAATTGTCAATTTTGAGAGATTGGTTTCTCTAAAACACACATATGCCAGATAAGAGCTGTCACAAAACAAAATTAAATAATCCCTCTATTACACCATGTATTCACATGTCTATTTCACTTGATTTACAGAATCATTTTTATTTTCGAAAATTCGTTAACTTAAATTTTTATTTTTGCCTAACTAGACGTCCTAAATAAAATATTGCAGATGCTTGATCACCTCTGCTAGGCTAACAAATGGCCCAACTCACATGCTAAAGGTTTCTATTATTATTGAGATAAAAATTGTCAGTGTTGATATTAGTACAATATGCTAATTTTTTTCGATACATTAGCATGCACGTGGAAGTTTTTACAAATAAATGTTTGCCATTTTCAAAGCTCGATAACTTTCAGAGAGTGAAATTAGGGAAACTGTGCTTCAGTGTCTTACTAGTAAAAAATATGATCGCTATAGTTAAATACTTTACCAAAATTGACAAGTCTATCATGGAATCACCCATATACAATATAAAGCTATGCATGGTTCTTAAAGTTATTACAATTTGATTACTCAAGCGTTTATTAATTTCAAAAATTTTCATATATTTTAAATCTACTCTGTAAACTCAGTTGTACAGGGAAGAAAAAGTAGGCTTTCTCTATGTCCGATTCCCAGACAGTTAGTTCAATATATTTGGCTTTTCCTTCTTCTTCTGTTAGTTACAAAGACTGTCAAGCAAGTATACAGAAGAAGATTCAATGGTTGCTTAGTTGATATATTTCATTGACATACTTCGTCTAGTCAAATATCCAATGGATTTTTTCGATCATGAAGATCTGCACTTTTGTCACTCATTATTAGTTGATTGTAATTATAAAGTGCAATAGGAATTTAAAACAAAAATTGAATAAGAAATTTTATTTGAGAAAATGAATTGCGCCTCTTCAACAGCTAAACTATTATTGGAATATTTTTGGTATTATATACAATGAAGGACATCCATAGTTTGAATATTATGTCCTACTATTGTAGCCAAGTGAAATCCCTCCCAAGTGTTTTTTTTTTTAATTTTTGATGCACTATTGAAGTTTTATTCTAAAGTTCTTCAATATTCTTTCTTGAAGAATACATCTAATATCTTGATGACCCCAACTTTAATCACCACACACCAAATAGTTATATATTTGTTGTGGAGAGGAATATTTTGGATTATCACTCCAATAACGAAAGTTTTGTTTATTCTCAAATTCTTACAAGTGAAAATGCACTTTATGGATAAAGAAAATAATTGCATTATGTGATATGCTTTCCAAGATACTTCTACATATTTTCGAGACAACCACTTCAGAAAGTTCCTGTACAACAATTATTATATAGATGAAAATGAATTGCTTAATGCAAAATTTGCCATATAGTATGACTAGACAAATAGAGCAACATCATGTTTCTCTCTACAGAACCAACGCTTCTGAAGTTTTCTACCCACAACAAACTTAATTTCGATCAATTCCGAGTGGTATACAACCATTTGCTTGCCAGAAGTATTTGGAGAAATGAGAAAAAACAATCATTATCCACCATGGCAATGTGAGCTCACACAGATCGACGCAAACAACTGGCTATTTTGAGAACTCAAAATGTCGAATTGATGGGTCATCTGACGTACAATCCTGATTTGGTCATTTTTGTTAGATTTCTATAGTGCCATAACTTCGTTGTTTATGAATATTTTTTAAAACTGTAAGAACATTCTCACGGGGAATCCGATACTGTTAAAATTATTTTTTTACCTAAATGTCACAATTTTGAAAATAAAGGTAACAAACTATATATTTTTGAGAAGCTCAAACAATAAGAGATTTTTTTTGGTGACAGCCAACTATGGTTCCGTTTTAAAAAAATACGTTTGCCTCATATCTCAAAACTCATAAGTGGTAAAAATAATTTTAACAGTATCGGAATCCCCATGAGAATCTGCCTCAAAAATGTTGTTACACTTTTAAAAATATTCATGAACAACGAAGTTGTAACACTTTATAAAATCGACCAAAACTACAAAACTATATTTTACCTAAAAAACTTCACACAAAAAAAATTATTAAAATCTGTAGTGGAGCTTACCAAGCACAACTTATATGCAAACTAGTCTGGAAGTCGATAAGATTAATTTAATTTAAATAAGTTAGACAACTTCATTAACATCAGATAAAAATGTAAAAGATAATAAGGAGTTTTAGGGGATTTAATTCTCTAAAAACTATCAATAGCCAAACTTTTAAGCAAACAAACAAAACTATAAAACTATAATACAACCAATAAATTATTTGCATCTGGTGGTGTCATTTTACTTTTATTTAGTTTGATATGAGTGGAAAGTAGCTAAAAAAGCAATAAAATAAGAACAATGCAAAACTAGCTAAGAAACTTTGAATAAATACATCTAAGCTAAAATTTAGTGTTAAAATTGAAGATTATATACACCGGAACTGATAAGAGAAATGCTCCAGGTAGTGAAGGCCCAACTCAACAATCGCGAGCTAGGCAACACATCACACATATAATTTAAATAGGGTGAAAATTAACCCTAGGATGAAAAACCGGGCCTTTCAGGCCCGGAGAAATTTCGGTAACTTATAATTTGCTTGAAATAATTTCAATTGGCTTGAGCATTTAGATATGCTCTAAGCAGGTCTTTAATACGCACTTGATTTAAAAACATTCAAGTGTATTTATAAATTAAAAGAAAATTATTTTCCGTTAGCACCCCGTATTTACATAAACCGGGTCTCCGAAGCCCGTCTACTTATAGTTTCAATAAAACAAGTATAGACTTGTTCATAGCCGGCTAAGAGTTAGCTGATATTGCCATTCGGTTGAAATAAAAGTTCAATTGAGTGAACTTGTGAGACACATATGATAATGGCATCAAAGAAAAGTGTGAGAATTGGTAGTGTCGGCTATGAAGAAATACTGTTGCAGTAGGCAGCTGAAGATGCCTTCCGGGGAGAGAGATGTTTCAGAAGCAGCAAATGATGATACAAATTTCGAATTGTCTTCTGGTGAGTATTCTAAATCCAATACTGATGATGGGGATGATAATTCAGAGGATGATGCTGACGATATTGGTAATCCAACCTTTGCTTCAATGAGTGGTTACATTTCTCCAAGTGATCTGGATTTGAGTTTGGAACCATCAGCAAAAAATAAAATTCAATCACATAACATTATTCGGGGTGGACCAAGACTGGCAAGAAAGAATATGGCTGTTTCAATTATTTGTAACTCCAGTTACCAACAAATTGTGAACTGTAATAATAAGAATAAAGAGGAATAAGAAGATAAAACATTATGAACATTTTAAAAAAGGAATAAAAACAATATTGTAATAGAATTAGACAGATACAAAGGAACCAGGACAAATAAAAAAAAAGAAGTGCATTAAGGAGCATTTAAAAATAGATGTTGAGAAAAAATACAGCTAATTAAAGAACACAATGAGGACAAAGATAGGTGATGCAGAATAAGGCAATTTAAAAAAAGAATGTATCAAAAAAAGTCTATATTACCTTACAAAAAAATGTAAAACCAAAACCAAACTAGACTGATGGTAAAAGAAGAAAAGGAAAAATAAAAACTATAAAGATGTGATATAACAAAATAATAAGAGATGAAAGGGAGTGAAGATGCAATAAAACCAATAAAAAGCTTGAAGAAATAAAATCAAAAAATGCGTGAAAAGGATGCCAAAAAGGGCACTATTATGGATAAGATGAAAATAATAAAAAAACAAACAAAAAAAAAACAAAAAAAATGAATGAAAATAGTAACATCAAATGTAAGCTAAATGAGAAAGCTGAAAACCTAGAGAATAAACCACAATGGTAAAAATAGATCTAAAAGTACTACAAGAAACACAAAAAGAACACCAACGATAAAGTTAGGCAAATATATACTATTCACAAATGGAGGTGATTCGAGACAATACAAAACAAGGATCCTGATAAAGAAGGAATTCAAAGAAAAAGTGGGGAAGTTTGTTCAAATATCAGACAAACTATGCTACATAGAAATACTAGACGAAATGAACATAACCATATTAATCATAATCACTCCAACTGAGAAAAACAGAAGATGAAAAAATGATTTATGAGAAATTACAAAATGTCTACAATAAATTAAGAAAGAACATGATAACAATAATAATAACAGAGGATTTAAATGAAGTCAGGTACAGAACTCATGCACAGACATATAATAGGGGGCAAAAGCAAATATCAAAAAAGCAATGATAATGTGAAAGGCCGATAGAATTCATAGAAGCAAAACAGATGGCGATAATGAATACATTGTTTTTTAAAAAAAGAAATTTATATAAAGGGAGACATGAGTTTCACCAGACACCTCATACACAAATCCAATAGATCTTGCCATAATAGGCAAAAAATGCAAATAAATGATATTCTTCTTCTTAGAGTGCCTGTTCAGGATGCTGTCATCATTCTGACTATCATTATTTATTTACTGCAACATGAAAACATGAAAATAAAAAATGTAAAATCCTATAGAGATGAAGCTATCAATTCTGGCCAATTTTAATAAAAATAGACTTTCTTTCTTTCTTTCACTAGCCCTAAAACCCTTAAGAGTGCCGGGTTAAACTAAAAAATTAAAAAAGCTAAGAAAAATAAAAAGAACAGCCAAACAGTGAGAACAATACAACATGAGTGAACTACAGAAGCTAGAAGTGTAGACAACATGAGAAAAAAATGGAATTGCAAGAACAGGACCAAAACAACTTATAATAACATTAACAAAAAATGGAAAAACGAAAAGAATTATCCAAAATACAACAAAAAAAAAAGCAAATCCCAAAAAATAACAAAGAAAAAGGAAGGTGAGATGGAGAATGTGGAAAAGAGACAAAAATAAGAGATATATTAAAAATAAAGGCTCCAAAAACACAATAAGAAAACAAGGGTGTATATAGATAACAAAGAACAAAAACAAAAGGTCTATACAGAAAAAAGGAGCGCACATGGAACAAAAAGTGGACAAAACAGAAAATTACTATCAGAAGAAAGAGATACAAACTATTTATAGTAATTTAAAAAAAGAAAACAAACGACAGATAGTGTTCATCAAGTATAACAATGGAAACTTGATAAAAAAGAAAAAAGAATAAGAGGAAGATGATAACAATATTTCAGAAAAGTATTTAATGAAGGAAACAGATCATGCAGTAGACAATGAAGAAAGTGATAAAATTGAAGAAGTCACAAGACAAGAAATAGATGAACTCATAGAACAGCTTAAAAACAAAAAAAGTCAAGAATGGGACAACAGCAAAAAGGGAATACTATAAATTGTGACAATTATCAAAGAATGCCACCATTATTAATGGTATACTAAATAATGAAAACTGTGATCAAAACAAAAATAGAATGAATTGTACAACTGCAAATAGAAGAATACCACCAAGCAGGGTTCAGAAAAATAGAGTGAGAATCAATCAAATATTCACCATGAAAGAACTGTTAACAGCATGTTACAAATACAATCTCTGCTGTGGTGTTATTCATAAATTTTAGAAAAACACAACTTGAATAAGACAGTGAATAATGATGGTAATGGGAGAGTTTAAAATCTTCCTCAAATTATTCAAGCTACTGAAAATGAACAAATAAGACAGCAGCATGCAGTTTAGAGAAGAAGAATCTAAGGATTTTGAAAATAAAAACCAGACTCAAACAAGGCGACTTCTTCTCTGCCTTAGTTTTTAGCATGGTACTATAAAAAGTCACAAGAAAATAATATACAAGAGTTATCAGTTAATAAGTTACGCTAACAATATTGCGGTAATAGCCAGAAACAGAAAGGACCGTGAAAAAATTACAAAAAATAACAAAGGCAGTGCACCAAACTGGTCTAAAAATAAGTCAAAGTCAACACAAGGTGATGGGTATAGAATCTAGAAGTTTAGGAGGAACATTGAGATTGTGATTATATAGGGGTGCATGTAATTTAAGAGAAAAATATCAATTCAAGAATAATTAAAGCTAATAGAAGTGGGAATTACTTAATAACTTGCTAAAAACAAAGTTTATATAAATAAATACAAAATTCTGAATCTACAAAACACCAATTGTGCTTAATTCTCTAAAAAAAGTATTGATATATACGTACAAAATGCTATTTA
The DNA here is from genome assembly GCA_036346155.1 of Sinelater perroti. NCBI lineage: Eukaryota > Metazoa > Arthropoda > Insecta > Coleoptera > Elateridae > Sinelater > Sinelater perroti. Next base: position 370,639 of record JARFIY010000039.1, read on the forward strand.
GAGATAATGCATCTCTCAAAAGTTATCAAGAAATCACAAGTTAAAGTTAAACACGCTATATTACTAGCATTTCAGTAAAACATTCAACAAATAACTCTAGCAACTGAGTAAAGTAAGAATAACACTACATATGAAAAAAAATTTTTTTACAAGGGTCAGGTAAAATACAAAAAAGTAATCTCTTCATCCATACCACTGTTCCTATTCCACTTGGTTACTAGAGGAAAAATGATGGAAGTAGATCTAAGAGAAAAAATAAACAAAATTGGAGGAACAAACCAAAAAACAGAAAGATATAAAAAAAGCAATCAAGCTATAGACCTAAAAAGGCCTGTTAAAAAATGATCAGCAGAATAACATGGTTCTGAAAACTCCTCATCACAAAGTGGACTTCAGAAACGCATGATATGTCTAACTACTTTATAAGACTTTAAAAAAGTAACAGTTAATCTTGTGGATGTTATCTGAAATAATTGAAATGACATTACTACCAGACTTTCTCGCAATTGTGGATAAAACTTCAAGCACACTTCAAACATAGCTTAACTCAAAAACATCAATTTCACTTAATTTAAAAGAATATCTGTTTAACTTCAACATCATTCCCAAACCGCAAAATGTTAAGAGAACAATTACACAACATTTACAAAACTCATTTAACTTTGCAGAGACCTACCACAGAACTACAATTGTTTTGCAAGCTTCTAAAAATATTCAGTTTAGATCTTAATCTAAATAGGCATCTTTGGGATTAACTCTAAAGACCTAATGAACACTCAACCATATTAGTTACTCATGAAGTGCTCCAATTTATTTGAGAATTTGGAGCAATTAAATCTAATCTATTCAAAACCAAAATAAATGATCTTGAAAATTCACATATAATATTGCCACATACAAACTACCACCAAGTGAGAAATACACATCAGTACTCATAATATACTTAATTCATCTAAAAACAGCATTTCGCCATCCAAACCCCTTTAGTGTAAGGCGATAGATAAAAACAAATTTCAAGAAAGTACAAATAACAATGTACAATAATCACCTGAACGCCTCCTGATGGTTGATGTATCATAATCCTTGCATTAGGTAATGAATGGCGCATTCCTGGAGCCCCAGCGGCCAGCAAAAGTGAAGCCATACTGCAAGCTTGCCCGACACACCTAAAAGTACACTGCAATAAAACAGAACAGTACAACACACATCCATACCATGTTGAAACAGGCGGCAAGATGTATTGCATTGTGTCATAAATTCCTAGTCCTGCTGTGACACTGCCCCCGGGTGAGTTGATGTACATATGAATAGGCTTGCTAGGCGACTCCGATTGCAGGAACAGCAACTGGGCAATAATAAGGGAACTCATGGTGTCGTGAATGGGACCCATTAAACAAATGATACGTTCTTTGAGCAAGCGGGAATATATGTCGTAGGAACGTTCTCCTCGGCCAGTCTGCTCGACGACTATTGGAACTAAACCAATATTTCTGCTCGCCGTCTTAGCGACAGGCGCTATTTTCATAAACGACTACAAACATTTACTACATTAAATAGCATTTTATATAAGATAATTAAACTCACAGAGAGCATCCCAAACATCGCGCGCTTCACTTTCATAAACCTGCAAACCTAAATGTATTTATTAAAATCTGTAACAGCACGTTTTACATTCATAAATCAGCAAATTCATATAATTAATATATATTAGGTTAGCAACTGTAAACAAACCTCGACCGTAAAGTTAGCCACACGATGTAATATGGTTACCAACTACCTGGTCTTAAACATAAATATCCCTATTTGATGAATACCAAAATTATTTATTATTAAAATAATACTTATTTACCACTACAATTAATTTTGTAAAATTAAAAAAATTAAATTTATCAAGGGTATGTTTATAATAAATTTGGGTTAGTCAAAATTAAGAAATAAAAATATAAACAAAGTAGTTAACCTTATTTTATTGTAAGTACAATTTCATAAGCTATACATTGTTTTTAATAAGAAAATAATTAATATTTCCTCCATTAACCACTTATTAAAAAAGCTGTAACAACAAAACTGCAAAAAAATTTCTTTTTTTGTTGGGGCCCACTTACCAGCGCTGTAGCTAGGCTATGGTGTCTACTACCATGCAAACTTATGTACTAGAACGTCACATGCACTCATAGGTTTCCAGCAAGACTCGAAACCATCTGCACCAACAGACAGAGGAGTAATGCCTGTGACCACTAGGTTATACCGGCAGCCCTATGTATCCTTATTAGTTGTCTAAAGAACCAGCTTAAGTAACAGAGTAAATGACGGTAGATTAGTTCTGGCAGTGTTACTTTGATCTCTTATTGGAAAACTATATCAAGAATAAGATTTTTAGATTTTAGAAGAAAATGGTAGATTCATGTTTTCAAACTTTCAACTTGCCCGATTTAAGTTTTAACATATTAGAATTCATAACCAGACATTTTGCAATTTAAATAAAAAACTAGTGACTACAGAGTATTACTTATTCATTTCACCATATCACTGAAAAATCAAATAATCAAGCGAAACAGCCGATTACTGTAAGACACACCTAAATAGCTTATCATTATCACTATTTACCATTTATAGATAAACAATTTCATAATTTCTACTACAGGATTTCACGTTTTTAATCATTCTTTTTAGCTTGGTTATTTTGCTTCGTTAAATAGTTGGTTCATTACCACTTTAGACTTAAGTGTTAAGGTTCAGCTAGCGTTACTTCTCTCTCAAAATAATCAGATAGCAAACTTGATCTTTTTATGTCTTTAAGTTGTTCCAAAAATGCACACTGTTAAAAAACATAAAAATTCTAGTCAGAATCTTGAACTGCATCGACTGTTCTAATGTTGTTCGAAGTCATTTCGAGTTTTCAGACTACTAATATTTCGCTCAGAACTGCATTTGGTGTCATCAGATGTGTGGAAATTTCAGAAGTAGTTGTGGATATGTCAAAAACCAAATAAGCCAACGTAATTCCTAAATAACAATGTTAAAAAATTTTAATTTTTTATATCTGTAATGACACTGGTGTGGCTGCATGGCTGCGGTGTAGATGTACCCAGGTTTGTTCCTGGAGCTCTTTGATGCCTGGCGGATGGCCTACTCAGTCACTAAAAATAATTAAGTACCTTCGAAATTTATTGTCTACATCAATTTAAATAATATTGAACCAAGTGACATGGCTCAGTAACGCAACACACATTTTATGTGTTTTAGTATGCTAATAGTACCATAAACATGTGGGGAAATTAAACAAGGTGGTACTATGCCATCAGCCACTTTCAATGCTGCAAGATAAAACAGCATTTGTGAGCTGTGGTGCAATATTTACCGTGAAAAAAGTTGCACGTCTTATGGCTGAATCCATTAGTTTAGTACAGCAGTTGAGCCACTTCATGGTCCCTACAATGTCTAGACATTATGCCACTTCTTTCTTTAGTCATGTGAAGAACATGGTTTACAATGCAAAAAACTGCAGCATCCAATATTTCAAAACATGTATCACAGAGAGACTCGGTACCATCATTATGGAAAAACTGAAGACCATTATGACGTGCGGCATGCTGTCAATGGTCCAAAACCTAATAAATCTTTCCACATCTTTATATATAAATGATTTAGTCTTCTATTACTAAATCAATTGTCGTTTCACTGTAAGTACTGTTAGAGTTCCTGTATATAAGTCCATTTCTCTGTGTACCATGCAACATATTGCTCAAAACCTTCCCAAACATGTGTCTGTGATTTTGATCATTTATAATAATACATTTTTTATTTTGTGATAAAACATGTAATAGTGTACAAGAAACAGAGCAGTCACAAACAACAGTATACGTATGAAGAAAAATCATCCAAGCCTTTTTTTGCCTAAAAAAACAGCATTTTATGATTTGGTATGTTAGAGAAGAAATTCTCAACCCAGGTTTTTTATACCTCTGGCTATTTAAGGTTCTGACTCTAGAAGTATTGTGAAAATCAACCAAGCCATGTTCACTAAACTATCTTTGCGACCTTCTTACTAAGTAACCAGAAATAGCATATGTTTCTTTTGTCTCTCATGCTAAAGAATTTGGTTTTCCCTCAATCTGGAAACACATCTCAATAATATTTGAAAACGGATAATACGTTTTTGTTTTCTTCACAACAAGCGAAGATGATTGTATAATATCAGTGATAAAACAGGATTACTCCTAATGACTCAATGCCCTGCTGAACATACATCATACAATGAAAGCTATTTATTCACCGATAATGTTATCAGTTTTGCTATTATTATTAAAACCAGTCAGTCTCATATCTCTTAATTAAATATTCATTTAAAATAAGCCATCTACCACAGTAATGGCTTTAGTTAACGTTATCAAAATATTAAGACTCTTATTTTTTAAAACAGCTATCTAATGCAGAAATTTCATTTTCTGGGTGGAATAATCCATTAGTTATTGTTATCAAAAATTACAAGTTTTAAAACGATCATATGCCACTTCCACTGTAATTTATCATAAGGGAGTACACGAAAACTAAGTGCACCCACTATTTACCAACTTACCCGAATTTAATTAGAAGATACTAGCTGATGTCGAGTAAATCACACCAAAAATACCAAAGCTTCCGACTAGAATTTTATAAGTATTTGCCAAAAAATAGTCTTTCCTTGATATATGCTTCCTTTTACCTGAATTAAATAAAGATTGCCATTTTTGAGTTTGCAAACTCAGCTTATTACATTTTAAAAATCATGAATAGGAGAGTAACCTGTAGCATACAATATATACAAAAATAATATAAAGTAAACTAAAGATACACAGAAAATAAACTAGAAGAGGCAGAAACAGCATTCAAAGAAAAAAGGCAGACAACAGATAACATACATAATAAGACAAGATAGAAGGAAGAATTGAAAGAGGACCTAAGGGAAGACAAGCAATAGAAAATTGTTTAGAATTAATAGACACACCAAAAGAAATTAATATGTCATAAACTCCATACAAGAGCAAAAGTACAAATAAATGGCAATAGATCAAAACCATTTAATATTAGAAAGGAAATAAAGCAAGGAGATGGCCTAAGCCCATACTTGTTTATAATACTAATGGATAGACTACTGAAATGCACAAGACGAAGAACTGAGAAATTGCAGACTACAGTGGGACTCAGGAACATGGTACCAATTAGAATGGATAGCTTGTTATACGCGGATGACTTAATGCTTATATCAGATAAAATTAATAAAATGCAAAAGTTAATTAATGTATGGACTGAAGAAATTGAAAAACTTAAGATGAAAGCCAAGGTAGAAAAAAGAAAAATAATGCATATAAATAAGAAAAAGAACAAGAACAAAACGAAATAATGTATAGAAATCAACCTATGAAAGAAGTGACCACAATGAAACATCTGGGAAATATAGAAAACGACGGAAAAATAGACCTCGAAATAACTAACAAAATAAAAAAAGCGAACAACTTATACTACACACTAAATAAGACAATTTTCGGAAAAAAAGAAATAAACGAAAAACCAATCTGAATATATACAATACAATAGTGATCCCAACGATCCTATATGGAAGTGAAACCTGGACATTACAACAGAAACACAAGCCAAATACTTCAGAAAGATAGCGGTTAAAACTAAATTGGATCACATTAGAAATGAGGAAATTATAAGAAAACTAGAACAAAAGATGATACAGAAAAGTGAGAAGAAACGGAAAAGAGGAAGACTGAGACTCACATGGATGAAGTACATAGAAAAGATAGGAAAGCCCCTTGCTGAAAGATAGAAACCGATAGAAGAAATGAATAAAATGACAAAGGACCATAAGGGATGAAAGAAATGGGTAAGAAAGAAAGAATAGGAGAACACGTTTACTTATCCCTAATTCTAACCACTGCAGTATGTTTGCCACTACATATGAACAAGATCATTGCAAGTAAATTCCAAACTTTAAGATACAAAGTAGGATAACATTTATATAATGACATGTCTGAAAAATTTCTGGATGATATACTACTTTACACTAGAGTTACATATTCCTACTTTAGTTATTGTTGTGTGAAATAAGTTTCAGTTACCCAAAAACTTATTGAGCTTTTTCAATTGTTTTTAGCATCAACGCTGGCACCTCCATTTGTGATTATCATGCGGATAGGCACATAAATTCTCCAAGCTTCTCGGTGTTACAATATTCAACTGAAAAAGGGTTCATATTTGTGACAGTTTTTCTCTTTTCAATTCTCTTTTGCTCACATTTATTTTTAAGCCTGTTCATTTGGCTTCATTAACCAGTATGTTGCCTGTATGGTCAAGATATCTCAAGAAGAATTGTAGGATCTACCGAATCCTTCATGTTCTGCTGCATGTCTTTTTTTGGAAACTATATCTATTAAAATATTTAAAAAAAGCGGCGACAAAACAGCCTTCTGAACCAGTAATCACTCACATCTTTAAGAGTTACTTAGCTAGTGGTGCTTTTGTAGAATACTTAAATTAATTTAGTGATTTTGTTTAGCACCTCCTTTGTTCTGAAAACTTTTCATATTGCCACACTGCCAAATACTCTACAAAAGATACATATAACGTCGATAACTACTTTACTGATTATTGTACGAGGATGCTCAGCATGTTTGTACAATCCTAAATACATGGTCCAATTTACAGGCTCTAGTATATTTGTGTGTTAACAGCGGGGAGACCATGGAAACGATGGGAAAACGAAGTACAAGAAGATGCACGAGATCGTTTAGGAGCCCGACTTTGGAAAAGAGTGGCAAGAGACAGACAGGCATAGAGGCTAAAGTGCTAGTGGTTAAAGCGCTTAACTTCTCATCCTGAGCTCCAATGCCTGGCAGTTCCCTAAAATAAGTACTTGCATTCAATTCGAACAAAAACCAGGTAGTAAGGATCTACTCTATAAAACTGCACAAATGTTTGTGTGTAACTAACATTGCAACTCCTACAGTTATGAACCGATAAAGGTCAGAAGGCGCATGCAGCACAACTTTGATTTATGTGACCCATCTTTGTAACGGGCCTTTTTACTAGTGAATATATAAAAATCTTGACATTTCAGTTTGCAGGCCATACTCATGTGAACACAGAGCCTCAGCATTTGATATATTACATCCACTTATTGACTTGTCAACTATTCACATCAGCTGTTCAGCTTTAGTTTGCAAGATTAGATTCTATGCCTTATAATTTCACCAAGTCACATTCTTTGTAAACACCACTTTATTTTTCATCCTTAGCAAACATGTCATACTGACAGAGAGTTTTGTCTTGCTACGTTGAGATCAACAAAATAAGAAAACCAAGTTATAATTCTACTCAACACTGTAAGTATAAACGTGATTTTAGAGAAAAGGGAAGTGAAGAGATAAGAGCAATGGTAAAAAGCATGTTAACAATAAAAATTAAATAGATAAATTTATCTCCTCTTAGAAGTGTCGAGTTCATTGTAATAGTTCAAAATACATATTGCTCTTATAACACTTCTGCCACATTATATCTATAGATACTTTATAATCAAGGGTCCACCCATATAGCCAAATTTGTACAAAGCACTCTAGTTCCAAAACATTTGATATAAAAATTATTTAATAGTTACTTAAATTATTCATATCATTAATGAATAACCATAATTTTTCCCAAATGAGATCACTACAAAATATTTACATGAGCAACTGACCATATATAGTAATATATCATCCATTTTAGATTTGCAAATTTTGAAATAAAAAATTAAAAATTTAATTTAATCAACCAAAATACCAGCTTTTACATTTTGGATGTGGAAGTCTTTAAGTTGTGAATTCTTAAAGACGTGAAATTTTATTACCTTCTAGAATTAGCTTGTCTATGTTAAGTACTCGCAAACACGATGAAGGTCGGAAGCTAAATTAAGCATACATAGTGATAACTTCCATTACAAGATATTAAAATAAAAACAAAAGAAATTTTACATTATGTAAATTAAACAAAAAAAGTTAAAATAAAACAAGAAATGCTATTAATATAACGGATTTAAATGAATAACTTCATGAACCTGTGTGTGCTAAGAAATTTTTTGAGTATTAAAGATCAGAATATAACTGTCTTATTTCCAAGTTCTTCTTAACAATCAACACTAGTTTATGGAAAGAAACAAAATTTTAAGACATCATTAAATTGATTTGAGAGTTGAGACTGAGTTGGTGGCAGCTGTACATAATAAAACAGGAAATAAAAAAGTTGCATCACCTAACATAAAAATACAAATGCTCAATTGTGTAGCTATTACGCAACGCCATTTAATTAACATAAACAATAACCACGTGAACATTACGCTATCATAGTAAGATCATATTAAAAGCACAGGCTTGGCCTCCACAGTGCAATAAGTACTTTGACGTAATTGCAATATTGTGCCATGGTCGAATATCAAGCATGTGCAAACAAATAAATTGGGAAACGAAGTTTTTATTCTACATTAAATGGAATTTTAAAAGATACTGCGAAATAAGTCTTGCCAACAAAAATGTTAAATACATTATTCGTCATTTCCAATCACAAAGAAATTAATTTGGACATACTCTACTATAATCATAATTATAACAAATTATCATGGATTTACAAAAAATGCATAAATTTAATATGTGAATTTATGAAAAAAATTAGTAAAAAACTCGACTTTAAGAAATGAAAATCAGCAAGTACTTGATGTATGGTTAAAAAATACAGATACCTTTGACATACCAAATATAAGATCACATAAACCAATAGTTTCATAAACATGAAGTCGCAAAAAAATTCAACGTCTGATCCTTAAATTTACATCAATCAATTTCTAGACAAGTGCATGAGGAGACATGAACATGACCATCAAAGCCATCTTGGACATAACGTAAAGCCATGCGTTTGGTAGATATTCCAAAGGAGTTTACACTTTGAGCTGGTTCTTATAGATACAAGATAGAATTCTAAACAGTTTGAGAGAATTTAGGAAATACTGTGTACTTGTTACCCTGCTAATCAAAAGAAACTGAATTTGGCAGAGAAAATTTCGGACCATACACGGAGATGAACTAATATTAAATAAATCATCGCATTCATATAGACTTCATGTTGTCATTAAAATATATTACTATAAGCAATTTATGAGCAAGCACATTGTGATTGATTTTCATTACTAGATCAATATGAATGCTATGACTCATTGAATATCTGGCATTAGCAATGTATCATTGATAACAATTTTGTATAAATAAATTGTTCATATAACTCTGATCTGTTATTAGATGCACGCACTCGTTAAATATAGCCATCCCGCGTTTTTTAATTGACTTCTGAAAATATGATTAAATGCAGAAGACTGATACACCAAAACTATCAGGGTAATTGGATTTGGCATAGCGAATCAGGTATCTTCGAAACACAGGTTTTGAACGCATCAACCACCCCTTTCGTTGTCCATGCAGTTTGCTCTTTATGTGGGGGAACAAAAAGAAATCGTTACGGGCCCAATCAAGATTGTACAGCGTACGTTTTGGGTGCTCAAAATGCCTGTTGTTTTTTTCTTCGAAGATTCCTAGAAAACAAATGGTTGTGTACCATTCAAAATTGACCGTTTTACAATCCTCTAAAACCATAGTTATTCAAAGTGATTCGAGCGCAAACGACTTTTGTCAAGTTTGGTTAATCTTGGAAGACCCATAATGTAACTATGCTGTAGACGGTATTGAAGCAGCAGGATCGTATTTCTTGAGCATTTCTTTCGACAATCGACACCAGTCTGTTTTAGAGCGACCGTTAACTTATGCGAGATCCAAAGCGTGCACAACTTTTTCATGGTTAAATCTTCATGCAATATCAAATGTACCTATGCTAGTCATTCTAATGCCTAAGGATGTCCGGATTTCACGATAAGTCATGACAATCTTGGTTTATTAGTTCGCACACGGCATCGATGTTTGCTGGCACCACAGCTTGGATGGCTTTCTTTAAATTCATCCGCCAGCAAATTACGACCACGATCAAGTTCATTGAACAAATGATATACAGTAGCTCTGTGTAGGGTTTCATCGCCAAAAGTCGAAGTGAGTTGATCGACACTGTTGTTAAGATCATGTCAAAGGTCTTAAGAAATGATCGCACAAAAATGTTCGAGTTAATTCCATTTTTTGGCCAAGAAATTATGAACTTAATGAAAACAAAACAAATAGCACCCGTATGAAAAAATGTTCTGAGTACGTATGCCACCATGTCAAACTGTATGATGCAAACGTCAGATTGCACCTAACACACAGAGGGTTGCCAATTCGCAATAGATAAAGCAGCCCACATATTTCTTCCTTTTCAAAAATTGTAGTTACAAATGCTTTTAGTGAAATTTTGAGGTTTACACTAAGAGAAGTAAACGAAGCCAGTATTAGCAAATTGATAATTTTATTTTATTTATTAGAATTGTTATACCAAGTGTATGCAGCTCTTGATGAGTAGTTCCTTTCATCAAAAGCTAAACTAGACAAGTTTGAAATAAAATTCTGGTTAGCATCTGACAATGTATGAAATGGCTTTCCATATTTGACAGAGGATGAGAAAAGAGATTTTTCGGCTCCACTAGGGGAATGCAGAAAGAACATGCTATAAAAAAATAAATACTCTTAGAACCATCTGTAAACATCACACAACTGAAAAATAATGTGATACACCTTTCAAAAAAACTATATAAAGCTATAAGAGTACCACCAAATAAAATGGTGGTACAACCATTAGATGGACCACTCAATAGAAATAATAGCAAAAAGTGATAAACGTTTACTAGAAAAGGTTGTATTCTAAAATAGCATAAAAGCATAGATATAATTGGATTCCCGCTTTTTTTACTATTCTTTGTCTACCTAGAACAAATGCAAGAAACAAAATTTTAAGGTAGTTTTTTCCTTGTAGCTGAAGACTGCAATTGGATAATCAGTAATCAGGAAAAAGGGAATACCAAAAACATAATTTTTTTTTTGTTTTTTGGCGCACTTAATAGGCAGTGCAGCTTCAAGGGCTTATTGTACCCACTAACATGCACTTATTCTAGGATATTCACACACACCCATGGGTTAGATGAGACTCGAACACGCGCGCGCCGGCTAGAGGATAGAGCCGACTGGTTGAACCATCTGAGCCACTGCGTCCCCAACATAAATAAATACAAAAATATGTATATAGCAAATGTACATTTGAGACTTCAATAGTTTGTATAAGACAGCAGACGAATTTATAAATAATATATAGATAAATGCATTAAACTATATAACTAACCATTTTTTTCTTTATTTTCACGTTTTTAATTGAAATGAAAAACTTATTTTATTGCTTTATGAAATGTTTAATTCAGTACCTAATTTATCTGCATTAAAATATATAAAATGATTTTTAAAGAACAATTATAAATAAAGTATTGGTAGATTTAGTGCTAAATAGATATGACCATCTAATTTTCTCTTGCATGCGCTGCTTTGACAGGCTGTAAAATACACAAGGGTGTCAACCTAACGCAGTAGCTTTAGCTTTATCTATCAAGTTCTAACGATGAGCCAGCATTGTACTTAAAACGTAAATTACAGCATCACTAAAAGCGACAAATGACAACAAATAATTACTCTAAATTTTTTTGCAATTATGATTTTGTAAATAAAATTACATCCCTATTTAACATTATCAGCATATACCTCTTCTAAGAGAACCATTTCCTTGGCCAGAAACATGAGCATAGCCTCTCAATCATAGTTAATCAAAACACATGATTTTAACAGGATGAGGGAGCAAGCCATATCTCAAGTGCTTTTGACAGCTCTAATAGCACTCCGCCCACACCATTTATCAATTAGATTAGGGTATTACAACATTTTGAATTGAAAATTTAAGACGTTGCTGAAATTCTAGATCATAAGGCAATAAAATGATTGCATAAGAAAACATCTTTCTACTTTATGTTGACAACACGTCCAATGCAACTATCGTGATTGTCAACTATTATTATAAACATAATTGTTTGAAAATAATACAATACTCAAAAAAAATTGGTCTGATATAGCCTCATAAACCAAATTTAACATTTTTTTTTAAAAAGCATTGTCTATCAATTGAAAACAGAAAACAAGATGGCCAGAAAAACTAAAAATAATTTGACCTTTTTGATAACAGTCAAAAGTGGAGTAAACAAATGAATTCTGAAATAATGAATTAAATACCTAATGCAAAACCACTACCAGCATTGAAGTTGACACCGCCAACTATGCGACATACCGCTGTATTGTTAGAAGCCGGACTTGAGCCAAATGTGAAGCAAACCCTAAACAAACTTGTGCAAACACTTAATTATTTATGGTTTAGTTAATTTCTCAACTAAATTACAGTTTAATTTCGGTAATTTATTCGCAAATGCATGACTACGTTTTGAGTCATCGTCTTAATTTGGCTTTAAATTCAGTTTAAATTAACTAAATGTTCGCCTCTATCAATGCCGATATATTGCAGGCTTGGCGGCATTGACCCCGATATTAGTAACTATAAAACATCACATCTGGGAATCAGTATCAAGTTATAAAAAAATTCATAGTACACTAGTGGTTAAAATTTGATACATTAAAAAAAACAAGCAACAATATTATAACAGTATAGCAAACAAAAAAATCACAATCTCATTTTTAAAACAATTCAAGTCGACAAAAAATTGACTTGGTACGTATCAATTCAGAATTTCCATGATCTCCAAAAAAAGTATTCGACTCATGGGTGTTTGACGTTTTAGCCTAGTTTCAGATTCCCCTAAAAATATGACAATTAAAATTACAAAGCACGCGCCAGCAATACGTTAGATGTCCAAACAGTTGAACAAAGACTGAGTGTCTTAAATTGTTTTCAATTAAATGATGAACAACAATTAAGACCCCAAATAACATTGTTGCTGTAGCTCTAAATCAAACTTGAATTATGAATTATTTTGCTGACAAGTTTTTAGACAAAGATGAAAGTAGACAAAAAACACTAATTAACTGAAAAATTTTTCCAGCAACAGTCTTACATGTTTTGTTATTTAGGGCAATATATCTGTTTGCATTCTAATTTTTGGACGAGGACTTACAAATTCTATATAGAAATAAAACTTAATTTATATGATCATAAATTCAAAATCACATGGTTACAAGGTAATATATAGAAAAAAATTAAAAGGAAAGACAATAAATAGTGCATTCATCTTATCTAAATATAGCCAATTTTGTTCTCTAAATAAATTGTTGCCAACAAAATTCTTGTTCTTGACAAACGATCAGTTGAATTCCACGGGAATAACAAACTGCTGTGCGCTTATTTAATCTGTCGTACTCAAGGTTAAAGTTGAAAGGTGTATGAAAATATGATAAAAAAGTTAATACCTATTATAGCATGCGCTATAAACTGAATTTTATGCACAAGTGCACGTCCATGCAATCTAATCAGCAGTCGCTCATTAACTTAATTATTTTTTTGCAATTTGTTCCATTCATGCACTTTGTATACTAAAAATTTTAGTCGTGTAAAATCAAAAATTTTCCTGTTGCGGAACTATGATTCTTTACAGATTTGCAAACAATAAAACGACATTCTCCGATTGTGAATTTCTCCTAGTTGATTTCCATACATCAAAATTTTTCTTTTGACAAGGCAAATATTTTGTTTCCCAGAATTGTATGGTAAGATTAATCTGCGCACTAACTCGGGCAGAAAAACAAGACAGAACAAAGAAGCGAGAAATTATAAACTAAAGTTGGATTGTGCAAAAAAGAACATGGTCAAAACTCTAAAGTTGAAAACGTCACCAACGCTCGACAAGACAAAAATAAAGCACTAAGTCTTTTTCAACAAAGCGTAGGGCTTTCAATGTGTGAAAACCACGAAACTTGCTATAATTCGTTCTTTTTAATTTCAATTAAAAATTCCCACCATTGTTTCTACTGCGAAGGTTTTTTTATCTCATATGGATATATCTAGCATTATCATTGGCTTATTTTAACCCAATTTCCTATTACATTCGGTAATGGTTATATCGCTGCGTGATAACACATTGGAAAATTGAGTTTTTTGGTGGTTCACAAAACTTCACCCAAAGTGATCGGAAAGCAATCGATCAACCTTTCCATTTCTTTAAACGTTCCTCAATTATATTGCAAATCAATTTTTCATTTTTTACTAATCGAGATATCGAAGTATGAAAATTACTTTTTTTTATCCTTTACTGTAATAGAATTTTAGAAGTAACAATTTGTAAAATAATTCATTTTCCTAATATTTTGACATTTTGTTGAGCAAAAAGCCCCCCTTTAAGTGTATTATCTGTTTGGCATAACCCTATCTAATCATTTGTAGGTACCTGACTTATGTTGCTTTTTTGTAGATTAGGATAACATACTTCACCCATTATTTAAGTAGGCTCTTATTGTTTCTTCCAAATCTCTTAACAATTCATTAACTGTTTTATCTTTAAGGGCCTTTCCTTTGAACTCTATATTCTTAAATTGTTTTCTGAACATGTTTCCTCTTAGTTTTTATAAAGTTCAGATTTCTTCATTTTACCATTCCTTTTTTTATATATCATTCTTAAAATTCAAGTGCATCATCTTGGTCTCTTAAAAAGTCTAATAAATGCAGACTGTGTTTTGATGCATCATGTGCACTCTCCAGCTGTTAGGTCTCGAGGTTCATCCACAACTGCAGCAGACATCTTCAAAAGAAAACCTTCCGAGAACAATCATGTTGAATCTTCAATTTGGTTGTGATAGTCCAAATTCATTATTTTCGAAGTTTTCTGCTGCACATTACACAATTTTAAAAATATTCAATTCTTTTTAAATCACGATCTTAAATTTGTGTCACCCTCTTCATTTCCAAATCCATATCTTATTGTTAATAAATCCCAAATTCATACAAGTAAAAAATTCAAAGTACATGTAAATGCATATCAAAGACAAAGTATATTGAACTAATGTGTAGTACAAGTATTTTTACAAAAATTCCAAACGGTCCTTTGAATCTTTAAAAGGTATTTTATTGAGAAGTCCCAAATTGCCAAAGCCGTTATTGAAGATTGAACTAGTTAACAACCTAATGTTATACGATACAGTTATTTATTAGTAATTATGAGAAATTGCAGTGCCCATTTCTGTGATTAGCACTTATTTGTGATGAAATAGTAAAATAAAAAATTAATGAGCCATCTTGAACCAAATTTCTTGGTATGCATTTGAGTTACCTCTTGCTGTTATGATAAAAATGTTGTATTTGCTAATACACAAAAAAATAAACAAAAAGATAAGAAGCTAACCAAATTCACATATTAATCACCTTTTCAAAGGTGGCATTTGAAGCAACAACTTTTTTGAAGTGCATATGTGATTAGGCCAAAAAGTTCATTTTGGCACTTGGTTGCGATAAGTTAAACCCGTACAATTTACTGCAAAACTTATGTCGTAGAGTATTAGTTTGCTTAAATCATCAAACGTGTCGTTACCAGTTTTCCTTGGACTTGCCAAAATCATCGATGTATGGTGGGAGGTCAAGAAAACAACGAAGTACAGTTTTAAAAATTTATTCGTATCTGAGAGTGCAGATACAACAGAAAACAAGTAGAGCTGATAGCAGTTTATTTAATACATATTCATACATTTATAATATAGCACATCCAAAGTGAGTGTCAACGGTAAACAAGGGAACGCGATATGGCTCATGCAGCAGAGTGCAAACAAATTTTGTGGGCTAAGGTATAGATGTTTTAACGTATAAAGAGGTATATGTATGAATTTAGTGAATATTTCAACAATGGATGAATACAAAATAAAAAAATAGAACTAAACAGTATTAAATAATTTTAAAGTTTAACAAGTTAGAACTTAAAAATTATTGGAGTTCAAATAAATAATACCTTACAAAGGTGGAAATGGAACACTGTATACAGAAATTAAAATGAACGGTCAAAAAAACTACAAGTAACAAGTTACATCAAATCACACAACTGTAACATTGAATAAAAAAGAACGTAGCATTAAAAAAAAGAGAATTCTGTTGAAAATGTGGAAATTAATATTTTACATATTTCACTAAAAACAATTACTGAAATATCAAAAGTTTCGGGTGTGAAACTTGAACTTCCAAAGAAATTTCACAACCAAGTTCCACAAATACGTTAACTTACATGAAATTTCAATTTAACGATTACTTTTTAAAGTGGACGCCACACTTCAGTTATCACCACCCTCTTGTGGCTCATCTGCTTCGCCCTGCAATCACACAGAAACAACATTACAAACTATCGCATCCCCAACTTTGAGCTGGCACTTACCTGTGTGTCGCTCGTCCATAATGTGAGGTTGTCTCGAAGTAGCTGCATGATGAGCGTGCTGTCTTTGTACGAGTCTTCATTTAAGGTATCCAACTCCGCTATTGCATCATCGAATGCCTGTAAGTCACAAAGCGTTAATTCAACGTACATGCTCCAACCAAACAACTGTTATGTTTCACTCCATTAGAAAAGGTTAGTAAATACAACAGGCAGAATTACATGTGGCACCAACTAGTGTTAAGGCTTTAATGTTAATACTCTCAACGCAAGAAACACATTCATAACCTGTTTAGCGAGATGGCAGGCTCTTGCTGGCGAATTTATAATTTCGTAATAAAATACTGAGAAATTTAGGGCAAGTCCGAGTCGTATAGGATGCGTAGACTGCATTTTCGACTTTGCTATGTCGAAGGCTTCTTGGTACGCCTTTTGCGAGTCTTCTACCACCGCTAGACAAGAAAAGAACAACTAAGATTTCAAAACGACATGGCACTATCTAGCAGGCTAACCCACATGTAATTCTGCACCTGTGAAAGGAATTACAAAAAACATTAACCTGTTTCGCTAACTGACAAGCCTTATCTGGAGAATTTAAAATCTCATAGTAGAACACTGAGAAGTTCAGTGCCAGGCCCAGCCTGATGGGATGTGTGGGCGTCATTTTGGCCTTGGAAATTTCAAAGGCATCCTGGTATGCCTTCTGCGAATCGTCCACTACGGCTGAAAGTTACAGTAAAGGTAACGCATTTGTACTTGCACGAGCGTGAACATGTGTTCAATTCAATAAATCAAAATTTAAATGACCTTATTTTATATAAACAAAACTGAGAGATACATACTGTTTCTTGTGTCTCCCGTGGCAACTTCGGCTAGGTATCTGTAGTAGTCGCCCTTCATCTTCAGGTAGAATACTTTGGACTCTGCGTTACTGGCTTTGGGGATCAAGTATTTGTCGAGCAAACCCTACATGATACAACCCAACTTCAAAATGCATAAATTACTAGTGAAGTTTTGTTTTAAGCAAATGAAATAAATTCAGTAAAATTGCTTTCTACAAAAACCATTCAGAAGAACGAAAGTATTATTAAAATCATCATATAAATTAATACCTACAGTTCCGAGTTATAAAACAAATTTTCTAACAGATGTCTCTTGTTCAAAAAGTTCTTTTCGCACCAAACAATAAATTTGAAAAGATCACAGTACGTACCAACACATCGTAGCAGATTTCCCGGAGCTCCTTCTCAACCTTCTCCCTGTACTCTTTGGCCATCTGCTGTTTTCGCTCAGAGCCTTCAGTCTTTTGTTCAATCGAGGAGATGACCCTCCAGGACGATCTCCTGGCGCCCACCACATTCTTGTATGCCACAGAGAGCAGGTTCCTCTCCTCGTTACTCAGTTCTACTCCAGTCTCGGTGACAGATTTCATTGCGGAAGCCATGTCGTCATAGCGCTCAGCTTGCTCAGCAAGCTTGGCCCTCTGCACTAATTCTTCCTTGTCTACTTGAGACATTGTGGATGATTTCTATCACTAGTCTGCAAATTTGACTCCTATTACTAATCAAATAAACAGCCAATTCAATATAACTACAATGAGTTGTCCGCCTGACCTATTAAAATGACTCATCTGTTTGATTCATTTGCAATATACTCATACAGATGTTTATGCTATGATTCATGCAGCCATTAACCCGCAAATTTGTAACAATACAGTTTAGTATAAAAAAAATTAT
This sequence comes from Sinelater perroti, assembly GCA_036346155.1. Taxonomy (NCBI): domain Eukaryota; kingdom Metazoa; phylum Arthropoda; class Insecta; order Coleoptera; family Elateridae; genus Sinelater; species Sinelater perroti. Next base: position 388,753 of record JARFIY010000039.1, read on the forward strand.
ATGGAACTTCGCTTCCAACTTGTGATGTAATGAATGCAATTTAGTTCAACACATCATACACTCGATCATCTAAAATTTATCTCAGCAATGAACTTACAAATTGTTTGCTACAAATATTGATCACGAAAAGCAAGAAAAATAAATTCAGAAACGACTGCACTGTGACAAGGTCAAGTAACCCCTTTAACTGTCACCACCCAAGGTTTCTATGGTGTACCGTGTTTCCAATGAGAAACGATGGGTGATCAATGCGGCATTTAGAAAAGTGAGGTTAGTTGGCCTACTCAGGACCCACCCCAACCTCAAATTGTCGATGCACAACCCGTTAGATTTTACAGGCCCCGATAATATTAAATGACGTCACGGCTCCGATAAATCACCTACAATTCCGTTACGACGCGAGCCAATCCAGGCTAAGATGTTGCCATAGCAACGCCCTTTGTCGCTTTTCAGATCTTTGTTAAAATTAGCCAATGGGGGCTCCGTTTTTGACTGCGGTCGCGACGCGAGGCAAATTCGAAGTGAGCGGCCCGCTGAATCATCCGCACGCTGGACCGCCGCGTCTTGACCTCCCCGACCCTCCCTGTACCGCGTTATCGATTGATATGCGGCGACCACGCTAGGCGCCGCCGGGTTCTTAATGAAGGGACTGCATCCAGCAGCTCCGAATTACCGAAGGACGGAGGCAACCGACCACCACTGAAGCCGCAATGCAACTGCAAGCACCCCGCGGAGCCGGCACCCTCGAACACCAACGCCAAGTATCCGCAACCACCGAAAAGGCCGACCGAAACTCGATAAGAATGCAGTAACCCCGAGCGGAAAATTTCCAAGAATGAAGTAATCCGCACTTACGTGGTAACGGCACTCCGAGCGGCGACGCGCGAATGAGCAGCCCCGTTCGGTAGTTCGGCTATAAATAGCCCAAACGTGCCCTTCACCAGATAAGGGAGACGAGGGTGCTTCCACCCCCTTGTATCGATAAATGAGAGCCGAAATGGAACGGTCTGACGCCGAGGTCTGCCGGTCGCGACTCGACAATATGGCGTCTGCCACACCTTGATAATGCGACGCAAATGGGGCTGCCGGCCGGAGCCCGAGGCGCGCGCGGGGCTCCGCGGGCGCAACGGCCGACCGTTACAGGTCATTACTATGGCGGCGGCGTGCGTCACCAGGGGGTGAAGGCTGTACGAGGATTCGAACGGCTCCAAGATAAATTCGTAGGGCGGATGCCCCGCGTGCGGCGGGCCTACGTCGCGAGACACCCGGTCACGGTTGGGTACCTCTTCAGCCACCACGGATGGGCCAGTTGAAGGTCAAGAGTTTCGGACGCCGCGTTAACCACGCCAACGATATTTCGTAGCCGCAACGACCGCAGCACCGCCGATACCGTAATTCGGGACGAGGCGCACCTCTACTTACATGGTTATAAAAAGATGTCTTCTTAGCAGCGGACGCTGGCAATAAACTAGTCTAACGACAACTGACACGACTAGAGCACGACTACGCTGCAGCGGATCGATGCGGGGTTCACAAACGCGACTGCACGGACTCTGATGGCGAACGGCGCCGTAACAAGGCGAATCCGGCTAGCGCTCTGAGACGGACCGAGTGCCGCGTGGCGCGTCGCCCCAACAAGCAACGATGGATTTTATCGGGAAATAATGGGCCACTTACCACAAACTGCTCCGCGTTGAGCTGCAAATGGCAAAAAAGACCTGCTGGAACACCCAGAGCGAGACGGAACCACCAATGCGCGCGGCGCTGTGCCGAAACAGAAGGAGCCGCTGTTGCCAACCGCACGAAATTCCCCAGATTCGGAACTAGCCGAAATTCAAAATTCCAAGCATGCGGTATGCGATCTAACACAAATAGAATCCGTTTTGGGGGCTTGCGGCCCCTTTTCGGCCTACCCGGCGGCGTTCGCCCTCTTTTCGTTCCTCGGCTCCCTAGAGCAAGCGGCCTGCGGGCGAAATCGGTTTGCTTGCCGGTTTTTTAAAGAAAATTCCAACAGACGGTTGAGAGCTTCGTCATACCTACTCGCCGCACTTACATAGTCATGGCTATTAATAAGCGGCTGACATTCTCAGAAAAAATCGGTTAATAATCCCATTAAGTTTATTATTCAAATTTGGAAACGTTCACGTTCTCGCGGCGCCCAAAATTTCCTTTAACTACTGTCGCTTGATGGCCCGCGCCGAAATTGGCGCTAAAATCGTTTTTAAAAAGTAACGGTTCCTCGGTGCCCACGAAACCATATATACTTTAATTTGCATAGATCTATATATCTTTAAACAATTCATATATTTTAAGTATTTATTTATTGCACAAGAACTCTCTAGTCTCTCAACAAACTAAAGCATCACAGAACAGTGTTTTTTTTTCAATTTACCTACTGAGTAACTTATTAAGAAATGTAACATTTATTTATGTAATGTAACTTTTTTTTCTTAAAAAACCTAGATGATTAAAGATCTGGGCTCAGTAAGTTTATGTGAATATGTAATAGATATACGCATTATATAAAATGCAATATACTAGAAGACCGAGGGGTGGTGTTAAGTCCTAGAAGAAAAAGAAAGATTTTTAGTTAATATCTTATCAATTAATTAAAAGCAGTTTACCAACAGCTTTTAACTACAGCTTTTTCTACGTTGACCTACTTTAACTCTCAAGGAAAAGATTATTGTCGTCTATTTTACTACAAGTAGTTAAGATATTTTTCTTAAATATGTCTTTTAAAAAGTCACAGTCATATCTTCTTCGCATTTAATTCTCTAATGCATTTCAGCTGTATCTGTCCTAGAGTTACAGTCGTTATCGAGAGATTGGAGTTAGTTGTTTATTCTGAATCTCAATCTATATATTCTCTAAGAAGATCTATGAGACTTTGAAGAATTTTAGCCTTTTGCGTTTTACTATTTATAGAGCTAGAAAAGAATTTTGGGAAGATGCATTGGATTTAAAAAGTTTGTTGGGTTTCAGGTATCATGTAACTGATGGTGAGAGGTAATGCGGAGTTTACATATGGCAGGCTATTGTCTCTTTTATTCAGGCCTCTCGAATAATCCTACTGATGGGATTGAAACAATGGTTTTTGCCTGGAGAAGTTAATTTTGTGTTCTGCTTCTTTATTTATTTTGTAATGCCAAAGATTATCGCCTTTCTGTACGGCTAGATAATTGTCGGTTTGTTTGACCTATATGTCATTTGGCAGTCTCTACAAGGTATTTCATAAATTCTTTGGAATTTATCGAGGCAGTGTTATTGATCGTGAAGGCCTTCATTAGTATGCGGCTTATTTTATCGGTGATGCCTTCGATCAAAGACAAGAACGCCTTTTGTTGGTATGGAGGGTCTTTGGATTGTTTAAGATGAAAGGAAGTGAGGGATTTTGTTTCGAAATCGGTCATAAAAAGGTTAGCGATGACAGGTGAAAATAAAAAACTTATTTTGAAAGATAAAAGTGGTATTGCATAGGCAATGGTTAATTTTTATATCATATTGGAATATTAGTACTTGACCATGATATCATCTTTGTGTACAGGGAAAGTTTTGAGTATTTCTGGGAAATAGTAGGAGTTTCGAACGTAGAATAAGACTTGTTTTACAAGAATTTTTGCAAGGTATTCAGCTACATTGTGGATGGGAGAACCGGATACATTAACTATAGGACGTAAAGGAACGTTCTCTTCGTGCATTTTTGGCAGACCATACAATTTTGAAATTCTAAAGGATTTTTCTCTCAGTAAAGGTTGAGGAATTAGTAATGACGGTTTTGGTTTTCTTTTCAAAGTAGATGGTCAGATTATTATATATATGACGATAGTCTGACGATTCTAGTGAATTTACTATTTGTTGTATTTAGGATCACTGTAGCCTTAGCTTTGTCTGCTTGTAAAATTGTAATGTTATTATTTTGTTTTTGGTTTTGGTAGCACATTTTCAGTGAGTATTGGATTTGGGATATAATGTGTTCGGTGGGTACACGATTTGGGGTAACAGAAAAATCAAAACCTTTTGCAAGAGCCTGTATAGCCGAGTCGCTTATAGAGTAGTAGAAAAGCTTATGCACAGTGCTATTAGTGATGTCTTCTCAAAGCTATATTTCTTCGCAGCAACTTGGAAAGCGGACAGTTGGACTCGACATGCCACTCGTCTTTGGCTTGATAAAACCGCCTAATTTATACAGTAAATTTGCATAATACTCTCCATTTACCACGGCTTTGCTTTCATTAAAATCGAGTAGCAAAATTCCATTTACACCCCAAAAGATCATTTTGATAACTTTTTTTGTTGATTGAGACACCTTTGTCTTGCTTGGTCATTTTTTGCTAGAGGATTATAGTGCAGGATCGTGGTTTCATCCCTTGTAACAATAGGTTGAATAACTTCTTCTTTGTTGTTGCAACAGAGGTTTAGAAATTGGTCACAACGGGTCACATGTTATTTTTGAACTACTGACGAAAGTTGGGGTACTAATCTGACACTAATCTCATTCGCATGAAGGTGCTCACGGAAAATGCGTTGCACGGATGCATCGGAAAGCTCTAACTTTATTGGTTTGCCTTGGACGCTTTCTCGGCTTAGACAAAATTGTTTTGTTCATTTCTTTAGAGTAGAATATGGAGGTGAAAATTTATTTCATCCAAACATTGTTTAATATTACTAGGACTGAGACCTTCTGCAGTAGTTACTCATGGGTCGGTACTCGATTTTTAAAATTGTGGAAATTGACCCGGCACTAATGATTGAAGTGACTGATACAAATTGGTTGCTATTTTGTTTATCCAAACATTGTTTAATATCACTAGGACTAAGACCTTCTTTAGTAAGAAATTTACTCATGGGCTGGTACTCGATTTTCAACATTTTGCAAAATGACGCGGCACTAATAATTCAAGTGACTGATACAAATCGGTTGCTATTTTGTTTATATTATTATTGGAACATAGGCAGGTCAGAAACTTTTGACGCTATCTCGTAGATATGTAACAGATCACGCCCAGTGAAAATCATGAAATTTAGAAAATATATCTTTGATGATACAAATATCTACTAAGAAGGGATTTTCTAAAATTTAACCTTTAAAGAGAAAAGAGCAATTAACCTTTTTAAAGTAATATCTACACCATGAGAACCATTCGTTGTGAAAACAGGAATTGATTTATAGACTCTTTATTAAAGATAAACAATCACGTGTTTCAGTGTTTTTCTAAATTGTACCCTTAAGTGGGTAAACATTCAAGCGTTAAGTATTCACCAAAGTAGTTTCTAAAGCAGGGAGCATTAAAACTAGTATATAGCATGTGTTTTATAATTCTAAATTTCAAAAAGGGCTGAAAATGGAGGGATTAGATTTTCTCTTTAATGAAAGCCACTGAAAAGAGAAATGTTAAAAATAGTATATAGGCCCTCTACCTCTAAGGGAACGAAAATGGACGAGTTATGTTTTCTACTACCCATTTCACAAAAGCCGTTAAAGATAAAGTTATCGAAATTGACATGCTGACTTTTCATTAACAATAAACAATCATATACCTTAGCATTTTTCTTTAATAAAAGGATGCGATAATAAGAGTTAAAAGTTAAAAGTATCAAAATTGATATATAGGCACTTAATTAGAAATTGAATATGTATTTTAGTAGAGAATGAAAGTGAAAGTTTTCAATACCCACATCTCAACAATTGTAAAAGTATGAAAATTGGTATGCACACTTTTCATTATAAACAAATAAGCACGTTTTAGTATTTCTAAATGTTATCTCTAAAAAGATCAACATATGGAAGAGTTAAGTTTTTGAACTGACACTCGTGTCATGAGAAGTGTTGAAGATAAAAGCATAAAAAATAATGTCTAGATCCTTTATTACAAATGAGCAAGTCTTTAGCATTTCTTTAAATTATACCTATCAAATCAAAATGGAAAGGTTGATTCTTCTATATAGTATATCTCAAGAGCCACTAAAGATAGATTAGTGTTTGTAAATTTTTCGTTGTAAACAAATATATACATGGTTTAGCAGTTTCCTACATTTAATTTCTATGGGGTTACAATAGAATGGTTAATTGTCTTATAGTTTCAGCTATGTCAAGTAAAAAAATATTATATTCTTAAGTACCTATCTAAAAAGAAGTTTTGTTTATTTGGGATATATAGTGTAAATACGCACTTTCATACAGGAATCCTTACAGAACGACCAGCAAATTTAAACAAGGTGGGAACATGGAACAATATTCCACAGATATCCGGGGCTTTTATACATATGAATTATTAACTGGATTGGCTTTTTCCTTAGATCAGCTGTTTTCTCTGGATCGGGACCGTAGAAGCATGTAAATGATTATTAAAGAATTGTAAATCTATTCATATCTATTGCTATCAAGTAAACTATAATATAGGCGCGTGTTATCAAAAAGCTGAAAAAAGCCACTGACGAACAGACGGATGGACGGACCGTACGCAATAAGCTTTTTTTATATGCGTAAAAGCCTAAAACGATATATTTGTGTTTTTTCAGAAATAAGTTACTAAACAGTAAGTTGCAATTTTTAACAAAAAGTTCATAATTTCTTTACGAGTCACTTTTACCAAACCCCAAAATCTACGCCAGCGATACTGCTTACTGACTGACTCAACATGGCCTAGCCCAAGCCACTGGATGCAAAAACATCCAAATTTGTGGGCATATTGATTATATGACGTAGACCCCCACTAATGTACGGTTGTTAAAATTCCACCCCCAAGGAGGTGAAACATTTTGAGGCAATTTTGAAAACAGCTGATCACAGGATACGTAGTCTCTTCGTTAAAACTTATGGAACGTTTCACCGGTTTTTTTTTTTAATTTTAAACCCCCAGGATGGCAAAACTTATAAAAGAATATTATGAGGACTAAATTTTAAATTTCTGATTCAAAAGGCCTGGGAGGCTAATTTTTGGGATATCAAATCTTAAATACCGAGAAAGTTGAACTTGAATTTTTAAAATTTAGCTTATAGAGAAAGAAATGAGAGTGCGATATTGGAATCCAGAAACACTAGGCAGAACGAGTTTTTTAGTTTTGTTTTCTAATTGTTAGGGTGGTTGCAGCAAGCGTAAGGGGATTAAAGACCCCCAGAATCGTATAATCGGAAACATCTCTGGTATGGGACTTATAATGAAATAATAGCTTCATTTTTGTTGTTGACATTTCATCACTTGATTCATCCCCTAAGAGCGTGACGTGAGGGTGAAATATTGCAACTCAAAAACTCAAAGTACATAGCACATTATCTTATGTAGAATAAAATATACCTCTTATCTGTGTAGCGATCGATTGTTAGGGTACTTAAAGTGTATGTTGGGCATAACAACTACTTTAATCGCGTGAGAATTGAAAACTTCAGCATGCGATATATCATTGAATTAAAAACTGAATAATTTTTTTAAAACTAAATACATTTCCTAAGAGGGCAAAATCAGGGTAAAGTATAAAAATGAAGCAAGGATCACATAATTTTATAGGAAATATAAAAAGCTATAAGGCGAGTTGTTGGGTGTCATTTATAAACTTCCTTTTTTCATATGATGATGGTATGGAAGGATCTTAGGGAATATTGAACGGCAAAGCAAAATAAATAATTTTTATAAAGAAGAATGAAAGGCATGTGACATGGTAGTGCATGAGAAAGAGGAAGAAAAAGAGAAGGAAAGATAGAAGACTGAAAGAAGGAAACAAAAAATTGGAAAGAGGCAGAAGAGAAGGATTAAAAAAGGTATTTAGTTAAACAGAAAAGGAGCTAGCCAAGATATAATAAAAAAGAAGAGTTTGAAGTCACCAATGAAAAGATAATTAACTAAATGCCTCTTTGTTATTGTAGGACATTTGTCCACGTATTTCACATAAATACTGTTGCAAAATCAGCACCGAATTATTAGAGTTCAACGTTGAGTTTTGCTTTTATCAAAATATGGGTGATTGTTGTTATGATGTTACATAATTTTAGAACAGAAAGAAGTATCAACTGTAAGATACTACAGTCTCTTGGCGTAAATTGTATATTTCTGTATCGGACTGTTTAATGGGACTGGAGATGTCAAAAACCATCAAAGATCAGGAAAATTGCGTTTAATTCGGATTGTAAGTCCTTTAAGTTAAAATAAGTCCTTATAATGTGCAAAAAATATGAAAGGAGACATGCAAAATTTATAAAATTTTGATGTCTCATATTATCAAATAAAATATAAGACTAGCTGAGATATTTGCCGACAAATACCTTAAAGAAAGGTAGGAGAGTACTATAGTAGAGAAATCCTACAACAATCAAAACAACAAGGTGTATGCTAGGTCGTCTAAAGAAACGCCCCAGTTGGTACCAAGAGTTTAAAGACACCATCATCCAACGTATGAAATGGTTTAGTGGGGACTGTTGCAACAGAGTGGCCGATACTTGTTTTTTTAACAAATGGTCAATACTTCGGTTGCTGCATAGTAACAGGATGTTTTGAAAAGTGCGATAAAAACTCTCAATCGCACGATTTTCAGAATCTTAAAACCAAAACTGCGCCGACCTACAAAGCAAAACCAACCTAGACTTGGCAAAGCAACAGCGTGCATAATTTTCTAAAAATAGCTCAAAGTTTAACCTTTTCGATTACAAGGTATGGGCAGTTCTAAAAAGTTTAGTTTGCTCAAAAAGACGTCTCAGAACTGATAACTCGAAATGAGCCTTAACCCGTTGCAGTCATTACTCTTCCCACAGATGTACTAAGTGCTGCCATAGACGAGTGGCCCAAATGTTCAAAGGCTCATGTAAAAACTAAAGGTCGACATTTTGAATGAATCTTATGTATTTATACTTGCCACGGATCGTTTAATAAATTTTGTATGTATTTCTTAATACAAATGCCTTTTTTACTGGTATTAGTAAGGCTTGTTAGTGATTAGTTTGGGTGTCCTGCTGTTATCAGTCTGTTGGTTTCTTCTAGTGAAGGCTCGTCTTTTCTTCGGTTTTGGTCTTTTTTTCTAGTTTCATTCCAGTCCACGCTTCTTTTCATTACTGCCATCTTAACTTCTTCTATTCATTTTTTCTTGACCGACATACTCTATTCATCCCAATTTATTTTGTTTTATATCCTCTTGTTGTTGCTCTATTGTCCTCCATGCGCAGCATATAACCCAACCAACTTCCATATTGTCATCATTGCTTTTGAATTCTAGAGATATCTGAATCTCTCGTTTTTTGTTTAATCTCTCCTAGTTTTACCTTGTATCTACCTTGAAAAACCTTATTTTCGAGCTAAATTTATTTGTTAAAACTTATGGTTCACTACTAATTTCTGCATCTATTAACACAGATATGATTTTTTCGGTATTTATTGTAATATGCGTCATCTGCGAACGTTCTTTCCGAAATCATTACCTCTTCCCGTTTCCATTATCCGAAATTTAATTTGTTGGCCTTCTCGCTTCTTCAAATTACCTCGTCTATAACCAGTGTGAGGGAGCTCAATACTTATTCTTGGTCAAATCTCATATTATTCGCAAATTTTGATTATTTGGTTCTTGTTGTGACTATGGTTGACGTTTTTTTGGTATAGAGGTTGTACTACCTCTACCTACCTCATCTGCTTTAGTAGCATCTTCCGTTTTGACCTTATCAAAGATCTACTAAAGATGCGAAGCATATGTATACCTTTTTCCTTGGCTTATGGTTTTCTTGCTTATTTGTCTCATTATGAAAATAAGCTCTTGCATTAGTTATATTTTCCATTTGTTTCTATTTTCACTTTTAAGACTGACGTGAATATTTTTCCTGAAATCGCCGTATAATTTTTGCACCCTTTCTAATCTCCTTTTTTGAGTAGTAAAATTATATTATCTGTTTAACAATCAATAAGTATTTTCTTTGTTTGTAGTATTTCCTTTAGTTATTGTAGGAATATGTTCTTATTTGTCTCTCCATATACTTCAGCATTTTCGCCATTATAGGGTACTTGTCCTAACTTCAACTTTTTTATCGCTTGATTAGGTTCTTTCTTATTATTGTTATCTTTCCCAAGTTGTTTCATTTACACTCTTTGCACATTTCAATAATGTATATCTCTTTTATCTCTGTCTGTGCGTTACTTGTTTCTCCTTTATCTTTTTTGTCTTCTAATAGTTCCCGAAAATTCATTATCTTCCGCTTTTTAGTTAGTAGATTTCTTTGTTTATCTTGTGTTTTTTAGTATAGTTGTTTTTTCTGTTAGTTTTTTTAAAGTGACATAAAGCAGTTTGATTTTTTATGGAACTTTCTCACTTTGATATCAAATTCCATAAATTCTAATTATGTTTCTAACTTTATCAATTCTGTATGTGATGTAGATCTCTCTTTTTTATTGTAAATATTTTATTTGAAAACATTTTTTAGAATCAGAAAACAGTCATCTAAAAAGGCTATCAAACGTTTTGGAAAATTAATGTACGTTACTATACATCAAATATTAATGTGTTCTCAAATAAACTAGAGCAAGATTTTTTGATACTGTTTTTGTGTCTTATGTAATAAAGAATATAAATGATAAAAGCAAGAAAAATTAAGCAAAAAAAATGGAAACAATTACATTTATATATGATAAAATCCATTATTTAAATTTTGTACATTTTTTAATTTCATTATATTTTTTAGCATTTTTAAGTATTGCTACAAACCATCGAGCAAGAAGCTGCTTAAAATAAAAAATTTATCAACTTAAAGTGGTCAGTTTCATGCTGAATTTTTTGCTACTCATGTCATATTGGTTTACCCAGTTCATATAATAAAATGAGATACAAGAAAAAATCATATATCTGCATAAAGAACCGTTGGAGATTTTTAAACTTTAACAGACTTCAATTTTATGTGTATATCTGGAAGTCAGAACAAGACAAAGTCCATACCATCTAATTATTTGTGCCTTTTGTACTCTACTATGTTGTCACTATTTAATGTTTTATGAATCTCATGATTCATTAGTAGTTTCATCTTACCTTCTTGTTCTGATAATTTTCTTTTCAAAAATTTTTAATTGTTCTTTGCTTGTCAAGCTTTCTGTTTCTGTCGCATACATTACAATTGGTCTTGTATACTTGTATTCTCGCGCTTCTGCTTAGTCTCTTATCCTTCAGTATAATTTTGTTTGCATATAGCGGCTGATGTTCCTGGTGGATTCTATATTTTGTCTTCACACTTTCATTTCTTCTGCGTATCAGAAATCCTAAATGTTTATATGGTTCTACCTCTCCAAACTTGTACTTATTAATTTTTATTTGCCTCAAAGTTTTTGGTTTCTATTACAATGCATGTATTTTGTTTATTCTTTTTGTTTATTTCTAGGCCTTTTTCTCTAGGGGTTTTTTCTATTATATTGAAAATACATTTAGTTCTTCTTACTATTATTGCAATGTCGTCTGCGTAGGCTAATATTTGAACCCCTTTATTATTGGTTGTACCATTCCGTTTTGATTCTTTAATGATACTGTCTAGATTAGCAACGCTGATAAAACATCGTCATGTCTCGCGCTTTTTTTCTACTTCAAAATCATCTGTTACTCCTTGACTAAGGAGTACCGAAGCGCGTAATTCCTTAAATTCATCTTAATTTTTTCTGGTGTTTGTGTTGCTTTTAGTTCTTCTGCAATGTTAGTTCTTATTAGACTATCGAAGGCTCGCTTACAATCAAGAAATAAGATCTTCTATATTTGTCTATATCATACTCGATTGTAGGTTGTTGATTTATTGTTTTTATATCTCAATTGATAATCTCCTAAAAATGTTTCCGCGTACTTTGTAATTTTGCTTTTTATAATCATGGTTAGAATCTTGTACGTAATGTTTAATAGTATGATTCCTTTGTAATTTAAACATTTGTATAGGTCTTTCTTTTTTTACTTTATGAATTATTTGCTGCAGTTCCTCCTCCATCATGTTTTGTCATTTCAGCACATATATTATCGCTTCCGACTGATTTTCTATTTTTTATCTTTGTTATATGTTCTTGTACTTCTTATAATTCTCGTATTCTTTCTAGGATTCTTAGTTGTTTTTTCGGTTTCTTTTCCTCTTTTGTTTTATGATTTTCTTCCTTATACAAGTTGCTAAAATAATTCTTCCATTATCTTTTTATCAGTTTCGTCAAGTGTTCCGTTGTTTCTTCTATTTTGTTTTTTATGTATTCATACAATGTCGTTAATTTATTTCTTCTGTGTCTTCCAGTGTTTTATCTCTACATAGTTTTTTCTTTTTTTTGGGACACTGTTTTTTTTTGCTGTCGAGTCATTTCTTTGTAGCATTATTTTTTCTTTCATACAATTTTCGCATTCTGTATCAAACTTCTACTATCGTATTCTTGATTTGACCCCAGTCTTCTTCAATTTTTTATGACTTTACCATTTCCTTTTTTTCTCTATTTTCTCCTTATATTTTTGTAATATTGTTTCATCTTTTTTTAGCATAAGAGTGTAATTAGCAGAAAAAGAGCGAGTTTTATTTTGAATGCGCCTTTGAAAATCAACTTACTAATTTTGAAAGTTTGCTGTTTGATATATTTATTACAGATAACTTTTCACCGGCAAAATTTAATAAAAACTTTTATCTTCTAATTTTTTCAAAATTCTCTTTTTTTTAATTTAAAATTATATTGTATACGTCATGTAGGCATTAAATGTAGACTTAGAAAAGTTACAAGAATTCTGACACTAAACAAAAAGTTATGATAAACGCACATATAGGAGGTAAAATTAATAAAAGATTAAAACAGGGATGCGAGTATCGTCACCTTTTTTTAACCTATACATCGGAAACACGCTAAATAAATTCAAGGGGAGAGAGAGTAAACGTAGAGGTAAAAATATAAGCAGAAAAAATAGATATTATGTGGTATGCAGTTGATATCGTTATATTAGAAGAAATTTAATGAAATGAACAACATACTAATAAGAGGGTATGGAATAAAAATAAAATCAGTTTAAAGCAAAGGTGATTGCATATGGTAGAAACGGACATAAAAAAATTCCGCTATGGGGTATTATAACAAAAGATGGAAAATGTAAGGCAAAAATTACGAGAAAGCTGTAAGTCAAATGATGTTTCTTAAGAAGAAAAGAATTACTAATATAAATAACATTTCACTAATTAGAAAAACAGCTAGCAAAAACACTTGTATAGAGTATAGTACTTTACGAGTATGAGACATGGACGATCGCTATTAGTGAAAAAAAGAGAATCAAACCTTTCTAGATCTAGTGTTATAGATGCATGTAGGGGGTGAGATACAGAAATAAAAGAAAGAGCGCTAGGATAACGAAAGAACAATAGACATCAAAAAAGAAAGAGACACTAATGGTTCATATCCTAAGAAGAGAGGAAACTTTGAAGACTATTATAGAAGTAGCAGTCGATGGACCAAGTGCACAAGGAAGATCAAGGCTACAATATATATTTTAGATAGTAAAAACAATTACACCGAACTGAAAAGACTGGGTAGAAATGAAAGATGGAAGCAGGTAACGTGGAATATAACCAATTAAGAGGATTGATAATTGAAGAAGGAGGAGGTACTATATACTTAGCTTGCAATTATTCTAAGTCTTGAATATTTGCATTGGTTCTTTTCTGCAACGTTGTCTTGAGATTTAAATTACCTACATTTGTTCTTTACAGCAAAATATATCTGAATAATAAACAATAAATAAATATATCTAAAATTTTTATTGCGATGGAGTTATCGGGAGGTCGTTTAAATGTTGGGGCAAATTTTAGGCATTTTTGTTTCTAAACAAATTTAAAAATAATCTCAAAATCGGTAGTCTAAATGGTAAAAAAACTTTTTCGATTATTTAAAATATTTTCGCATATTTGGGGTTTTTAGTTTTTTTATGATATTTTAATGTTCTACATTGTATTTGGGTGGTTTTTTGGTTAAAGATATTTCTCTCCATAATGCTTTCTTTTGTGGTAATCTTTTCAATGGCCACGTCTTCATAAAACATATTCAAACCAATCTTGCTAAGCTGCCATTCTGCTGCACTGTTTTTATACTTTTAGCCCGCCTGTTCAACAATCAATATCCACTCCATAGTTAAATTTAGCTAGGTTGGCTTCATTTCTTTGGCAATGCTTGATTTGTAGCTTGACCTTTTCGTATCTTATCCGTGCTCGGCTTTGCATGCAACCTTTGGTTTCTTTTCCTTGTTGGGTTCACTTCGGCTCATTGATAGCTCCAATATTGATAAAACAAATTTGTACCTTTTCACTGAAGTCAGCAGGGCCATATAATTAAAAACGGCGATAACTTGTCTGACCCGCAAATTTGCTACGAGATTAAGAACCAAAAATAGAATTTTATAACTTTGAAAACGACAGTTTTCATGATTTAAGAAAGATATTATAAAATTAGCTATACTAAAGGTCCGTAAATTAATTTTGTTTTTTTTAGTTTTTATTAAAAAACCAAAACCCATCATTATAAATTCTATGGTGTTGGATAAAACTATTGATGGTTTTTTATATTTTCACTTCATTTTTAATATGTATATCAGCTAATTCATGCTTCGTTATTTGGGATAGGACTAACACTTAACGAGTTATTGGTAATGGTCACACCTAATTTTAACAATTTACTATATACATAGTATGAACATAAATACTGTTACACACTGATTAGAACAACAAAATAAAACCATTAACTATTTTTGTATGATATTTTCAGGATTTATTAGATAGTTATTTGAAAGTATAATTACAACAGATTTATTCAAAATTACCATCCTCAGTGTCTACACAAGTTTTAAGAGTTCCGAGCTACTTGTCTGTGGCAGCGCGCACTACATTCATTGGAAAAGTATCGACTGCAGCCGTCAGGGTTCGCTTCAAAGAATCAACATTGGACTGTTTTTTTGAGCAAACTATACCCTCTAAAACTGCCCTTACTTTGCAATCTAACAAATTGAGATCTAGGCTACCAAAAAATCAAACCCCTACTGTTACAAAATGAGACACGTTGTTGCTCAGGCAAGTTCGAATTGACCGTGTTTTGTGAGCAGGTGCGGAGTCTTGCTGAAAACTTGAAAAGGCGTATGATTTGGAGGTTTCAAAACATTCTGTTGGTATACAGCGGCTGAAGTTTTGATTCCATTTTCACAAAAATTAACATTGGCCACTACTTCATCATGACAGACTCCTTGGCACTAGTTAAGGTGCTTCTTTAAACGAGTTAGCGTATACCCTATCATTTTTATTTGTTGAAAGATTTCCCCACTGTAATTTTTTGTATTTGTAAATGAAATTTCGAACATTTAATTAAACCATTTGATAGCATATACCCCCTATATCTTTGGTAAGCAACTAATCCTAGGTCTTATTTAATAGTAGGAAACGTGGAAGTTTAAAAATTCTCCAGAGATATAATCTTCCAAATTGCAAAGAGGATTTCGTTTAATTTGGGCACTTACAGCTTTGACTGTTTGAATAGTCCGAACTGAACGTAGTCTTTCTGATCTTGGACGATCTATGGGACGATTTATGGGATTACTAAGTATCAAACCTTTTTTCTTAAAATGCACAGAATTAATTCGTATGCCTTATATTAAAATAGCCATATTTAAACTGCCATTTTGCCTCCTTCAGTTCATTTCACTTATTAATTAGACCCGTTGGAAGTACAATTTGAAATATAATTGACCTTCTTAATTATTGAGCAAACCATGGCATGTGGAACTTAAATGGTGTTGTTTATTTTTTTATTTATAGTATGCCCTACATTTGCCAAGACCCGTCCAACTAATCAATATCGTGCCCTTCGTCCTAATGCTTTCAATGACGCATGTGTTGTTATCACTGAATAATTTCTAGTTTTTAATCAAAGTTGAATGTTATTTAACGACCATCTAACTCCAATCAGATAAACAATAATTATACTTGTTTATAATAATCAATAGATATAAAACTTATCATCTGTTATGTAATTTAGGCTGCTCTGCGGTTATATCCATAAAAGTATCTTATTAACAAATGTACTTTAATGCAATAATAATCACAATAATATAATGGGCGAGTTAATTAAATATTTGGTATTTTTAAAGTTTTGACAATAGTGTCACGAGTGCACTTTCTATTGCTTCTTGAGGCAATAAGTTAATTCCGACCTAATCAAGAATTTCAATGGAGTTTACCTTCAACTGTTACAGACGGTAAGTATGTATGTTGTAGCTTAAAGTAATTTAGAAGCCTTTTAGGGCCAGGATATCTCAAATTAAGCTAATTCCTTTGTATTAATAAGTAAATGCTGCAAATGCCTAGAAAAGTTCGCATGCAGCATGACTGTTTGCACTTCGAATTAAGTGCTCTAAATATATTTAATGATTATGTGCAAAAACACCGCGTGATAGGACGAAGTATGACTGCTGCACCGAGGTAGGAATGCAGTCCTGTTATAAACGGTTCTGGCATGTGATTTACATTAAAGTGGATAAAATCTACTTTTTATTAAACGGCCAATGTTGACCCAAACCGGAGCCGTGGCACATCTCGGTTATTGCCAGACCTTATTTAGCGCGTCAGCAGGAATTTATTTATGTTTGCATTAACTATTTCCCTTGCGTCAGCAGCTCCAGGAGTCGCACGGCCGCGTCAAGTGCCGAAAGCACATGGCACTCGCCGCCTTCATAAGTAAATATTGGTTTGGTCTGATTGAACAGGAAGTAGAAACGTGCGCGGATGACGGCTGTGTCACTCGTCGCCTTATATTGCTCTCGGTAGCCGAACTTTTTCAATGAATTGTCAACATTCCGACTGCTCCCGTCAGTGATCGACGTGGCGACAAACCAATCAAGGCCATTCCAGTACCTTTGAAGGCATTTCAAGAAATTGTGGACGTTCAGAATTGTAGGCCTTGAATCAGCTAGCAATTAACTAGAAAGTCTTTTCCCATAGAAATTTGCGCCGGAATGTCAGAGCACTAAACATGAAATTTTAATTTCAAATTAGCTGCGACGCTATTTTAGCTTAAGTAGCCAAAACTGAAGGATTGGAAAAATGTATTAATGCTAAACCACAAAATTACAAACTAACAGCTAAAACTTCATAGAGTTATTTAATAATATAAGATAGATAAATGATTAAATTTACAAAACATTTGTTCATAAACATTTACTTTGGTTCAATAATGTACGGCCCCAGCTCGGACTCTTGTGGCCGTCTTCCTTCTTGGCATCGAGTCAAACATTGAACGAATGTCTTAATAGACTGCATTCCGTTCGTTACTGACAAGCTTCCACAATTCAGCCAGATTCCTAGGAAGTCGTACATGTCGTTATATCCTTGATGTGATATAGTATCCCAGAAATTTTCGATCTGCGCCAACCATTAGAAAGTTTATATTTTGTAGTAACAGAGTTGGTGCATTCATTACGTGGCACATATGGTCAAATGTTATTTTGTTGAAAGATTGCTTGGAACACTCTGAAGAGACTGTAAAACTCTGTCGATGTAAGTAATTTTGCTGCTAATTCTGACTAGAGGTAACCTGCTATTATAACTGATAGCTCAGCATCCATAATTCCCATAGTTGGCATTGTATGTCTCTTATGAACCCAATCGCCTTGCGCCTTTTCCCCACATCTACGACGTATTCATATCCAACCATAGTTTCAATTTAAACGAAATTTGGATTTATCAGAAAAGACGCGAGTCCTTTCGTGTATCCATAGCAGTTTCCGTAAAGTTCGCTGCGGTGCAGAAAAGTCAGTAGTAGTCTCAAGAAAGAATGCAAAACAGATGAGGCAGACAATCGATACCACGTAATGGCCCACCGTTCTTGCACTAGGGCACTTGAAGTCGCGCTAGATAACGATCCTCCCGGTCGGTTGTCCTGCATAATGCTCCAGACTCCGGCTTTCGTGAATCAGTACCTTCTTAGGCCCACTAGTTTTGTATCTGCACCACAATACTGCTATTCTTATAAAAAAACACGAACAAAAATACATCAATTTTCAAATTCGCTAATTTGTTGATAATGCGCCCTTTGTAAGGTCCAAGCCAAATTTAAATGACTTTAAATTACTTTTATGCCTATTTTACACCACTTCCCTTAGGTCCCATATCTAATGAACGATGTAACCAAATATTGGACAGACATAAACATATTATTTTCTGATTATAGTATACTTAATTTAATATATAAAGCTCTATGCAATATAATGTGTTTTTAATGGTGCTGCAATTTCAATCAACAATAGTGTAGATGAGCCATGTAACTGATATTTAAATTCTCATTTATCAACTAGATTAAAACAGTAATTGTACTTTTAATATGACTAGGAGTTTAATGGAATGGTTCACCACACGTATGAGAGTAATGTATAGTTTTTTAATTTATTGGAGCAATAATGGAATAGGAAAGAAAATACGACAAGGAAATGACGTCGCGCCTAAATGAGTCTTAAGAGATCTAAAAACAAGAAACATTACTAAGTGATTTTTTTTAATAATGTATTTCGATTTACAATTTAGTCTATTAATTACAAAAAAGAGTATTTATCCAACGATGAGACTCCTGTGTTCACCACCACGTTGATGGACTGCATTTACGTAAAAATTATATTTTTTTAGTCTTCTAGTTGGTAGTGGATCTAAAAGATGTCAAAGAAGGTCATTTTTATATCCAGCTAGTGTTAAGATAATTTGGGGCATATTTTCGTATTTCCTCTTCCATGAATGGTACATTGTTTTCGTGAATTGTTCTGTAACCAATGCCCCGAGTATTGTTAATTGGGTTCGCTATATAATTTTTAGCATATCTCCATAGCAAGATTCCGTATGTCCAAATAGGTTTTAATATCGACTTATATAACAAAACTGTTTTTAAGGAATAGTTTGGATTTGAATGCAAGAACCTAATAGATTTGTTTGAGCTTTAAGTTCGCTTTGCGATCAAGATGTTGATACCAAGTTAATCGTTAATCAAGATGAAATCCGAGATAAACTGTCTCAGAATTTACCGGTGTTGGATTTTCCCTTACTGCAATACTGCGATAGTCTTTATTGTGAATGTTACTTGCACAGATTTAGTTTCTTCTTCTTCTGTATCCTTATACCCCTTGGGTGTCGGATGTTTATTCTCTTAACTACCCTCTACCCATTTTTTCCGGTCCAGTGCTAATTCTTTCATCTCCTCCTTCGTCTTTCCCCTTCTTTTGCCCACTTCCTCTATATTCTGTAACCAGTTTTTACTAGGTCTTCCCTTTCTTCTCTTTCCAATCCTACCTGCTTTTATAGTTTTCTTCACTAGTCTGCTGTGGTCCATCCTCAATATGTGGCCATACCAGTATAGTTGTTTCTTTTCTATCTTCTTTGTAACCGGTTATTGATCTTTCATATGTCTTATATGTTCGTTTCTCTCTTTGTCAAACTTGGTTTTTCCAGTTATTTTTCTAAAGTATTTCATTTCCGCGGCAATTATTTTACTTTCATGTTTTTCTTGCATAACCCATGTTTCACATGCATATGTCATTGTAGGTAAGACTACTGTGTTTTCTATTTATTTCTCGTTTTCCTAAGATAGTTTTATTTAATGCGTAGTAGATCTTTTTGCTTGTATTAATTCTTTTGGTTATCTCTAGGTCTATTTTACCGTCGTCTGATATTCTTCCTTCTTCTTCTCGTGCCTTATCGTTAATTATCATCATTTTACATTTATCCGTGTTAACCTCCATTCCCAGTTTATCTATCTCTTCAGACCATATTTTCGTTAGTTCTCTCATTTTTCTGTAGGTGTCTGATATTAGGACTATGTCATCCGCGTAGATGAGGCAATCGACTCTTACTGGTGCTGATCTGTTATATCCTATCATCGTTTGTTGTTGTGTGGATTTCACTCGGGTGTTTCTTAATAACCTGTCCATCACGACTATGAACAGCAGGGAACTGAGGCTGTCTCCTTGTTTTATTTCTAGTTCCATTTTAAATCTTGTTGATTCCTCTCCATTTATCTTGACCACTCCCTTTACGTCATTATATATACTCTTCATTACTCGTATCAACTTTGTTTGAACTTCTAACTGCTCGAGGCATCTCCATATTATCTTTTTGTTTATTGTATCAAAAGCTGCTTTTAAGTCTATGAAAATTACAAACAGTTCTTCTCCTTTTTCTTCTTTTTTTCTATCAAATTTCTTAGTATATAGATATTGTCATTAGTCTGTCTTCCCGTCCTGTAAGCCGCTTGTTCATCTGCTAGTTTGCTATCAATTATTTTCCTTAATCTTCTTTCTATTACATTTGTATATAATTTAAAACAGGTGGTGGATAGGCAGATGGCACTGTAATTCTCACAAAGTGTAAAGTCGCCCTTCTTGTGTATCGGGATTATAATATTTTCTTGCCAATTCTCTGGTATTTCTTCTGTCTGCTCATTGCTTATTTTTAGAATCCATTCCTTTCCTTTGTCCCCCAAATACTTTATCATCTCTGGTTCAATGCCATCTTGTCCACACGCCTTTCCTGTTCTGATGTTTTTCATTGCTTCTTCCAGTTCTTTTATTTTTATTTCCTTCAGCGATTCTTCCCCTTCTTCTTCATCTGTTCTTTTATTGGTATTTGATTCGTTCTGTCTTTTTGCTTCATTCATACTATTCTTATCTTCAAATTTGTTTGTGTAGTAGTCTGCCCAGATTTCTAATATGTCTTATACTTCAGATTTAAATTCGTTATCGTTATTTCTTATACCCCTTATCTTTTTCTTTTTATTTCCTTTCAGCTTTTTTATTACATTCCAAAATTTTCTATTGTTTGTATTGTATGTTTGGTTTAGTTCCCTGCCAAACTCCTCCCAAGTTTTTCTTTTCGCCCCTCTCGCAACTTCTTTTGCTATATTCCTTTTGTTTATATATTCTTCTTTGTCCTGTTGGTTTTGCGTTTCTCCGGACCTTACACATGCCATTTTTTATTCGTAACTGCTTCTCTTACATCCTTATTTCACCATCTAGTTTTCTTCAGTTGGTTTTTGTTATATTTCCTAGTTTTGTATGTCTTTTTTGCTATTTTATGAATTGTTTCACCGAATGTTTGCCATCTTCTTTCTAGGGTCCAGTTGGTATTAACTTGTTCTAGTTTTGTTCATTCCTCGTCTTCTTCTGCTTGATATTTTAACTTTATTTTATCATTTCTTAGATTCTGTATTTGTATTCTTTCATATTATTTTTCATTTAGTACTGCTGTTACCAATCTATGTTGTGTTCCCATTTCTGCGTCCAGTATCGTTTTAATCTGTTGTATTCTATCGCCGAGTTCCTGTGTATATACTATATAATCTATTATACTTCTAGCGTCTCTTTCTTCCGTCACAAACGTATATCTATTTTCCATAGATTGGTACCAAAAGCCATTTTCAATTATGAGATCGTTTGTTTGGCAAAACTCTATCATTCTCTGTCCATTTCTATTTATAATCTCTTCTCCATATTTTTCTGTGCATCCTGACCCTCTATTTTCATCCCTTCCGACTCTTGCGTTCCAATCCCCGATGATGATTCTTTCTCTTCTCTAATTCTATCTAATGTATTCTGTAAATCTGTGTAAAAATTTAAATTTTCCTCTTCATCTGCTCCTTGTATTGGTGCATATAGTAATATTAGATTTATCATTCCATCTGTCTATCTCCAATACC
The DNA here is from genome assembly GCA_036346155.1 of Sinelater perroti. Classification (NCBI taxonomy): domain Eukaryota; kingdom Metazoa; phylum Arthropoda; class Insecta; order Coleoptera; family Elateridae; genus Sinelater; species Sinelater perroti. The sequence continues at coordinate 410,421 of JARFIY010000039.1, forward strand.
ATCAATATTGAATTTACTGCTTCACATCTGCTAACTTTCTTATCTAGTTCTTCTGATATTATTATGACCATTCCTTCTTTTGCTCTCTGTTTTGAATGCCTTCCTGAATAATATAGATTATAATTATCTTTTAATTGTTTATTACCTGATCCTTTGATTTTTGTCTCACTTAAGCCCATAATTCTATTATCATATTGTTGCATTTCTTCTATTAGCTCGCGCTCTTTTCCCGTTATTGACGTAATATTCCGTGTTTTGATTTGTATTTGTTTAAGTTTATGTATTTCATTAATTTCTGTATTTCTAATTCCGTCCTTTTCCTTACTCGTTATTCCTTTTTCCTTGCAGTTATCTATTTTTGTGTCTTTCCTGTTTCTATTCTGTGCTAGTTTTTTGTACGTCGTCCCGTAAATGTTTCCTGAATGTTTCCTGAATTTCGCAGATTTAGTTTAGTTAATTTTAATTCTTGACAGCCAGCGTGGTCCCGTGGTTGAGGGGCGGGCTGCGATGCTGACGGACCCGGGTTCAATTCCCGGTGCTCTCTGATGCCTGGCGGGTGACCTATTCAGTCACTAAAAATAATTGAGTACCTGCGTTCACTCGAACAAGGGGTAATAATGGCGGTCGTCTTAGGCGCGGTGCTTGCCACACCGCCCCGCATCAGAGATGGTGCGCAACGACCGGCCAGAGATAGCGAACGTATGAGAGCCTTAACCTCTCAGTTCGCAGGCCGTGCTCCCACGCGGGGCGTAGAGCCTTACCATTATTATTATTATTATTAATTTTAATTCTCCACTTGTCAGCCCATTCACTTAAATTGTTAAGGTGTATTCTCAAGTTTTCTGAAACTACAACAGCATTGTTGTTTGTAGACAGTATTACACTAATAGATTGAAGAAAACAATGCTGTAAAAGTTCTCTTACGCTCGATGATTTTGTAATCGTTTATTTTAAGATTTTCCAAAGGCAAATTTTGATGACTGTCACCTTATCAGTACAATTCCTTTTGTTTCAGGATATCTTACCGATTATTAGAAACATTCCAATACAAAAAGTTGCTGGCGTTTTTTTGATTGCCTAACAAAAATAACAGATACAGCACTATAGCGGTTTAAGATGTATTTTAAAAAGTTTGTTATATATTGGTGGTGTTTCAAGTTCAAAACATTCAATAAATCAGATTTGATTTGAAGATCGCAGATGACGAAAATATCAACAGTTTTTGCCACTACAAGGATAGAGGAAATATATTAATTTTAAGTAAGATACTGAAAAACGATATGGTCGTTGAAGTGGATCAAAAGTGATCAATATTGTTAAAAAACAGTACAAGATTTTTAATATAAAAAATGTTACCCTATAGCGCTGTTCACAGTTAATAAAAATAATTAGCAATTTCTAGATAAAATGGAGCAAATTCATATGCTAAAATTGTTATAAATTTTAAAGTTTATACAGAAATGACTGAAAGCTTCAAATGTACAACTGATGACCATTGGTAATTATAGGGGTTCTTCAAAATCCACACTAGTAAGAGATCAAATTCGTTTTGGAAACACGGTAGTTGCTAAAATAATTGGCAGATTGTTTGAAAAACTCAGAAATGGATATAGGTCTTAGAAGAAAATAACTATGGGTTTGAGTTATATAATGTCTAATGAAGTGCAAATGATGTAGGTAGACATTATTTTGACCAAACTGTAAAATATGACAATTATGTTTTTGCACGCCACTTAGTTACATTAAAGTTTCTTCACCAACACGTACAACCAATGACGAGATGGCGTATTTTTATCTATTTCAGCATCGGGATCAGTAAAATACGAGGCGCGTTCATCAAATTAATTATAAAATGCAGTTTATTTGCAATTATTGACTATAAAAAGCAGGATAAATATCCATCATTGGATTTTTTAATTAAATAACTGCCAAAAGTAATTTATTATCAAAAAGATGTTTGTCAAAAGTTATAAAAGCCATTAATTAAACCAATTTCCAATTTATGGAAATTTAAAATTCGCAATTTTGTCATTTTCTCCAAACGAAGAAATTCCTTGGAGGCAAATTTTGTTCGAAGATAACATGAACGCAACAAAGGGGTACAAAACCCTAATAATGATGGAAATCACGTAAAAAACAGTTAAAGGTATGTAGTAAGTTTAAAATAGCTAAATAAACATGATTTGTGGATGTGGTTTATAGTTTGGCCAAAGCTTTAGATTTTTAAGGTTTAAGGATTTAGTTCCGCAGGCCAATTTGTTGTGTATTCACAGCTTTTTAATAAAATATTTTGTTGTCATAAAAAAGATATGTAAACAAGCCCTTAATGTAAATTCCATCCGGTTAAATTACTTTAAACTATAATTTGACAAAAGCTGGTTTATTAAATTATTATTGAAATAAAATTACCAACAGTAGTAAATTCAAAAATATTTTAATTATAAAATATACATAGGATGATCCAAATTGAACTGAATAAGACACAAAATATTAGAACGATTGGAATTTTATTATCAGTGTAAAGTACAGACTTAGCAGTTACGTATGGAATATTTGTTTTCTGATAACCTTTGTATAATAATTTTTATATAGCATTGGTTTTCATACTTTACTCGTTTATAAAAAGCAAATGTTTGGATAGAAAATCAAATAAAACTGTTTATTTCTTTATAGTACGAAAAATTTGATAAAATAGAAATATACTTTTTCACAGATTTTTAAAGTTACTTTTATAACATGAATAACATCAATTTGAGATATTATTTATACTTGTAGGTAGTAAGCACATATGTATGTAATTACTCAAACAATTACTCAAACTCTTAACAATATGTACATTATTCATTAATTTAAAATGGCGTCATATTGTGAATATTATGCATTATAGTTGATGTTAAAATTGTCTTAAAAAATTCAAACAAAAAGACTAATGCCGGAATTCTATATAAAACTGACTAATTTAAATGTTTTGTTATAATTTACATGTTTTATTGCATTTTTTACTTACCTAAAAATCACCGGCTACAAAATCATTTACACCAAAACCAACTAAAGATGAAACCACTCACTTCAGGTATCGTCCACGGCGCGAGTTAGCAAAGTGGAGCACAACTGAGGGCCTAAATCAGGGCTAAAAATAAAATTTTTCATTTATACCGCAATTGAAAAACCGCGGTATCCATCGACTCTGCACGACTGGTAGATAGATATGCAATTTATATGCGGACGGCCACTTATTTTTAGAGTGCTGGTTAGCTAATGAATCGCTAAAAATAAATTAGTATATTTAACAGCATGGTGTTCAGACATGAGCTTAGGTGTCCGGTCAGCATGCATCAAGCATAATGTGAAATGAAGTTTTCACTTCCGTTTATTTGCACGTTTCTGTTGTTTTTGCTTAACGGTGGATTAGATTATTCGGCGGCTTCCCCACAGGGAGCTCTGTAAGTACGCCTTAAAACACTACACGACAGTAGCTTAATGGAATTGTAGCGTACAACGATGGGCGAATCTGTTGGGGTCGGAATTGTGGATCCTGGGTAAAGTTGTTACTAACAGGCAGGAGATTGAAAACGTAAGTTGGTGCAGTTCACCGCGCTTAAAATGTTTCAACAGTTTATTTTGTAGAACTACAAAACCGTAAAAGTGGAAACCAAGGATCCTCGCAAAATCATCGAGGAAATTGTCGGGAATGTGTCGTCCATGATGAATAAAAAGATGGACGCAGTTAATGTGAATGTCATTAGAAAATGCGTTGCTTACTCTTAAACACATTTTCGATTTCAGTGCATAATAGAGGCTGCAGAATTAGCTGCTGAAGAGTTTGAATTGAACGATACGGATAGAAACTATACTTATTACAGATCTAATCCTACAGACATCTATCTTAGTGAAGCTAAAGAACCTGACCCGAACATGTTTTTAAACATGAGTACAAACAACGATACACACTTTTTTAATTTATTGGTTAACACAAATCATAGTTCAGTGCATGTTCCAATAAACGTTTACCATAAACGTAAGTAAAATAATTTTTTAAGCAACATACCACCGCTTTTCTTTTTAGACGACGAACCGGAAGCGGTAATAAAATGGTCCGAAGTGCTGGATGATGTATTCAAGCAAAACTACAGAGCAGATCCAGCGCTATCGTGGCAATACTTTGGTAGTTCTTCAGGTATCATGAGGCATTACCCAGGTATTTATTAAAAAAGTACTTATTATACTGCAAAAACAGTTCATTTTTTCAGCAATGCTGTGGGGTAACAATGATCAAGGACTCTTTGACTGTCGTATACGAACCTGGTTTATAGAAGCTGCCACGTGTACTAAAGATGTTGTCATTTTATTAGACAACTCTGGATCAATGACAGGTTGTGCATGCCAATAACTCTTGACTAAGGTAAAAATACCTTTTTAGGAATGAACAAACACATCGCATCGTTGGTAGTAAACACAATTCTAGATACCTTATCAAACAATGATTATATAAACATAATGAATTATTCCGAGGCCGTGAATTATACAGTGCCTTGTTTTAAAGACCAGATAGTCCAAGCTACGCAGGAGAACATACTTGTATTTAAGGATGCCATAAAAACTTTGGAACCAGTAAACAAATCTTTAACCGAAAATGCTGTTATTGAAGCATTTGAACTATTATATAAGGTAAGATACAAGATAACGATCGATTTTCAACTACATGAACTGCTTTACAGTATCGGCGGATACGACAATGTTACGGAAAGAGTAAATTTTGCAACCAGGCTATAATGTTAGTGACAGATGGTATTCAAACAAATTTAAGCGATATCATAAATAAATACAATAGAATTCAAAACGAATCTAGCATACCTATTAGAATATTTACATTTCTCGTCGGAAAAGAAGCAACCCAACATGAGGAATCTATGTGGATGGCTTGCACCAATCGAGGTTACCACAGTCATGTTGATGCTTTGGAGCAAGTTACTGCTGCTGTGTATAAATATATTATGGTTTTCGCTAGACCGCTTGTACTGCATGGAAAGAACCCATTATCTTGGACTCATGCATATTACGATGACACCGTAAGTGATCTTATCGTTTCTAAGCGGAAATCTTAGGTTGAAGTAATTGCAGTACGACTTTGGAGATAAAAATAGTTTATTTGAGAAGTATAGGTTACTTACATCGGTAGCCGGTCCTGTTTTAGATCAAAAAGCGAAATCAAGTAATGAAACAAAATCGGCCAAGTTACTTGGAGTGGCAGCAACAGACGTGCCGGTCTCTGAAATTTCGAAACTGATGTACCACTATAAAGTAAATTTCTAGACTAAAATGAAATACACAATAATACCTTATTACTATTTTAGACTGGTGTAAATTCTCATTCTTTTATAATTAGTAACAATGGGTACGTTTTAAAACATCCCGATTTAAGACCAATGGTAAGTAGTCAATGTTTAAAAAAACGGCGTAATAAATAAACCTTTGCAGTTTGAAGATGTCCTTAAAGTCAATTATAACAGTATTGACCTTACAGAAGTCGAACAATTAGATGACGATTTAGGACCAAGAGAGCTAGGAGACGAAGTTCTAGAACTACGCGATGCTTTAGTCGAAGGGAGGGAAGGAGGAATACGCGATGTAAAAATAAAGTATCATTACGATGACATGAGGAGGGTTTCTAGAGAAGTGAATGATTATTACTTCGCCCCAATTAACGGAACGCCGTTTTCCATTGGGTTCGCTATTCCGGATTTGTATGGGAACTATTCGATTGAGGTCAGAGATGAAATTCAGTTGCACAGATTTAGCACAAAACCTATTTCCGACTTTTTCAAGGGTAAAAATTGGAAGATACACCCAAAATGGTAGGTAAACAAATATACTGCATGGCAGTTTATTAAATTTACTATTTAAGGGTTTACTGCAAGTACCACTACCTAGAAGGTCACGAATTTGATACTCCAGAAAGTGAGTTAGTACATTTTGTAAAAAAAATGACTAGTGATAATTTTAAATGGTCTATGCAATATGAAGTGGATCTCAAACACAAACAAAGTGGTAAGTCCAAAACAAATTATTACTCTAGTAAGTCATAATCAGTTTTTTAGCTATATGTGGCGCAAAAACTCTTGGAGATGATGATTATTATTGTGATAGAGATTTAGTTAAACATCTAGTGTTTGATGCGAAGTTGACTAAGCCAGCATTTGAAGTACCTAGAGATTCTGAAGATGATGTGGAGATTAGTTTACGCTCTCAATACAATGCAACATTGCGTTTTGTAGCCACCATGAGTGGCCTTACGCGATGGGAGTATCTTTCAGAACACACCCCTGGAACTCCGTAAGTATAAAAATCATTTTACGACCGATTTGATATTTTACGTGCAATTTATCTTATTTATGTAATTTCAATAAGTACTTTTGGAGATCTTCACCCACGTGCGATCGATGAAACTTGGTACAAAAGCGCTGTGATACAACATAGGTACAATGATAACTCATTTGTGTACTCTGTGCCATTTGATTCACAAGACGATGAGGATTTACTAGTAACAGCAAGTTATGCCATATTTCCAGAAAAGGATGGGGTTGCTACACCAGGAGCAGTAGTTGGCTTTCAATTTTCGCATTCCCATTTGCAGAAGCAGTTCTTTAACATCACTACTACAACACGCATGGTATAAAGCTAGTATAAAATATTCAAAAATGTTGGTACCAAACAAGTGAATGCTTTTAGTGTAGGGAATGTTTACCGTGTGGACCCGAGCTGGACTGTTACGTTATTGATAGTTCTGGATATATTATCATTTCAAACGACAAAGAAGATACGGGGGTGTTTTTTGGCGAAATTGATGGAGCAATTATGGAAGCTATGCTACAAGAAAAAATTTTTGAGAAAGTTACTATAAGAGATTATCAAGCGTTATGTTATTACCAAGCTTGGGTTAGTGGTGGCAGCGAGATAATAATGACTGTAAGTTTTATAAATATTGAATATATCAATTAATATTAATGTTTCTCGAGTTGTTATTCGAGAAAATCTTATTAGCCTTTCTAAATTAATATGGGTAATATATTTGTTTGCATTTTAGCCTTTTTATTATTTATTGTGGGCTACGAAATGGATCTTTAGCCAAATTACGTGGCTTTTTATTCGAACAAGTTTGTATCAGTTATGGGATCCACTTTCGGTACTAATAAGTGCTGACGAACAAGCATCGAGTAAGGTATTTACAAAATGTTCAGTATTTGGTGATTTTTTAATTCGTTTTTAGCATACGTTTCTACTGCTACTCCAAAACCATCTATAACAAGATGCCATAAAAAATGTAAAGAAGAAGAAGAAAAATGGCATGAAAAAAATAAAATTCCAGTATACGAAAAAGCCCATACTGCATGTGAAAAAGAACGAGATCTATATGTTTTGCAGCAACAATTATTTAGTCACAAAGATTTATATCCAGATATAGTTTCAGCAATGCCGTGTATTCGGTACGGCACCCTTTTTCTTTAATCTTTTAAATTATGATTTTGCTTGTAGGCCTTTTTATCTAAAAATGATTCCGCATAGCAATTTACTGTTGATTGCTATAAAGACAAGGGTAAAACCACCTTCTACATGCTACTTTACACATAACACGCGAATTAGAGATATCGTTTACGAAAATGAAACTACATTTCCATGCCAAAAATTATATTTAAATACCTTGAGTCGACGCCCGCTACAAGGCTGTTATAATGAACATCCTTTGGTTAGTATCTCTAGGCTTATTTTTAATTCCTCTTTGTATCAATTTGTGCTCTTGTTCCAGGAACAAGAGATAACTGAATGTGGGAGGTCTGCGAAAGTCTATTTTAATATTCACTTAACTGTAATTGGTATTGCATTTGTTATGGCGCAATCATGTATGTACATATAAAAAATACAATAATAAGTAAACTATATTTGTATATTTAAAAAAATGCGTATAATATTAGATTATGCCTTATAAAAGAAAATTCGAATATTGGATTTTCGTGCTCAAAAGTTTTTGTAGTGGTGCTTGAAGGTAGGCCCATCAATAGTAACTCTGTTAATATCCACACAAGCAGCTTCCACGGAAGATGTCATTTGAGGGGGACCGCAGCTAAATACACCGACCATACGAGCCTAAACATTTTTGTGAAGTCAAAATTGACATTTGGCTTGTGTACTTACGTCGTTGTGCAGAGACTGCAGGCTTTTGAAGAACGTCTTGAAATTGGGCCTCCCAAAGTGAGTCACTGCTTCCAAGTTTGTAAACAGCGATTTATTGGATATCTTTTGGTAGTGTCTTTCGCAGATATACAGCAAAATCGTTCTCAAGTCGAACTTCTGGTAAAACTGAGTGATGAATATGTGACAGCTCACAATTTTGTTCTCGTCGGACTTCTCCAAGTTTCGCAAAATATCAACTAACCATTCAAACTGTTTTTGTGTCCTTGAGACCCAGATGAAGTAAATCTGAAGAATGTTTATAATTATTATCTATCTTGCTTTATTAATAACTTGATCAAACTTAATAAGTAAAACTAGGAGAAAATAACTTTATTAGTGGGGCAGAAGATTTTAGTTCATAATAAACAATTTATTATAGTTTTTATGATTGTTGAAATTTAAAACATGCAATAGTAAGCAATAAAATATATTTGAAAGGAAAAGAAGGATGCAAAATATATAAATGTAATATAGTGCTAGTTAGGAAATGGGTGAGATTTAAAAAATGACCTAAAACGCACCAAAACAATATGATAAAAAAATATAAATAAAACCACTGATCAGAAATTTTATTACATTTACCTATCCCATTCTTACAAATAATTGCAATTTAATAAAAAGTGTAAATATATAACAAAATACAATAAAAAAGGGATAATATATTTAGGTAAAGATCAATAAAGAAAAGAAAAATGAAATTAAAAAACATTTTTTTTTTTAGAAATGTGTAAAGTAATACCTAACAGAAGAAAAAGATGAATAATGTAATCTACCATAGAAAGAATATGACACCATTAAGAATGCAAAAATAAAATCTAAAAATTTAAAAAGATCCGGAAATAATGGTAAAATTAAACAAAGTGGACAAATCAAAATAAAAAATCATACCGTAAATTCGTAAGCGTAGTTAGTTCTATTGATATTTGAAGAAAAAGCATACATGTACCTTTTTGCACTGAGTTTTATGTTTAATGTTGGCTTTAAAAACGATATCTTTTAAAATACTAGCAAAAGGCGTTACTCCAATACCTCCACCAACGAGTACTGAAACGTCGTATCGATACCAGTCTTGATGTCCTTCTCCATATGGACCATCTAAATGTATCTACAAAGTTTCAAATTATACAACCTGCAGTTTATAAAATTAAAATCTCAAATTCACCTTAGGTAAAGGATTATCAGATATAATAGTGTTGTCATACAGAGTTCTTATGTTTCTGGTCCATGGGCCAACAGATCGAATATGTAATGTTAAATTGGTTTCATTTGGGCTCGATGTCAAGGTGAATGGGTGGTATTCGTTGCTATTTAAACCAAGGCAGGCTATCCGCACCCACTGTCCAGATTTATATTCAAAGTTTTCTGGGCGTTTGAATTCCAACATAGTTACGCCTTAAATTTAAAGAAAGCGTATTTCGGCCAATCTTGGCATTATTGATATTTAAATACTTACTAGACGGCAGAATTTCAGCATGCACTACCGGAATTTCCACTTTTTTTCGACTGACACTTACGAGCATATCCAGCGTGAAAAATATTACTGGCCCCAAGAAAAAGTAATAGAAAAAGGGTTCCTATAAAAATTACAGATCAACACATCTTTGAAAAATTCTTTGTGCATTACCTGAATAAGTCGCCCAGTTCCGTGTAACACCATAAAAATGAAGAACACTGTGTAGAGATTATGGGTATACCAAAACCAATTATACAATCGCCTCCTTACAAAAGTTTGCGCGAAAAGGTATATAAGAATGGCAATGACAGTTAAAATGATTCCTGTAATGCCAGTCATAGTTTCCCAACACCAGTAATGGAATTTTGGTAATTCATGAGTACTTAAAGGTAAAAAATTACATTAACATTTTACCAATTTTCTTAAGACTAACTTACGCGTGGAAGTAGTTTCTGAATAAGCAAGTTAAATCATCTGCCGTTTGTGTTGAAATGTGGTAAAAGTTGAAAGCATGACCAACGATGTGCATAACTATAAAACAAAAATTTGATTATTACCTTAAATTTTATATTGTAATAAGCAAAAGAAAATGAAACATACTTCTAACTTTTAAAAATAATAAAATATTGCTATTAAAAAAGGTAAAAAGTTTTTTATATTACTAATAGAATATTAAAAGGACGCAGATAACACATAGCTGTTTATTGAAATTGCAGGACCATTAAAAACAAATTAAATTGCATTGCACCTTATATATTAAATTAAGTGTTTTATCAAAAAACAATTGAAGTTTCAGAATCATATGTTCATGTCTGTCTGAAAATTGATTATATCTAGTGGAAGTAGTAATACCACGTGTAAAAAAAAGCACAAAAACGTTTTCAACCATTCAGATTTAGCACGTGTAACTTACAGGGTGTAAGAATGCCTAGTCCTCGACAAAGAAGTTAGCGAATTTAAAAGAGGACATAATATTGACGGTGTTCCTTTGCGAGAAATAGGATTGAGAGTTAGTCACCATAACAGTATTGTGGGACAAATATAGAACCAGTGGGTTGAAAAAGGTACTCATTCAAGAAAACTAGGATCTAGACCCTACCGGGAAGACCATCATCTTCAGACGCTTACGATTACAAACCGTAGCACTATTTGAATTGCTTTAGGGTAACAATGGTGAACTATTAACTGAACTAACAGCACGACGTCCTTTTTTATGACTACCATTGACTTTTCTGTACCGGCAACAAAGATTACAATAAGCAACGGAAACCAATTTGTGAACACACGAATGGCTATTCTAATAATCTAGATTTTGTTTAAAATATAACTATGGTCAGATATTAATATGCCGTAGACGTGAAGAAGAGGAGCAAGAAGATTGCATTTGTACGAAATATGCAACGTTAACTATATATATTATAGTACAGGAAGCTATTACTTCTGATAGTAGATCACCTTTTGTAAAAATTAGAAGTAACATTACCAATCAGACTTACATCGACGCTATCTTACAGTCCGTGATAGTTTATTTCTTTCAGAAAGTATCTCAAGCAATCTTTTAGATAACGCTCGATTAGATATGGCACATAGTACATGTCCTCATTATGATTTGTCCTTCAACAAGACAGTGAAAACTCTCCCATGGCCGGCCCGATCACTTGACTTTCCTCCGATAAAATATTCCTAGACTATCACTGTTTGAAGGGTACAGTGCTATCCATGGCGTCCAAAAGATGGAAAAAAAATAAAGCCGGCCACAAGAGCCCAATCTGGGGCCATACATAATTAAAAAAAAGTTTATGGAAAATGTTTTTTAATTATTTGTCTTTTACTATGATACAAATCTGCAAATTTTCAGTTCTTAATTTGCATTCTTTCTTAGTGCTGCAATTTCAGTACAGAATAGTATAGTAGTACCGCGATTGTTACCACAAGAAATACACTATCTGCGTCTACATGAATAAATAGGCAATTCAGACTTTCCTTATCTCTAATTTTACTTTATTTGGCCAATCACCAACATCTCAAGACTTATGCTTTTTTCCATTCTTAACAACAATTTAAATACTAAGCATTTCTAGTTGAAGAACAAATTGGAAAATCATGTACTATTACTTTTTGGTCAAGGGTTGTTCCATATTTACTCTTTACATTAAAAAAAAATTATTTTTCTTTTAACCAACTGTTGATTAACTACCAAAAGCATCTAACATTGTACCTTTTCATTTTGCGGAAATAATTAGTTAATCTATAAATGCCTGATGATATATGTCAAAGATTTTGACTTAATAAAGTATGCTCAGTTTTTTTCTTCTTAGCTAAATGATAAAAATCAAAATTGGCTGTTTCATGCCCTCAAAATATTTTTGAGGCTATGTATTGTTAGACTAATTAGTAAAATGATGGTTTTAACACTTGGTGGATATGGCAACCATAAAGACATTCACAGATATCAAGTACTTGAGGCATCATATCTCATGTAAGGAGCATCGGTTATCAAAAGAAGTTTAAAAAGTAAAAAATGAGAAGGTGTAACTTATTATTTACAACCAATAAGATGCCATTTTGTAAATCCTTATCTAGTATAATTAGATTAGAAGTTTAAATTTTTTTACTATCATATGAAGTATAGGAACGGTTTAAAAGTATGTAGAGAACCTATTTTAAAGCATTAAAAAAATAAAGAAACATGTATAACGCACATAAGTACAATATTTAAATTGGAATGAAATCTAAACGGCTTCCATACAAGTTATCAATGGAACTAGCCGTATTTAATTTATCTAAACAATAATCACAATTATCTTAAACAATTGTAAAAAGAATTTAACGGTATATCTACTTACTTGTAAAGAAAAGTGCCCAATAAGCTACATATTTGTGTAGTTCTATAAATGAATCAAACGGAAAGTAGATTCCCAACGCAGTGTCACGCAAAAACGTAATAGTATTTCGGCACATTGTCACTAGCAATGAAGAATACGTAAACATCATTGCAGATGCAGCTCCTCTGGTGACTGTAACGCCATACCCCGCAATTCTTCTTAAACCGGAATGTTCTCGTTCCACAGAATAATCTGAAAATTTTGACATTATGACTATATTTTACTATCATAAAAATATTCAATCCATGGCTCACATTTTTTAAAGTCACCACTATTGTAAAACAGAAAAATAAATATTAAAATAATTCTCGGTAATACTCTCAAATATTAAAAAGCAAAACCTGTAAGAAGAATCATGGCTGTAAGATAACTGTCTACAGTCTTATAATAATATAGAAGCATATAGAAGACCATTAAAATAAAACAAAACTCTACGCTTTAAACCAAAATAAAAAAGATTGGATCATGAAAATCTCTTTCAAGCTTGCAAGGATCGTTTCAAATAAAAAAAAAAACTTCCAAGAGAAAGCGTAAAACCCGAGGAAGAAGAAAGTATGTCAATATCGGATAGGTACTGGATTATACTGCTAAAGAATTAATGATAAAGTAATTGAAAACTTCAAAATAACTGTTACAAAGACACTTTACTGATTCTAATTATGATATTAAACAAAAGCAACCATACGTTGCAAGGCGATATGTTGCGGAAATTAGTTGCACCAAAATTGCAGAGATTAACAGGTTATTATTGTTACAAAAATAGTGGAAGGAGTGGGGGAGAAAGTCCAGAAACCGGTATGGCGCTTACAAATAGTGTAAGGTCTACAGCTTTTCCCAGTTGAAGACATGAAGAGACACATCCTTTTCGAGGTAGCTCTGTTAGAATAAAACACAACGGATATAGACCAGACAAGATCGATAAAAAATCCTGCTATTGGGTATAATTAACCTCAGTTAGCAGTTTTACTTAAATGCTCCAAAACGGGTAAAAAAGGCAAAGTTGATGGTAAATGAAAATAAGTGTATGATAAAATTAACGTAGTAACATGGGTTATAAGTGTAGGTTTGATACTGAAGCACAATTTAATATAGTAATAAAGAGGAGAGCATCAATGTAATGGTTCCTAAACCAAAAGAAAATTACGAGAGGGCCTAAATACTGATGATTATCAATTAATATAAACTGGAGTAAAAACAGGAAATAAACTCCAAAGCTGGTGTAGCTATACTAATCGATAAACGTCAATAAAAAATTTATTATGGTTGACTTGAAGAGAAAGAAAGACCATCTAACTGTAATCAAGTATATTCCCCAGAAGATGGTAAGAATATAAAAATGCAAACGTTTTACGGCGATTTTCAAAACGAATATAATTACATTGATAAAAACAACTTTGTTATCCTAGCAGGTAATATAAATACTAGAATAAGAATAGCAGGAATAAATGAAATAATTAAAAACTAAACAGAAGCATTAACAAACAATAGCTTAGAATTGTGTCAATTTGCGACACTCAGTGATAGTAAATATATTTTTTGAAAGAGATTTATTAATAAGTACATGTAGACAGCCAGAAGAAGACAGAGTATTATCGATTATAGTATAGTAAACCAGAAACTAGGCAAATTAGTTAAAGTGGAGACAGATATTGGTTCTGACCATTATTTGGTTAGAAGCAAAATTGCACCGCCACCACCTTGGGTAAGAAGTTCTAACAAGATAGAAAACAAAACTGATGAATCATGCAAGATTTGTTGCAAGATGCTTCTATTAAATATCTGTACCAATACACAATATTTAACAGATATAGACGCACAGTCCGCAATAGAGAAAAGATGGTTAAATTTGAAAAATACGATACATAAAATAGTGTACTAAGTGCTTGGTAAAAGCAAAAAAACTACAGAAAAAGAGGAATAAAGCTTTCGAATTGGGACATTAAGGCTGTAGAGCAGAAAACTTATAAAACTTATTTGGCCAAACAAACTCCCGAAAATAAAAAAAACTTAGAAACAAAAAAGCAATACAGCTAATGCGCAATGCAAATCATGAAAGCTGGGTACGATATGCATGTCATATAGAAGACGGTGTCCAAAACAGACAAGAATTTGTTTTTAAAATTGTAAAACATTTCAATGAAAACAGGAAAACATGTCAAAAATAAATATAATACATAATAATAGGTGAACTGAACACTAGAAAAATCTATGGTCAAATCCACAAGTAACACGTGCAACAAAAAGGACACAACCAGGAGCAATAGCAATGTTGATTACATAATTATAAGTTTGAAAACGCATTAAAAAGCTTGAAAATTAAAAAAAAATGCAGGAATGCCTTTGATGTATAACTGTGTAAGTATGGAGAAATGCTTCTTAAATTTAGATTGTTAGATCGGCTTAAACCAAATTTGGAAAGAAAGGCAAATATCAAAAGGATGGACAGTAGCAAAAATAAGGAAGAAAACCGAATGCATATGAATAACTATAGGGACATCAGTTTACTAAATTCAACTTGCAAAATATACTCAAGTATAATAACTGCAAGAATGCAAGCAATTGCAGAAATGATTCGCGAAGAAGGACAAATCGAGTTCCGCAAAGGATGCTCATGTATAAACTCAGTATTCACTTTGAAACAAATAATAAACAAACGGACAGAAATAAAATTAAAAGCTTTTGATAGAGTCCTTAGACGTGAAATGCAGAAAGTATTAAAGAACAAAGGGTTTTCCAGACATCTAATAAAAGTATTCAAGAGCTTATATAAACACGTTATAATTGAAAATAATCCTAGTGGAGATACACAGAGGATTAATATAAATCAGAACATAAAACAGGGATGCTGTTTGTCTCTTCTACTATTTGATCTATATATAAACTATCTCATTAAAAAATAGAAGAAGAAAGCACCACCGAGAATTCAGTTACAGTATACCAAAACAGTGAATACCTTGCTTTTTTGCATCAGAAAATAATCCACAAAAAGCGATACACAAACTAAAGGTCATTCGAAGGAGTATAATTTTAGAAAAGAACTAAAAACGTGTTTAGAATTGACGACAGCCGCTTGAACAAACAGGTTCTATAATACAATCCACTACTAAAGAGGGATGTAGGATGTCCTAGAAGGTGTACAGTTAAATCGGAACAGGACAGAGGGCCTAATCTATGAAGATAATGATGATGACATTAATGAGAAAATATGTTACAACAAAATAAAAAGCTTATTTGCAAATAAGTACCTGAAAAATGCAAAGATAAAAGTGACAAGGAGTGGTTCGACAATGAGTGTACAAGAGTAGTTGAAGAGAGGCGAGAAGAAAAACTAAAATGTTTAAATGCAAATTCGGGGCAAAACATCAAGAAGCAAGAAGAAAAACTAAAAGTGTTCTTCGGAAAAAGAAGCGAGAATACTTAACAAGAGTAATAGACGAAATAGAAGAAAGCTATAAAAACCAAAACATGCGAATGTTCTATAAGTAAACTGACCAAATGGGGAAAAGTTATCAACCGAAAACACTATTTGCAGAAAATAATAAAGGTGAGTTGCTAGGAGCAGAAACAGACATATTAAAAAGATGAGCCAAACATTATAAAGAACTATTGACATAGGAAGATAAACCTATCATGGACAACATACTTTTAAATGAACCAAAAAGAACTTTAACTCCCACAGCTAGAAGAGGGAGAGGAAATTATAAAAAATCTAAAGAATGGCAATAGCCCTGGAAGTGATGAAATCCCTAGAGAACTACTAAAATATGGAGAAAAGAACTGGCATAAACTAATAACGAAAATTTGGGAAAAATGCGAAATACCAAAAGAATGGAACAAAAAGGGCAGGTTCTTTGATGAAAATACTGAAAGCAAAAGAATTATCATATGCCCCAAGGATTCGACTCTACCAAACAGTAATCAGACCAGAGGCACTATACGCAAGCGAAACATGGGTTTTGAGGGTAGGAAAATTGAAATTTTAAAAAGGAGAATATTAAGGATGATTTATGGGGGCAAACTCCGCCATTGCCGGTCCCAAGCCCGTATGAGAAAGTGAGGAGGGGGAGGAGTATCAACCTCGTTAAAAAACCTGGGTTCAGCTGGCTCCGGCTGATAGCACCCAGTAAGGGCCTCTTCCTAGAGTTACAGGATGAAAACCGGTCAACGGACTCATAATATACGAGTGCGGAAGAACCATCAGCGGGAAGATTGGTCTCGTGAATCCCGTAGAAGATAGCCAATCTAAGGGAAGAAAACCCTGACAATAAATTACCTGGCCCTCCAGGTTGGGGGTTGGGGCAATGGGCCAGCACCCCATTACTTGTAAAAATCTTAAAACAAAGTAGAATAAAAAATTCGTTTAAAACAAACAATCTCCGGGTGGGAATCCACACTTCCGATTACGGAAGGAGCCCCGTAGGATACGGAGGGGGCAGTTCTACGTTTGTGAAGAGTAATGCCAAAAAGTTCAATATCAAGAAATCAGATGGAAGCCGAATACAACGAAAGAATTGGACAATGAATATAGGAACTTGGAATATACAAGGACTAGCAACAAAGACACAAGAAGTATTTGCCGAGATAGAAGAAATGGGAATGGACGTAATTTCTCTGACAGAAACAAAAAAGAAAGGAACGGGAATAGAGGAAATAGGACAATACTTACACATGTGGAGTGGAGTCCCAAAAAACGAAAGAGGAAAAAAGGGAGTTTCTACGGCTATTAAGAAGAAATATGGAAAACAAATAAAAAGTTGGGAAGCAGTAGACGAGAGGATTATCAAAGTTAACCTCGAGAGTTTTAGATATAGAATGACAATTTTAGGAATATATTCACCTAATGAAGACGATAGCCCCACGAACAAAAACCAATTCTATAGTAAGTTAGACGATATAATAAATGAACGTGGTACGCGACGAGAAGTTCTGTTACTGGGCGATTTCAACGCGTGGGTAGAATGCAAGACGAACGATAAAATCGTAGGACAATTTGGTGATGCCAAAAGAAACAGTAATGGGGAAAGGCTTATAGGTCTATGTGAAAGTAACAACCTAAAAATCCAAAATGGTTTTTATAAACACAAGAAAATTCATACATATACTTTTGAGGAACATGCACGACAACGAAGAACAATCATTGACTATGTTATAACTCGACAGTATTCTACCGGTAGAATGCAGGATGTTAGAGCTTACAGAGGCCCGACATGCGGAACGAATCACTATTTGGTGAAAGCCAAAATAGTGTTTTCACCCAAAGGGCAAAACAAGGTAGTAATACCAAAACAGACAGAGAAAATACAACAAGTCAGATACAACATACAAAGTCTACAACAAAGTAGCATACAATACATATATCAAAATAGATTGGATCAAAAACTTAACGAACATCTACAAGGATCAAACACAGAGATGTATGAGCATTTAAGAGCAGGCCTACAGCAAACCGCAAAAGAAGCCTTAGGAGAAGAGGTTAGAGAAAAACCAAGAAATTATTGGATAAACGAAGACCTAATGGAGGAAATACGCTACAAAAGAACTATATACAAAGTGGCTAAATACTAAAGAAGATGAAGATAGAGATGCCTATAAGATCCAACAAACTAGAGTAAGACAATTGATAAAAACTACAAAACAACAAACGTGGGAAAAAAGTGTAGGAGATAGAAAGGTTCATAGGATGAATAATGACGACAGAGGTATGGAAATTCATAAGGAATGTAAAAGCTCCACATCGAGAAAAACAATGATACAAAATATTCCTGCCGAAGAATGAAAACAATACTATTTAGAGCTACTCACCGAGAAAAGACCTATATTCCAAGAAACTACGATGACAGAAGGAAGAACGATAGATATTAACTACATAGAAATACAAGAAGAGCAAGTAATTAAAGCAATTAAAGAAATGAGAAATGGAAAGGCTCCCGGTCCAGGAGGAATCCCGTTGAGTTGGTAAAAATGGAACACCGAAATTGTATAGGATGATAACAAAACTTATGAATAAATGCATAAATGAGGAAATATACCAAATGAATGGAAAACAGGATATATATCTCAATACACAAGAAAGGGAAAAGAGACATCTGCGACAACTACCGAGGAATAGCAGTTACAAGTACTTTTAGCAAAATATATGGACGAATTATTCGAGACTTAATTGAACAACAATATCAAGCCGAAGAAGCGGAAGAACAAAGCGGATTTAGGGCAGGCAGATCATGTTTGGATAACCTGTTCTGTCTAACACAAATTGTGCAGAAAAACTAGCAACCGGCAGAGAACTGCATTTAGTATTTCTCGACATATCAAAAGCTTATGTAAACGTACCCCTGAAAAACTATGGGACGTAATGGAGCAGCAACATCAACAGTACATTAGTCAGGGCTGTGAAGAACCTATATGACAATCAAACAGCGAGAGTAAAGGTAGGAGCGGAACTGACAACAGAATTTGAAGTTACGAAAGGTCTAAGGCAGGGTTGCTGTATCTCACCGACGTTATTCAAGATATATATAGAAAAAGCACTCGAACAATGGAAAAGGAAAAGTATGGGAATGGGGATACCACTGGACGAGGACACTACATTATATACGTTGCAATTTGCCGACGACCAAATTATTATGGCACAAGAAATAGAAGACATTGAATACATGACAAGGAAAGCTATAGAGGAATATGATAAATGGGGGCTTAAAATTAATGTAAATAAATCAGCATATCTTAGTATAGGATATGAACAAGACGCTTTAACCTTAGAAACAGGCGAAACTATACCGACATGTGAAGAATACAAATATTTGGGAGCAACAGTAGCAAAACAAGGATTATATAACACAGAGGTAAAAGAGAAAATAAAACAAGGCCGGAAAGTTATAGGTGCGCTAACTGGTATACTTTGGGATGCAAATATAAGCAAAAAGAATAAAAAACAAATATACTCCGCTATGGTACAAAGTGTGGCACTATATGGAGCCGAAATCTGGCAACTCTCGGAACAACATAAAAATCAACTGAAAGTAATGGAAATGGACTATTGGAGAAGATCAGCGAGAATATCTCGAAGAGATAGAGTCAGAAATACAAGGATACGTGAAATAATGGATACAGAAAGGGACATCTTGGAAGAAATTGAAAAAAGGCAACTCTTGTGGTACGGACATGTCGAAAGAATGGGTAACAGGCTCCCGAAAAAAGCAATTCAGTGGCAACCAAGAGAAAGAAGAAAGAGGGGACGGCCAAGAAGAGGTTGGAATGAGGAAGTAGGAAGCCTGAAGCAAAAGTGGGATATCCTGCAAGGCGCTTGGATGAACAGAAAAGAATGGAAAAAAATATTGAACTCCGGAAGACCCAGATAGAGGTTAAAATACGGAAAGAAGAAGAAGATTTATGGGGGCATAAAACCAGGTGAAATATGGAGAAGAAGAACAAACCAAGAGTTACTGAACTTGTACAACAAGACCAGTATAATTTCATTAATCAGGCAAACCAGAATTAAATGAATAGGACATTTATCAAGCATGAGAGAGTACCAAAAACGGTCACTTTTGAGAAAATGCATGGAAGTACAAGAAGAGGAAGACCAAGGAAAACCTGGAAAAAGTACGTAGAAGAAGTTTTGCTAGAACTGAAAATACCTGATTGGAAAGCACATGCCACAGACAGAAACAAATGGAAAAAAGGGGATAGAAAAAGCCATGGGTCTTAAAAGCCTTTCAAGCTGATAGAGTAACTGCAAATATGATAAAATTTATGGAAACAATCTAAATTAATATACTATACTTACAATACGATCGTTCAGCAAATATAGCCCATAATACCAATGTATACAAAAATTTCCAAAACATATCTTTGGCATTCTCTTCAATATATCTAAGAAAGGCTATATACTTTTTAGGTTGACTTGGAACAGTTTTTTCTATGCCATCATCTTGCTTTTGATCAATAACTTCACTTGTGTGACGTGATCCGCTGACACCTTGTAGTCTAGCTTTTATATCTGCTGGATTCCTAAATCAAACATTGCTTGTTTATATATAGAAATTTTAAATGGCAAATTATTATTATCTTTTATACATAGCGATTAGATGGAATTATAATTAATATTTTAATTAAGCAATCAAATAATTACAGATGCTACGTACTCATAAATATTTTCAATGGTATTCCTTGCATTATCAAGAAACGTATTTTTATTTGCGTTAGGGATACCTTGGAAGCCCAAATTTGCTTTGTTCAATTTTTTTATGTCATTACCTATAACTTTCTTAAAATCATCAAACGTTAGCTGAGTCTGAAATATAAATAATTAATGTTTTGTTTTTTGTGCAAGCATTTCTTCTTACTTTATTGTACAATCCGACAGAAGTTAACATAGTCCTAATAGTGTCATTCAGAGCCATAGTTTCGATTTTTCCCTCAACTGTCTCCAAGAAAGACCTGAAATAAAACTCATTTTATTAATAATCGATTCATTACAAAACCATTCTTACTTGAACATGTCAGTGAATTCTGAAATAGTTAACTTCCCTAAACCATTGATATCATACATATCAAACAATAGTTTGGCTTTCTTGTTTTCATCCCCCTCAGCAAATATGACAAGCAAATCCACAAATTCTCGGAATGATATAAAGCCATTCTTATCTTTATCTATTAAATTAAACATTCTGAAAACGAACTCTGCATCTGGTTTCATTCTTAATGCTTCAGCGAATTCACTTAGGGTTAATTCGGTGTAGATTATTTGTCTCGCTAGTTTCGCATCCACCTTCAGAATTTCATCCCTGGAGTGTTGTATCTTAAAAGCCTGTAATAGCGAGAATGAGTATTTCTGTTAAGCTCCGTATTAGAAAAATTACTTGAGCAAAAACCACCCTAAAGAACATTTCTAATTGTTTTTGACGGTCTTCTTTGGTAACAGCAATTTTTAAAGCAGCTTTTAAAGAAAAATTGTTTATGATTTCTCTGGACACATTTATAGTGCTTACAAAAGTTTCTAACGCATTATAAAAATTGTCACATAAGTAACTAGAATCGAACTGTAGTACCTAAAAACAAAAACAGGAAATAATTAATAAAACATGCCTCCTTAAAATGCTTACCAGATCATAATCTTGAGCAGCTTTGACAATTAAATATGGTTCGTCAGTTATTACGTAAATGCTGATATTACATTTCTCATAGTTTAGATCCATTGCTCGCAAAAGATTTCCTTTATGAGACATAACACATATTTGTTTTGAATTTGTATTTAAAACAATTGCTACTGGTTTTAGAGGCAATTTTGGGCCACTCCACTCTTTAACTAAAATAACATTTACATATATCAATATTAAAGTCCAGTGCAAATATAATTCTTTTATTTACCTGTAAATACTTGATGATTGATATGTTTTTCTTGTATAAAACTGTTTCTAACGTGATCATTTATCTTTAGTTGTATTTGTTCTGCTTCTTTCTTTTTTAACCGCATCAATAAAAATATGACCCCTATAGTTCCTATAAATACACGCCATTTTAACAGTAAGAATAATTTTATTTCTCTCGTAACTTGTTACCTACTAAAAATGTCCCCAAACCAATGAATGTTAAGATAAATGATGCTTCACTATTATAAAAATAGTCATATGAAGTTCCTTGGACACAAGATTCGTTGAGATTGGTACTATTTAGTTGGGGAAGATGGGTGCAATCGAAATGAATAAACGTAGTTGGAGAAGTTCGATTTTTACATTTAGATGTTTCCACCTTATTTTGACAAGAAGCTGGTATAGATAAATCTACAAAATAAGTGAAGTTAAAGTTTAAATTAATATTTTAAAAATCTGCTGACACAACTGTAATATTTATTTTAAAATTGATATTAACAAATGTTCTATCAAAGTCCTAAATATATATTCTAACTATCAGATCATCCAATTACAATTATGTCAAACGCTTTACACTTTAGGTTAACAAAAAAATGTATATGAAAATCACTTATGACTGATTTTAGTTATTCTGGTGGTGAGGCTTTAAAGCCCCGCGTGGAAACATAGCCTGCGAACTGAACGGTTAATTTAAAAAATATGTAATTATTTTTAACGTTCATTCCTAACTGTAGCCATAAAGGTAAAGATATAGCAAGTGCTGTAATATCGATTATAGATTTTGTAAGTCTTGATTCAATGGCTAGAATAAGAGAAGTAAATCTTTTGCACGGGCCATTTTTTACAACTGCAGCTGCGACGAGCAGCAAATATTCAGATGAATTTTTTTTAGAAGAACAAATCTACAACTTAGGTCTTCAACGAAAAGTTAGGGTATCTTATAGTTTCACCTTAAAAAGAACTCTTTTTCTTCGTCTTCTTTCTCTTCTCCCATCTACCTCACGGTGTTGGGGTTTTGAGCCATCGGTTGTAAGCGTTTCTATCCCTTGCCAGGATCTTTATTTGTTCTATGGTCTTGCCTCTTTTCCTTGCCACTTCTCTGATGTTGTCTTCCCATACTTTTCTAGGCCTTCCTCTGGGACGCTTTACTTCATCTTTCATTGCAAACACTTTCTTGGGGTACCTTGTCTCACTCATTCGTACCATATGTCCAAACCATTGAAGTTGTTTTAATTCTATGTTTTCTACTAAGGGTTCCTGATCTAGTTCGTCTTGTACACTGCGATTCTTTACACGGTCTCTTCTTGTTTTTCCAATTACCCGTCTTAGGTACTTCATTTCTGTTGCTGTTATTTTTGATCTGTGTTTATCTTGCATTACCCATGATTCGGCTCCACATGTTACGGTAGGCACGTAGATTGTTTTATATAAGTGCATTTTGCTTTTCTACTTAATTCCTTTTTCCTATTAAGGTATTGTTTATTTGATAGTAGACTTTGTTAGCTTTATTTACTCTGCTTCTTATTTCTTCGTCAATTTTCCCATTTGCACTTATTCTTACTCCTAAGTATTCAAGTTCCTCTACTTCCTGCAATTGTCTTCCTTCTATCTGTATTTGCATTTGCCTTGCTCTTTCGTTTTCTTCTCGCGATATTTTCATAATTTTACTCTTGTCCGTATTTATCTGCATCCCCTTCTCTTCCAATCTGTTCTTCCATGTTGTTACTTTCCTTTGCAGTTGTCCTTCACTTGTTGCGATCAGAATTATATCGTCGGAATATAGTAAGTCTTGTGTCAGTACTGGGTAGAGATTCAGGTATCCCAGGCTAGTATTTCTGATGTCTTTTTTACATTGTTCGTTTATGTAATCCATATATATCACGAAAAGTAGGGGGCTGAGACTATCCCCCTGTTTTATGCCCTTTTCCATCTTGAATTCCGTAGATGTTTGCCCGTTTAGTCTTACTGAGCCGGTACTATTGGTATTTACACTTCTTATTACTCGTTTTAATTTTGGGCTTACCTCCAGATGGTCTAGTGCTTCCCATATATATTGGTGTGGTACTTTGTCGAATGCAGATTTTAAATCTAAGCATGCCAAATATAGTGTTTTGTTTTTATCTATTCTTTTCTCTGATAGCGTTCGAAGGGTAAATATGTGATCGTGGGTTTGTCTCCCCGGTGTGTATGCTGCTTGTTCATCTTGTATTTTATTTCCTATTTCTACTCTTAGTCTGCTTTCTAAAATTCTTGAGTATACTTTGAACGCTACTCTGATAGACATATAGCTCTGTAGTTGTCACTATTTGTGGAATCTCCTTTTTGTGTAGAGGTACAATGATATTTCTTCTCCATTCATCTGGTATATTCTCTGTGTTCCAGGCTTTCTGAAAGATTTGTTTCAGCCATTGTACTAGTATGGGCCCTCCCTTTTTTAGCATTTCTGCGGTTATTCCGTCTTCTCCCGCGGCTTTTCCATTTTTTGCTTTCATTAGGGCCGTTCTTATTTCTTCTTCAGTTATTATATCCACTTCTTCCTGTTCGTTATTGTCTTCTGCCACTATTTGTGCATTTCTATCTCCCTTGAATTTGGACGTGTAATATTCCCAGGCTTGTAGTATGTCTTTTGTTTCCGTTTGCAATTCACCAGCAGCATTTCTTATACTTCTAATCTTTTGGGTTCTATTTCCTTTTAGTCTTTTAATTATATTCCAAAATTGTTTCTGGTTGCTTATATAGTTGTCTTCAATTTTCCTTCCGAAACTTTCCCAGCTCTCTCGTTTGGCTTGTTTCACTGCTTCCTTCGCCTCATTTCTTTTTTGTGCATATATTACTCTATCTCCATTTGTTTTTGTTCTTGTACATTTTTTCCACGCCTCGTTTTTCTCCTTAATTTTCTTTTTCACTTCCTCATTCCACCATTTAGTTCGTTTTTGGTCATTGTTTTGTCTGACTATTTTGGTTCCGCATATTTCTTTTGCTGTTGTTTGGAGTGCCGCTTTGAGTTTTTTCCATACTTCATTAAGGGTTTGTTGCTGGTTGCTATTTTCATATTCTTTCAACTTCTCTTGGAGTTTTTCCTCGTATTCTCTTCTTATATTTGGTTCATCCAAAAGTTCTAGCTTAATTCTTTCATATTTTCTACCTCTTTCCTTTTTTGGTTCCTCTATGTTGGTATCTGCGATTACTAGTCGATGTGCTGTGCTCAACTCCGCCCCTCTGATTGCTTTCACGTCGTTTACGGCGTATCTCATATTTTTGGTGTATGTTAAATAGTCTATCATGCTTCGATGTTCTAGCTCTTGCACTTCATATGTGATTTTATGAATATTTTTGTGATTGAACCAGGTATTTCCTATGAGTATTTGATTTATGATACAGAAATCGAGCATCCTTTGTCCATTATCATTAATTTCACATTCCAGCCCATGCTTTCCCATTGTACCATGCCCTCTTCTTTCTTGGTTTCCTATATGGGCATTCCAATCTCCCATTACTATAACGTGTTGGTTTTTATTCTGTAGTTTCTCTGTTTCTCTCTGTAGTTCTTCATAGAACGCGTCTTTTTCGTCTACGGTAGCGTTTTCCGTTGGTGCGTATATTTGTATAATCCCCACTTTTTCTTGTAGGTTTAGGTTCATGGTCAATATTCTTGGATTTATAGCTTCCCAGCTGGTTATTTTCCTATTTAGTTCGTTACTTAATATGATTCCTACACCTTCCGTTGTACTGTTACCTCTAGGTGTACCTGAATATCTTAGTGTATACCCCTTGTCCATATGAGTTTCTCCACTTCCTTTCTTTTTTTATTTCTGATACTCCTAATAATTGGATTTTATACTTTTCTATTTCTTCGATTATTTCAGGTTCCTTCCCAGTTAAAGATGTTACGTTCCATATCCCTAATCGTCCATTTCCGAGGCTCGTTGAATTACTCTGAATCATGATACCTTGTGTGGGTGATTAGCCCAACGACAAGGGTCCCGTTACCTCGGGACAACTGGTGTCAGGTTATACCCATCAGGTTATACTCATCATCTTTAAAAACTTTGTTGATAACCCGATGGAGTATCTGTGCTGATTGATGCTAGTCAAACATTATATTATACAAATTGTACAGGGAGATTCTTGTTACTCTAACACACATTACCCATGATAGTGATCAGACTAAAGACACACAGTATGAAGCAAATGTGATATTGCAAAAAATTAAAGAGTTTTGAAACAGCATGTTTGTGGAACAACGCTCTGGTAAAGTTTAGAGAAGTAAGTGAAAGGCTTAAAGGAGAAAGTGCAGCGCAACAAAGGTCACGACTCTATACAGTACTTTAGACAAACCGGCTATTGGAAAAGTATTCTTCTAATTTGGATAATATTCCTTGAAGAATATGTTAATTTAGCAGCATTGTTGCTAAAGTATCAACAAAGAGAATAAGAATACGAAACCAAAAACATAATTAGGACCACAAAGACTTGTAGCATTATTAAAGTCGTGGCACGTAGGCGATACTGTAATGGTTCTAAAAAAATTTTAAGTGTTGTAGGTACTAACTAAACCGAAGAACGATCCTTTTTATCCCGTAAGAAACTGAAAAACTTTTTTAAATCGAAGTTAAAACAGGAAAAAATCACGTGCCTTTACCTTTAATTCATTCAAAATGAATTCCTACAGAGTCTTTCTTTCGATGACACAGTCTAAAGGTTTGCTAATTCTAAAACCAGTGTATGTATCTAATAAAAATTGAAAATCAAATAAGTGTTTTGTCTGAACAATCAATTTCTTTGTAATTTTTTGATAACGTTCTAAACATGCAAAAATGTGAAAGAAGACGGGTGAGAAATTGTCAGTCTAGAACGTCAAAAGCCATAATCAGGCTCTGATGTGGGACGAGGTGGCAAGCAGTAGGCCTTAGACGACCGCCATTATTACCCCTTGTTCGTAGTGAACACAGGTACTCAATTACTTTTAGTGATTGAGTAGGCTAGCCGTCAAGCATCTGAAGTCCAGCTTGGCCACACTGACGCTACTATTCAATAAGTCTACGTAATAAAAAATACAAAGTAAAATATTGCCTTGTTGCAAAAATAATTTATCTTTCTGACATATAGGAATGTAGGAATCAGACTTGATTTCATCGAAGGCAGGTTTTTGGAATTATTTGTGCTTGTAGTACAG
This sequence comes from Sinelater perroti, assembly GCA_036346155.1. Lineage (NCBI taxonomy): Eukaryota > Metazoa > Arthropoda > Insecta > Coleoptera > Elateridae > Sinelater > Sinelater perroti. The sequence continues at coordinate 437,535 of JARFIY010000039.1, forward strand.
CTGGGCCATGAGGTTGGTGTTTTTTGGTAGCAGTTAGAAGTAGATAATACTCATTAAAATACAAAATAAAACCTTCTGAGGGTGCAATTCTCGTTTAGGGGTGTAAAAGCATTACTTTTCATCTTCCGTCATAATGAAATAGAGTTGGGCAGATACAAAGTGGCAGCTTTTAATTGAAAAAGTTTGGGTACCCATTGGCCGAGGTTAGACATATAACCTAGTGCACGTGTGTCTGTGTACCTCACTACAGTGTATCACAAACTTGTCTGCAACATCATGCTGTCAGATGTGAATTTGATTTGACTAATTCTTGCAGCTAATTCCGATTAACGATCGTGGATCATTACGAATAATATTGATCTTTGAGATCAAAATCGCTATTGCAGAAATGACTGAACTAAAGTTGTCCTGTGAGTTCTTTGAAGATACATTCATCAAATTCGTTGTCAAAAACGAATTCTATGTGTATCATTAACTATCATATATTTTTTAAAGCGATATTATTGTAATGAAACGGTAAAAAATATTCTCTTAATTGCTTAGAGCATTAGAAAACAAAGTCAGTAGAATCTTGGTTACCAACGATTACCTTTAGAGAACTTAGTGCATGTAATGTTTTTTACCTCAAAAGCATTAAGGTTAACATTAATATTACTGAAAATTAATCCAGGTGCAAGATTATATATATATATATAGGGTCATCGAGGTAAATCCAGAATTCGTTTAAGTTGTATTGCGGAAAAATCCTGAGACTGTCATATGTGCGCGTGCAATCCACTATTGGATTACACAACAAGCTAGCTCCACATAATCAATAACTTAGGATTGTCGACAAAATGAACCGAGAATACGACTGCAGAGCTGCTATACTCAAATATTCTTGCGCCGGAAAATCGGCGACAGAAATTATTGCGTTATTTGGCTACAAAAAGACCCAAGTATACGACGCAGCCAAAAAGTACAGGAAAACTTACCACCAAGGTAAGGTAACCGGTGACAGGGTAATTTACAACAAATGATCTGATTTCAAGAGAAGTAATGAAAGAGAAGATCGATCAGTATCCTAGACGAAGCATGATTGACCTACAAAAGGAAATGGGTTTGGCGAGATCTACGGTCAGTCTAGCGATGTACCATCTGAAACAAGAAGGTGAATCGCCAAAATGGCTGTTGGATCTGCCCAAATTCCTCTGAAGTGGCTACCGTCATGCATAAAGAGTTTCCCGCCTCTGTTATGGTGCTGAAGCTTGGAGTGCTGGAGGTGGCATGCCGTCCCATTTTCTTTAAGCCTGAAGGTGATCGCCGACAGCTATATCATCGTGTTAAAGACATTTGTCTAGTATATATTTCAGCAAGCCACCATTCCAGCCCACAAAGCAAAAAAGACTCAGGCATAATTCTACAAAAATCTATATTATTGGCCCCTCGACTTCTGGGCGCCCTCCAGTCTCGACTGTAATCCCCTTGACTACTATGTGTGGAGCGTGGTCGAAACAAAGATCAATGAGAAGCATTATAACATTAAGGGCAGTTTAAGGGTTCCATTGTAAAGGTAATGAAACATATGGACAAAGAGAAAGTTCTGTTGACTTGTAGCAGGTTTACTTTCTGGCTCGAAAAGGTCGTGGTCGCCGATGGGAGCTATATTAAATAATATAATTCTTAATACTATTTACTTCTCTTGTGCTAAGTTTCACCTTTAATTCATATATATTTTTCTTGTATTTTAATGTTGTCATTTTCCAGATTTGGTTCTATGACCTTGTACAATGCATTATAGAAAAACTTTTCAGTCTCAAAAATAACAATTAAAACCTAACAAGTCTAGTGGATTTAAATAAGGCAAATTTGTTTAATTATCAGATTAACATTAATTATAAAAAGAGAGATAGCTTGAAAACGATGTTAATATTAAAAATTGAGTCAAAAAATAAAAGTAAGAATATAAAGTGTAATCACTAATCTGTTCAATTATTAACTAAGATACATACTAAAAGCAATAGAGAGACATACCAATGCAAAAAACATATTCAAAAGCAATACTTACTATCTAACGGAACGCGGAAAGGATTTTTGGATATATCATTAAAATCTAATTTCGTAACAGCCATTATAACATCATATAAAGTTATTTGTTTTATTCTATCTATTTCATCTACTGTAAAAAGGCTGCAACAAAATTTGAATTAACATAGTTCAAGATGGCATTTTTAAATTCGTTTACCCATTTTCCGTATTATTAAACCAAAATCTATCTCCATCTCGTATTCTTCTAAATTGGTCTAAAATAACAGTTTCGAAAAGTTCTCCAGGTCCATCTCCTGTTTCTAAAATTCCACCAACCCACGGATCTATATCGTCTAAATTTCCATTATAGAGCTCTAACAAGCGGGCTCGTATCTAAAATAAGTACTATTATTGATTAGCATAACTATGTACCAACCAGTAACCCATTTACCTCTGGACGAACATATTCAAAGTGGTTAACATTTGTTATCGGAGGCAAATTATAAGCTTTTCTGGCTGAATTAAAATCAGGTAAACCATGATCTCGGCCGCGCTGAATATTGATAGCCATCAGGTCTCTTCGTGGAAACTCTAAAGGGCCAAATACGTTTTGCCGCAAATCTTCCACTATTATGTGATCTTCTTCCTCGCACAATTGGTAATTCATTCCCATTAAAACCCTATCGATATCAATAAAATCGCCCTTAGAATCCTCTGTTTGAATAGCATCTTGAGGTCTCCAAAACGCATTGCATGTCCTCACAGCGTAACGGCCCCAATTCGAAAAATTATAATTGCAACCTTCTCTTCCATAATTTCGCAAGTAAACTCCTGGAGTAACTAACGTATGCCCAAATCTGAAGGCAGCAGATTGAAAGAATTGATCTATGCTAGGGTCAATGCTCGGATCATATCCGGTGTAAGGCGGAAAGTTTCTCAAATCTACCCACGCTCCCAGCCACTCGTCCATCACGATATGCTGATATGTTCCTATAACCCATTTACGAGCTTCATTAAAAACTTTCTCAGAAGGCCACTCTGGGTTATGATTGCGCAACCTTCTGGCTAGGTAATTATGCCATCGGAACCACAAAATTCCGAACGTAAGCAAAAATGTATTTTCATTGCCTCGCGGATTGCCCAATTCTAAAGAAAACAGTGTTTGATAAATATATTTATAAAACACGATTAAGCTTTATAAATAAAACATTTTTGTTGTCTCTAATGTCGTTAGAAAACCAAATAATTGAATATAAAGAATAAAAGAACGTAAATAAAAATCAGTTAAATAATACTTACGAAAAAACCTTGCTACACGTGCGATTTCATGATTTTTAATAAACTGCGCATGATGAAACGGTGGGGGAGGATTAGCCATCGGTAGTCGACGCTTATTATATTCAGGAAATAAACCGTCATGAGAATACGCCAAAAGGCCATCAGGGTCCATAGTACCATTACTGTAAGTTCGGAGTTGATCAGCCCACTGCTTGCTGATTCCATACATTAAGCCTCCATCAATATAAGGTGTGATTTCGTTGATCTATTAAACAGTGAATGATTTATAGTGTTGAATATTTCTTGAAATGTTTCTAATTGATTCATTTTTGACACATTATTATTAGGCACATCTAAGGAATCATTAAGACTTTAGTAAGCCAAAGACACAAGCAAAACCTTACACCAAAATAAGTGCAATAATATTGACCTATTCCCATCTCCGATCGATTACCAAGCAACTATACATTAATTATATGAGGAAACAAAAAAACATCAGCATTTTACATTTTTATCATTATTAATTTTTATCAGCTGTTATAATCATTTCATTAAAGTCATTTGTGTAAGTGCAGAATAATTAAAGAACGAGGGACTATGTATTGTCTTTCTAAATCAATAACTATAGTTAAGTGCTAAAAAGTATCGGAAAACATTTAAAAGTATTGTTGTAAAACAACTTTTGAAAAAAAAACATTCAATAGGTAAGACTCGAGTATGAATCAAATAAATGTTTTTTTAATTCTTAGCTCTTTAAACAAAATTATTGCTAAGGAGAGAACCTATTTTACAATAATTTCTTACAGTAATTCCCATACTCACATCTTCTAGTAAGTTAAGTTACTAAATGGCCTCGTACGTAAGTGAGGCTATTTCACTTTACAGACACGTTTATAAATTCACATTCTTCATCTTTATTCAATCAACTGGTGAAGTACATTGTAGCCTATTAAATTATAAGTTGTTACTCAGATTTATGAAGTGTAAAGTGTAAAGATTAAGATTGAACACTATCGATTGTATTGAACAAATAGATGTCTCTTCACTGTTCTCAAAAAAAATATAGTCTGCAGGTATATGATAATATTTTTTTTCTCTAAAACCGTTGAATGAATAAAAAAGCTACTAACTAAAAAAGTTTCTTAACACTTGTACTTTTCGTGGTGATAGCGTAGTAACAATATTTATATTTAGATTCCAAACTGCAATTCACATAATTAAACTTGAGTTATATTCCGCTATTGCTGGAAATAGGAATTGTCAATAAGAAATGTTGTAATGCCAAAGGATAAGAAACTGTGAATCATAAATGTTTCGAAATGGTATCAGCAGTTCGATTTTGAATACCCTAGGAGTGAATATTAACCATGTTCCGGTCGACCATCTGTTTTGGATGATGAAGGCGTGGAAGGTACTTTATATACCAAACCTTTATCAAGTATATCGTGTTGCATAGACCATAGACAAAATTGCTAAATAGGATGGAATTGAGGTCTTATGTCATTTAGCTTACAGCCCCATTTTTGCACCTGCTGATTGTGACATGTTTCTAGCTTTAATGCAATTTTTGCATGTATGCCGTTTTGAATCGTTTGAACGGATTGAAGAGGCATGCCAAGAATTCTTTCAAAGTCACAGTATGGTACCTCGGACAAATTTAACAACACCGAAAAATCATTGGTGAAAATACCTATTGTTGTTATTTTTGGCATTAATTTACGGATCGAAGTCAAGTGTTAAGAAATTTTTTACAACCTCGCAAGACCAAAATATAGAATCAGAAAGATAATATGTTGATCAGAAATTAGTATATAATAACAACCCATATCATTATCCATAATAATTTTATCATATAACCTAAAGATGTTTCTTTTAATACATGAATGATACAAGGTACCCTGAGGTCCAGAAATTTTAATTTTGGGGTGCTTTTCCCATAGATAGATGGTTTCCGATATATTAGCCAACCATTATCTGTAAAACAGATGTAAAAATAGGGACGGAAGTAATATAGAACAAATTAATGCGAGAAAACTGATAAAAACATATGGCAATTTAGAATATGTAGAGAATACGAACAAAAATGGTAGTTATGATAAAATAAAATTAGAATATTAAAAATAAATATAATTGAAACGTTTGGAAAATACAGAAATAAAAAATTCATGCCATTATCTTCTGAAGTACAAAAAGACGAGTGCTTCTGTTCATAAAAAATAAATATCAAAAAACAAAATTTGAAGCTACAAATGAAAACACAATTCAAATACATTTCAATACTGTGAGAAGAAGAATGGCAATTTTTAGAACATACAGACCAAGTGAGGATAAACCAATCCAAGTAAGACTTACAAGTAGCTTTAGACAAAAATGGAGAAAATAAAGAAATAATTTTATTGAACAATTTCAATGCTTGGGTAGGGTTAAAAGTAGGAGACCAAGTTATAGGAAAATTTGGATAGAAGAAACAAACGTCAATATGAATAAACTGGTATACTTATGTTCACAGAATATTTTGAAAATACCAAATTGTTACTATCATTATAAACACATTCACAGATATACTTGGACACAACCAACCAGAAGATTAAAATCAATTACAAATTACATTTTAGCAAACTCTACCATATCTATAATTTACTTAAAAATATATATTTTTGCATAAAAAGGCAAACCTAAACAAAAAGCAATGATTAAAAAAGGAAGAAAAAATAAAACTCAAATAATATTTGGGAAAATTTAAGGAAGAGAGTATTAGACATCTTTATAAATAAAAGTTAAATGAAAAATTACAAGAAGACTAACATAATGACAAAGTATATGACCTTATTAATAAGTTGCTGCATTAAGCAACAAATAAAACAGTTTAAAAAATAAACAGTGTGAAAAAATGAGTAAAAATGTGGCGAAATAAAATAATAGAATTAAAAGTAACAGAAAAAACAAGCATATCCCCAAGTAGCTGAGTCTTAAGACAATTTAGGCCAAAAAAGAGTATATAAAAAGAAGAACTACAGTGAGAAAACTAGTTACAAAAGAGATAAGAAAAACTTGGAACAGAAAGCGTAATTAAGTATAAATGCCGGTTAGAGGACAGATGTGCACAAAGGCTTGGAAGCTTACTGATAGCATTAAAAAAGATAATAGAAAACCATTACTATTATAACCAATATAGCAAATATTGGAAAAATACTGATTGGGCTAAAAGCACAGACCATTGAAAGTGCCAGACAAAATATGAAGAATAGAAAAGCTGGAGATGTAAGAAATATTACGGAAAAAATGTGAAAGAATGGCACAGCAAAATTAAAAAGAATAACTAAATTATTTAATAAATCTATAAATGAAAACATGGTATCAAAGAATGGACTACAGAATATACAACATCAACAAGAAAAGAGATACATGAGATTGTAAAACATTCTGTAACATCGATATATAGCCTTCTGTGTTGAAGAGCCCTACGAGAATAATATAAACATCATGAAGCTAAGAACAAAGTGGATTTCGAGCAAAGCGATCAAGTATAGGCAATTTGGTCACTCTTAAACAAATCATTGAAAACAAAATTGAATACAGAAAGAAATATAAATTTACTGTTCATAGATTTTAAAAAGCCTATGATAGCACACATAATGTTGCGGAAATAGACGGAACAAATAAATATAAATAAGAGCAACATTTAACAAAAGGCTACACAATAACAAATAGTCTGTTTTTCACACGTTTAAAAATTGGAAAAGAAATACCTAGATACGAGTACAGTCATACACAACACAAGCATTTACATTTTACAATTCGCGGATGACCTGATTGTTTCGTTCCAAGACAAAGAAGACTTGGAATACATGACTCACAAAAGCAAATAAAAATATAAAAAAGCGGGACTGTCAATGAATGTAGACAAAACCAAATATTTATATGTAAGAGCTGAAGAAGGCGAATTACTTAAAAAAATTTAAAAAACATCAATATGCAATCATTACAAGTAACTAAGATTAAAAGTAATAAAAGGTGAACGAGACGAACAAGAGATAGCCAAATTGAACAAGGAAGAAAGACAATAAAATATTGTGAAATAAGGAATAACTAAGTTAAAAATATTGCTCTATGTAGAACCGAAACATGATGAATGAACGAAGCTGATAGGAGAATTACGGCATTAAAAATGAATGTATTAACCCTTAACAGTCACTGGGTAAAATACACCCCAGCGTTTTTTTGAGCGTCAAAACGACCCAGTAAACCAATGGATATGGGTCTAATACCGCCATCTACAGTTGGTCAGCGTTACAAACTTTCATTCCCCGCCGGCAAAATATTTTTGGGACCGTTAGTTTCTACCTGGCAGTCGCTCAAAGTAGACCCTCTCGAATTTTGAGGTCTCACACCCAGTGTGATTTGAAGTTGTAAGTACATTTTAACAGTTTTTCTTTGTTAGAATTTTTTGAAAAATTTTTAACGTGTTTTTTCGCCATAAGATTTGGCGTATAATTTACGTTCACGCACGATTCGAGAGGAACTGTGCGAGGCCAGGGAAGAAGAGGCAGCTTTTGATGGTGAGGATATAGTGATGATGTTGAAGATCGCGTATCCGAAGAGTCTTCCTCTGAAGACGACGAAGAAAGTAACCGTGAATTGGAGCCTTCTTATAAATGATGAAATAATTAATTTGATCGTTCAGCATACCAACACTAAAATCGAAGATGTTTGCGCTATGATGATGGCAGAAGACAGAGATATGCAAACATATCATCATTTGACTGATGCTAATGAAATAAGGGCATACATCGGCTTGATGTACTTCGGTGGTATGTGGAAACAGTCTTCTGTACATTATGAGCGGCTATGGGATAGAAACCAAGCAATTACGCCATATAGATGCACTATGTCAAAAGCACGATTCATGTATTTGTCATCAAGCTTACGCTTTGATGATAAATCCACAAGAAATCACTTTGATAAGTAATTGTCAACAATATTATAAGCCTCATAACATTTGTACTGTTGACGAACAACTTCTTGGCTGCCGTGGTAGGTGTTCTTTTAGAATGTACATCAAGTCGAAACCCGATAAATACGGTTTAAAAATCATCAGCTTGAATGATGCTAGTATATCATATATGGTATGATATTTATTTACTCTATGATAAGTTTTTATAATTGATTTTTTGTAACATTTATTTTATTTCAATATTTTTAGTACAATGCAATACCTTATCTTGGAAAAACAAGTACTCCACCGAATCAATCGGTTTCAGAGTACTTTTTATGGGAGGTAACTGCTCCAATTCACGGTACAAATCGCAACATTACTTGCGACAATTGGTTTACGTCTGTACCGATCACTAAACGATTATTGGAGGAGCCGTACAAATTGCGTGTCACAGGTACGATTAGAAAAAATAAGTGAGAGATCCCATTGACGATGAAGAGTCCTGAAGGACCTCCACCTTCGTCGAGATATTGCTACGACGAGAAACTAACGCTTTTATCTTACTCACCGAAAAGAAATAAAATTGTTCTTCTGCTAACTTCATTTTTACATGGAGATAACAAAGACACAGATAGAAAGCCGAATGTAGTTCAGTTTTACAATAAAAACAAGGGTGGAAATGACTGTTTCGACATGCTATGCCATTTGTTCACAGTGAGCCGTAGGACGAATCGATGGGTATTTTTCGGCATATTGGATCAAGCTGCTGTAAATGCTATGATCCTATTGAAATGTAAAAACAATATACACGATATACATACCAAAGTAACGGCAGAGTCGTGCCTAGAAAAGTTGTATTTATACTTGGTGAAAGCGCACTTGCAAGAACGCTATACTATCGCATCTATACGTAAGGACTTAAAAGCCGGAATAACATATTTTGCATTTGCAGGACCGTCTTCCCACCCAAAATGAGCGTCGAAAGCTAGACAAACAAAAAAGATGCGCAATATGTCCAAGAGGAAGTGATAAGAAGACTAATTCAATGTGTCCATCGTGCCTTCAACCGATGTGTGATACGCATAGAGCGTACATGTGCATCGAATGTGCTTTTGACATAGAATAATTAATAGATAATGAATAATTTTTTTTGTTTTTTTAATATGCATTAAATACTATATGAAAATATTTTTTTGGATTTTTAAATCAATTTTTTAATTAATAAATTGCTATTTTTGTGTGTAAATTAGTTGCTCATTTTTTTCATAAAAGTGGTACCTTCAGTCTTCAAAATAAATATACTTTTTGAAACGGCCAAAAAAACTGAACATACCAGCTGAATGGGCATCATTTCAGGATTACAAACCCGCTTGGCAAATTGAAATATCTTAAAAATTAAAAAAGTTACAGCAGTTTTAGTGAAAAAAGTCAGTTTTTCGATTTTTTTTCAAGAATTTTTTTAACTATCTTAAATTTAATTTTCACATATCTAACCCATACAGTCTTTTAGTGGAAGACTTAAACTTTAACAGGATATTTTTTTTATGCTACCTACAATTTTTTATAAGCCTGTAAACACGCTGGGGTGTGATACACCCAGAATGACCGGCGCGGGATTTTATATGATAAGGGTTAAGATTTCATAGAGTAACTATATTGGAAAAAGTACTCGGCGACATAATAAAACGAATAACAAATGTTACAGAAACTATCAATCAAAATGTAAAAAAACAATTAATATGGTAAGGCCATGTAAAAAGGGTGTACGAAAATAAGTTGTCAAGAAGAATTTTTGAATGTTTTTTTTTTTCGAAAAAAGAATACATGAGGCAGTATTATAAGAAAAGCTATGAGCGAGACAAATCTTCAAAATAACAACTGTCCAGACAAAAAAATATTAAGGAAGAGTCGAAAGATGTGACAGTCTCAGCAGATACTATAGAATTAATTTATATATAATACAGGACAAGAATTTTTATTTGGATAACTACAATGAGCTTCATAGGTATCTAGTATGCTCGTAAAAATCCTAATAAAATAAGAATTTTTATAAGGAAAAACACAAAGTATCAGTATAAGAGGTATGAGCCTAGTAATATTGAGATACAATTGTCCAATTCATAGGTCTTACTGAAACTATTTATTACGGTCATTCTAGTCGAAAAGTGATCGAATAAAGTGGTTATCACAAGACTATCTTACACAACATGCTTAGAATGCTTTGGAAGAACAAATTGCTACAGACCAGATAGCCCTATAATTCTTACAGCAATTGGAACTTATAAGAAAAGAGATAATCCAAAAAGGATTCTTTATTTATAGTAAGTACAAAGGTGAATGAAATATAACTGGAATTATTTTTTTCAATTCTATTAAAACATCATAAAAATACAAACATATAAAATTATTTTTATATGATTTAGAAACACATTTTTTCCATCGGAGGGGTAGTTTTTTGATCCAAAAAATAAAGGTCCTTATGTCACCAACTAATTGCGTACAAAGGTTTCGACAAAATCGTCATCAAATCTCTATCCTCCAAGTTCTTCTTTTAGTGCTTTAAACAAATGATAATCATAGGGCAATAAGTCCAAACTGTAAGAAAGGTGTAGTCCAAATTTTCTATCGCGTTTGACCAGTTGTATGGGGATGGATACTGTCGTGAAGCAAGATAACGTCTCGGATTATCTGAGGACTGTCGTAACTTATTCTGACCTTAAGAGCAATTTTAGCAACTGTTAATCAGTGGTCATCCTCAAAAAGGTGGCAAATGCGAATAACCTCCTCATTCACGTTGGTTCTTGTGCGATGTCGGTGACTGATTTTAGACTGCTTCATGTCCTCCCGAAAATTGTTTATGGCATGCTTACACTCGAGTTTTCTTAAAGATGTTGCCCCCAAATTGTGCTTAAGCTTTCTTAAAATTGCAAATGGTTTTACGCCCTCTGTCGTGAAGAACTTGATAATAATTCTTTGCAAAACGAACGAGGGTAACTCTTGGATGTGATATCGTAATACTGACTAAAAACGGCAGTGCAAAGTAGACTAATTCTGGTTTATATTTAGTTCACCCTTATACAAGTGTATCAATTATTTATTATAATTACAGTTATTTTGACGAAAAAATTATGTAAATGTTATGTTTGTTGGCATTCTTATTATTATTCTTTGTTTGTTTTAATAAAATTTAATACTCCAAATTATTTTATATACTGTACTTTGATAGTTAACTATAAAAAAGTTGACCTTTGTAATTCATTTTGCATCAACTGATTGTAATTTTATAGCTATGCATTTTTAGAAAGATATATGCGTATCTAATACTATCTCCTGTACATTAATTTATATTAATAAATCAATAAATAATTTTCAAAATAGATTAATGCATTTCAAATAGCCCGTAAATAAATTTTCTATTAAAACAGTTCTTTATCATTTTAATTTATTTATTGCCAAACCAGTAACTTCATTCAAAAATAATCTATCTGAAATGTCCATTATTTTTTTATTTTGTTTATTTTCAGTTAAAAATTTTTTTGGTATACTTATGAGTCAAGAAAGCATTAATATTATTGCAAAAAAATAATGTACTTGCAAAAAATATAGATTAAGCACAGTAGAAAAATAACAGGACGGGGATTATGCTGCAGAGGTAGCGCTTTTCGTAGGAACGATCAATTCAAATGTCGTTTACAGGAGGATATTTTCGGCAACTGGTCCTCGAAGGATACCCAGCTTTTATTTATGATCCCTCGCGCCACATCCCGATCAATTGACTTACAGACTGAACTAAGTAGCCAGACATGGTAAAACCTGGTAGCGTCTGATCCAGAATGGACGGCTACCAACAACGTTCAATCTAAAGTGAGCGGCTGATTCTACAGGTACTCTAAGTAAGGGGTTTTGAATTAGGAATTATCATTTTAACATATGTAAAAATAATGGGGGAAGAGACAGATGAAGTAGGACAAAAAAATCATAAAAATATAAAACATCCCCTGTTGAAAATCCACACCTCAAAAGGATAAAAAAGATAAGTTGCAGAAAAACGAACAAAAAAAAGAAGGACATTAAGAATAGAGACATGGAATGTGCAAGTGTTGGCAACCATAAAGATATAAGTAATAATGGAAAATTAAAAATAAATCTTGATATAGTCACACTAATAAAAATCAAGAAAAAGGGAGCGGCCAGGAAATATACGAGAACTACGCTACCACTCATAGAAGTATGGCTACCTTATTAAAATTCATTTATACAACAAATGGCTATACTTTTCATAATAAATTTCATTTTGTTTAATCCTTTACCATCTTAGATAATATTCTTTTGAATAAAAACAATTAGTTGCTTGAAGATTTTTTCATAAGCATTTGTTGGGTCGAAAACTAGAATAAAAAAATCATAATGCTTTTATCTCTTTGAACTGTCACTCAATACTTCGAATCTCCTTTGTTTCCTTGTTTTAGATGTTTATTTATATTTAAAAAAAGCTATGTGCTGCCCGGTTTATGATCAGAGCTTGTGCCGCCTACTTGGGTCACGTCCCGTTTTGAATTTTTTCATTCAAAGGCCCGTGGTAAGCCTCTTTATAGAAACGAGTCCAGTCATTTTGACTTTACATCGAGAAGGGCTATCACTGCAAAATATCGCGAAAACATTAAGAAGTGTTTCTGACACTACAACGCTACAGAGAAACAAGAAGTCTTAGGGATCGTCATCGCCCTGGACCATCACGAGTAACATCCGATGCAGAGGATCAGTTCATCAGACTGATGAATAAGCGAAATAGAAGATGAACTGTCCCAGATATTGTTGAAGGTTGAACTGGGGGCGTGATCAGTCAGCACAATAAAGCAACGTCTTCAAGCGGGTACTCTTTATGGTCGTATTGTGGCAAAAAAAAAAACGTTGTACGGCGTCGTAATAAGGTTAAACGGTCCCAGAGGGCACAAAAGCATCCTTCCTGGACAATTGAACAGGGGCAAAACGTATTATAGACCGACGAATTCAAATTTGAAATTTTTAATCAGGAACTAAAAATTTTCGTGCATCAGTTTAATACTGAAAAGATAATCCAGGATAGTATTGTTTCGACTGTCAAGTACGAAAGTAGATTTCGTTTAGTGTAGGGGTGATTTTCTTTGTCTAGTATAGAAGATTTAGTAAAAGTTGATGGCATTATGAGAAAAGGGCATTATAAAGCAAATTTAATGAAAAACGCCATACCATATGGGTTGAGATTGATCGGGAAGGGATTCTCGATGATGCAAGACAACCATCGTGAACATACTTCAAAGCTTTGTAAGTGCTATCTAGCAAATCAAGAAAAACAAAGAATGCTCAAACTGATGACAAGGCCACCACAGAGCCCAGACCTCAACCCCATAGAGTTGCTATGGGATGAGCTGCGCAGAAACATCATATAAATTAATCTGAAATAAGGAGATCACAAAAGAAATAAAAGGAAATTTTTTTTGCACAGTTGTAGAATGTATTACAAATAGAAATGTGGCACAAAACGAACAAAATGAGGGAAACATAATAACAGTGGAGATAGATAAATGATGAAAGATTACTGAAGGCAATTATGGATTGGTTACATCTAAAGCGAAGAGGAGAAAGGGTCGACCAGCAGTAAAATGAAAAACAAGTGTCAAGAAGATGTTGGTAGAGAAAGGACTACAAGAGGAAGATGAGGAAGACAGGCAATTAAGAAGGTTGAGAACAGATAACGAAGAGAGAAAAAACAAAAAGAAAGAGGGGGTGAATATATATATATATATATATACGCACCGCGTGGGAGCACGGCCTGCGAACTGAGAGGTTTTTGGTTTCTCCCAATAACAAGATCCTCTATAGTATCACTACATAACCAATCTGAATAAACAAGATTTCAAAACGAATATTGAACACCAATAAACTGTTAAATAGAGGCTCTTTTAACTATAAAAACTATTTACTGTAGCGAAACATAAATTCTACAACAAACAATGCAAATTTGTAAATTAAACAAATACAAAAAATCCAATTTTAAGATAGCTACTGAAGTAACACCTATGTCAATGTTAAGATAATTCGTATTTTTATACTTTGAAATTAGTGTTATTAAACGGTTTCTCTATTATAACTTTTTTAATTTCTAAACAACAAAATAACATATAGCAAATAAGGTATTCGATATTACCTGTTGTCGTGGGTTATTAGGATTATATCCTGTTCGTTGATCATATCTGGTTCTTAATAACGGTAGTTCGGTATGTTTCGTTAAATTGCGGAATATGTGATTTTTTGGTATAGGAATATTGAAATACTCTGGAGGACATGCTGGTCTTTGTGCATCTAAAATTTCTTCAACAACTTGTTGACCTGTAACATATCCGCTTACCAACTATTATGACTAATAAAATTCTTTAATACCAAAAAACACTAAGAGAGCGTTTTTTCCTGTTCTTGATTTTGTGCCAATTGTCCCATTCAATAGCTGATCACTGAGAACCAGAGGATTTGGTCTTTTCGAACCTGATGGTAAATATGTGCCATCTTCATATGCAGCTGGCCATCTCCTTAACAAATGTCCGTCTAGAATTTAAGCTGATGATTTTCTATAAAACTAGTAGAAAGATATATTACCGATTGCTCCAGAATCTGGCCTGGCCAGATTATTGTACCAGCCGTCATAGCCCTCGAATTCTACATCTGTACTTCTGTAACTGTCACACGTTTTGTTGGACGTTCTTGTCCAGCATCCTGTTAGTAACCAATCTCCCAACACAAATCTGTCACTGTTATAATTTCCTGGCCAGTTGCCTCTAGTTGGTTTTAATTTGGCTGTTATATAAACAATCATTTTAAAATAATAAAAAAACTTTTGAGTACATACAATCAATACGATATTATTAATTAAAAATTCTTACAAATTTCAACTGAATGTGCAGTTGTTGAGGTGCTAGATTGATTTGCAACAGGAACAGGAATTTGTGCTGTACTCATATGTATTAACAGGATAAATGTTATACTTCGTGTTATGTACATTACAGTAAAATACATGCTGCAAAAATTGAGGAAATATCACAGAACAGACACAAGTTAACTTTACGTAAACGTTGCTAATGCATAATTGCTTTGAACTAAACTGAAGAGTGAACATAGCAGGAAAATTAAAGAGGAAACCACACCAGATACTTTATCACCTAGATAAAAAGAGAAGTACATTGTTTGGGAATTTTGCGGCAAATTGGTTACTAAGCTGTGCATAGTAAAATCGCAGGATAAAACTATTGTCATCCTTTTTCCTATAGCCTGGTTGCATGTTTCATAGATAATAAGTGTCTTATCAACAGACCTCAGCTTCCTGAGTGATTAAAATTTATATAATATGCACAAAACTAGTTCAGCTATATTTATAGTTGGTAGCCTGAATTCTATATTAAAGGTTTATTATCTAAGCAATCATTTTCAAGGTTGACATTCATTTTAGTTGTATAATTAGCAGCAGCTTTGTTATTTCTTAATTTACAACAACATTGAGATCAAAATACTTTGGTAATGCAAATTTATCTGAATTAAAACACTTGTATGATCATAGTATGACTTTTTGTACCATACCATAGTAAAATAAAATATGATAAATTTAAAAGTGGCTGCTTAAGTTACCTTTACGTATATTAACTTAATTCCACTATTTTTATTCTTTTAACTAAATTCTAAATAATACTGTAACTACCAGCAAATGATGCTGCCTTTATATTTTTGACAAAATCAAAACATGTTTTGGTTATATCAACATTAAAAAACATTTTATATAATTTAGATAAAAATATTTTTAAAGGAGGGGTTAAGGTAGTATTGAGACTTGGGATGTAAAATTTCGTTGCGCTGGCTTCAGTAGTGTTATGTTTTAGAAGTTACTGTTCTCAAAATTTAACGTTTTAATTTAAGATTATAACACTTTGTTAGTTTATTTTAAATATACACAATCTAGTACAAAGTTTTTTAGCTTCTTTCTATACTCTCAGATATTATAAATGATCAAAGATTGCAAATACTATAAACTGTCTCATCGCTATTATTTCACAAAGATATGACGCTACAAAATTTTTAATTTGTGATGCCCTATTAATTTGTAGTTTTTCTTTTATAGATACCAAATCCATGAACATCAAGGGTCAGTGGAATCTATAACTTGTTAGAGTGAAAATTGTTTCTACATTTAGTGCTTTTATGCAACTGTATTGTTATTTTATTTGATATAAGCATTAAGATGTTTTTCTCTAAAATACATACGAAATTAAACTCCTTAGATATAATACGAGAGGTGTATAAAAAGTGCTTAGCCTACTTGAGAATGAGTCGTTGATTACACTGACAATTCACTACTATGTAATGCAATCCTTATCGCCAAGTTCTTTGAGATCTTACATTGAATAAAAGAGGACGTCAAGTGAGCTGTCTGGAACACACTTGTAACAATTTTGTGCTAACTCTGACAATTTCTTGGTCTTGTAGGTCAAAACATAAGTCCGCCATTTCAACCTGGAAATCAAGTCGCAATCAAAACAATAGAAACAGAATGCCAGCACATTTTAAAAAGTATCAAGTGTAGGTATGAGGACTAAGATAAATCGTTTTTTTTTGTCCATGTGTTATTAGTAAAAGAGCACTGTTAAGAAAAGTATACTATACTCAAGAAGTCTAAACAGAAAAGTCCTAAAATGTCACTTCCCTGAGAATTTTTTCACAGGTAAAATATCTCATGTACTAAAGATATATAGAGCAAAAACACGAAAACTGCAATGTCATAAAAGTGCTACCTAGATTTAATAAGATAGGTAATATAATATAATTAGTTAGAAAATGAGAAATGCAGGAGAGATTGTTTTGATATGGAACACAGAACATCAGCAGTATCCATTAACTAATAAATCAGATATCGAAGGAGAAAATTGCACCAAAAAAATTAATAGAAGGTAATTATTTCCCTCATATGTAAAAATAGATTGTGACGACTATAGAGAGATATTTTTAAAGAGCTAACAAAAAATATATAGACAAAGCTACAAGACAATACCAAGGTGCTTATAGAAAATGAATATCAGTTACAAAGCATATCTTTATATTAAAAGAAATATGAGCAAGGAGTCATCAGTACAGGTAGAAGACGCATATCGAATTTATTAATTCCAAACAAGCAAATAAGAGTGAAAATAACTTTATTGAACAAATCTCCAAATATATAATTAGTATAATAATAAGAATGATTATAACACACTGGTACTAATCAAGATTAGAGAGATAATTATTAGGAAATTAAAAGCAAAATATTACTTCAGCAATTTTATTTAAGGTAGTCCAAGAGAAAAAATCCAAATAAATCATAAAATTAATAAAAATACCAGGATTTAGTATGTGTTGATGATATACTGACATTGGCAAAAAGCAAAAAAGTGGAACATGGTTAGATTAGACCAAGAGATAAAAGAAATGGGACTAAAAATAATATGGCATTATCAATAAAATAAGGTGGTAATAGCCGCAATTAGAATAAACAAAATTTACAAATAGAAAAATTTAAGTACTTGGGCACAAAAGTTATAGAACTGTTCACCACATATGCAAATAAAGTCCAAATTTAGAATAACAAAACAAAAAAGACCGGAATCATAAGAGTGGATGGAGGTAAGAAAAATTTCAAACAACCAACAAATTACATGGAGTATAGGCAAACACACCAAGAAGTTAAAATGTTGTATGGTCAAAAGGATGCGTAAGAACGAATGAAACTAAAAGTAAGGTGAAAAATTATATATAAAAGTATAAACAAAACTATAAAAATGTGCTCCTAATTTATTAAAGGTTTTTATTCATAGATCTGAGATATTTTCCATTCTGTACCTCACATTTTGATATATTGAAACTCTAGATAAGATCCAAAAATCAATTTTGCTCAAATAGAGAACATAGTTATTCTAATTAAATATTGCTAGCTTGATGGTGTGAAATATTTAAAGCGGTTTGAAGAAAAACTATCAACAAAAAGAAACGAAATAGTAAACTCAAGCTGAAAAACCAGTTAAAATGATAGTCAACACATTTAAAGAGAATCTCAATTTTCTTGTTCAGAATGTGACAAAGATATCAAGTGAAAAAGCGCATTAAACTTAAGGCATTCGAGATACACAATTTCTTAACTGGAATGGAAAGAAAATGTGCTCATAAACTCTGTGGTCAAATTCTTTGTGTGGTAATCGGTGATAAAACATACGTGGTATCTATCAACTACCACAGAAAGAGCTTTACATAATTATAAGGAAGATAAGTGATCAGAGAAATTAAGAGAAGAATAAAGTTGAAGTATCCAAAAAAGTATTTGTTATGACAGAAAATCTGAACCGGTGAGCTCAAAAGTTAAAGTTCTATATTAAATGGTACATTGTATTAAGATATTTCCAGAAGCACCATTATGTTTTTGCGTTTGTTTGGTCGAATCTTGTTGTGTGCAGCTATATTAAATTTACGTTGGAGTAATATAAATAAAGTGATATTCATATGGTGCCAAAATTAGTAAAATCATCAAAAAATCCAGAGTTACGTCTGGTAAAACCTTATTAGTCATTGAAGGAATATAAATTAAAGAGTACTAACCAAGCATTAAAGGAATTTAAAAATTTGTTTTGAACAGCAAATAGATCATACAAGATACAAAAAAGTGTCAATTTGTTTCTTTTGATAACAATGACTAGTACATCCTTAAAATATTAATATAACATTTTAAGATGATATTTATTTAATCTCTTTATCTGGATATTATCAGGTGCAATCTTTAATGTTAACTCTCTTGTACCAGCAGTACTATAAGCAAGTAGTTGATTTAATTTAGTAAATATACAAAATAAAAAAACAAAAGGTGATTGCAAACAGTTTGTGCTTGTATTATGTATTAATTAAAAATACTTAGTGCTGCAATAGCTTACAAAACTGTTGAGCATTTAAGTATTTAGTCAATAGTTCAAGAAATGTAACAATTAGGATAAGTTGAGATTGTTGTAATGATTAGTAAATAATTAAAAATATGAAGGTTTGTTTTTAAATAATGTAAATTTAAGAATGGTACGTTTTGAACTATCAACAAAATACAGAAGTTCATGATGAGCATCTACTAACTGAGAGGTAAGTCTTGTCCATAAAAAATATTATTAAAATAAAATATTACTACTATAAATATAAAGATACTTACGATTTAAACCATTACTAGTGGTCTCTTAAAAATGATAAACTAAAGCTATCACTTCCATTCAACTTTTATTTTATTCTATCAACTGAAATTACTCAGTTTTAATTTTCAGACACATTTATTTAATTAGTAATTTCAGTTTATTTAACCCGAATCTATTTTACAAACACAAAACAAACGCAGATAGACAGGTTTAATATAGAAAAAAGAAAAACACGCTTTACGTATTTACACATATTATATTGCAATGCAAATTTAATACAAGTAGATTCACAAGATCAGGAATAACTTCTTAGGACAAAAATGTACAAACAATGAAATGGTAAGAGGCAGTAAAAGAGTTTTAACATTGCAACACAAAAAGAAGCATAAATAATTACATCACAGAATTCCAGAACTGCTCCTGCTTTAACTCTAAATTAATTAATAACAATCATTATATTTTGATTTTCATTTCAACAATTTGTCAGGTCAAATTGTAATGCATCATAAAATTACATAATAAATATTTTAGTTCACAAATTTACTACATATACATATATATTTATCGAGGAACAAGAACTCATTGGTAGGATTTAAAAATGGAGAAGGTATAATGTAAAATTTGTGTATTACACATACACAAGACTACGTAAAAAAACTGCACAGTAGTTAGCACTAACACTTCTTTGGATAAATAAGTCATTCTCTTTACTATTGCCCCTCACTTATAAAACTAATATAACAACAAATCATTAACTACTTCATAATGGATTGGGCAATGAGACTGAGGAAGAGTAGCAAAGAGAATGATTATAAGCAATAATAGTCTTTTTGTATTAATTTATTTGAGCATTGTTTGAGCCAAACTCATCAAACGAAGTCATTGGTGTTGGCACTGGTTAGAGGCTCTTGCGCCTAAAAAAACAAAAAAATAATTATGTACATATCTGCAATATCGTTCAACCTAAACGACATGATGGCACAAATAAGGATGTATGCAAGATGTAATAATTTATACACTTACCAATTTGCATAATCATGATGCATGAAACAAAAAAAATATGCACGAGATTCGAATGATAAACAGCAGGAATACAATTCAGTCCCTAAATTGTTAGACAGCCTAATTGCAATAACTTATTTTTTCATGGATGTGAAATTAACTTATCCAAAAAGAATTATGGAAAATTTAAATATATTTTGCTGCTATATCAAGTAAAATAGATTCCAGGAAAATCTAATAATAGTTTACACACAATTCTGTTTTAATAGAATATCTAATTTGCATATTGGAACATCTTTCAGCAAGAGAAGATATACTGCAGTGAGTTTTAACATTAGATGGGTACATTAATGCAACAGTTCAAGCGCACATTACAATTATATATAATATTACAGCTATAAAACACAAACTCAAATTTTGGATAGTTCATACTCTACCTGTAACATTGGCACAATATAGTTAACATACATGATTACAAAAATATCAGTTAGTATATGTTAATACTGACGGACAGGAGCATAGTTTACTTTAACAATCTGTAGATAATACTGTGAAATTTGTTTACTTCTTAATGCACCAATTTGTTTAAAACATGTAAAATTTTAATTAAACAGAATTAAAATAAATTTATGGCTATAAATCAAGTTAATTTATATTAATATCAATAAATGATACCAATCAAAACAAAAAACTATACTAAAATTAATTTTGATTACTTTCACAAGTTGCTAATGTAGTTGATAGGGTGTCAATAAATTAACTTTAGTTATAGCAGTGTGGTTCAGCAGTTACACAAATGAGTTTCAGTATAGCACTGACTTCAAACAACACATAAAACAATAGACACCACAGCTCACAAAAATGATGGGTACCCCAAACATCCTCATGAAGTATTTCAGTATAGTTTCTTTACGTACATATAAAATGGACAGATTATCTAGATGTGATGTTATTATAATCCAATGTCAGAGCCCTTACCTCTTCTCCTACGGTACTAGGATACATTCGTGTGGGTTGGAATGCATTTTTCTCCAAGGAAAACTGGTCTTCAGTTGTTTTCCGGTAAACTGGATTATCAAAATTCATAGAAGTCATATTGCGATGTACATAATTTCTGTAGACCACATAAATCAACTACAACAAAGAGAACAGTAAGGAAAATGCAAAATAAAACTACAAGCCTCACATACCCCACTGATAATCAAAAATACTATTCCAGTAACAACAATTACAATTATAGCAATGGTGCCTGAACTAGTATCCTCTACTGCATTTACTACAACTTTTGTTGGTGCACCTGTAATAAGAAACAAAATTATTTTATAATGCCAACTAATTCAAATGATCTACTGATGATCTATTTACACATAAAAGGAAGATTTCCATTAATAAATGAAAACTTCACTTTTATTTGTTTCAATATTTTCTTTTGTTATATATAAAATATTTAAATATAACAAACATTTTGCTCCAATCAGTTACAAAGAGGCATAACTCTTATAGTATTTTGCAATTTAGTTCTGATAAAAGTTGTTCTTCAACAACTATATAATTTACAAACGAATTGTTGGAATGGATTTGATCAATTTAAGCTATAAACTTGCGAAATAATGTCAAAATTATAAATTGTTGTTTAATCAAATGATACCAAAATTGTTGTTGAACAGCATAAAAGTAACTAATTCAAAACATCACATTTTAATCCAATTGGTTATCATGCTGTGCTGTAATCAGTAACCTCAGTTACTAATATAACCTTATAATTTCACTTTATTTGAAAATACTGTGTGACGTGGATATTCAAATAAGCTAAAATCCACTAAACTGCTGCATTACCTCATTATTTCACTGTATTGTGCGTTTCATTCACAGACGGGTTGATTCCAAGTTACAGTACTGTTAATTAGTGTATGTGAAAATTATGGACCAAAATGGGGTCGTTCTACATTTGTCTTTTAATAAATACCCATTGTTCTTTCACAATCAGGCATTTGATAAATTAATCATCTTTTAATTGGTAAATTTGATATTAGTTTAAAATAATATCAAAACAAAATTTTATTTTGCAGCTGATAAAAAATATATACACAGCTATAATTTCAGTTACTCATAAATCTGTTTAAAAGATAAAAATTGAGGTGCAGCCATAAATGTCTCATATTAATGGTGAAGCTTAAACACCGCGTTGGCGTATGGCCTGTGAACTGATAGATTTAGGCTCTCATATGCTCTGTTGTTGCACACCATCTTTGATGTGAGGTACTTAATTTTTTAGTAACTGAATAAGCCACCTGCCAGACATCAGGAAACTCCAGGAATGAATCCAGGTCCGCCCATTCTACCGCTAAACGCCTCAGCCAATTGGGCTACACTGATGCTAAATCTTTAATATGTTTTCAAAAATGCAAGGTTTTTTCGTTTTCGTTCAGTTTAGTGTGTTTTTTATGCAAATTGTTTATGCTAAAAGAGAAAAATTTTATCGTTTTATGAAATCTGAAATAAATTTCCAAACTATTAAAATTTTTAGTTTTATTTTGTTATCAAACAGTAAACCTTCAGCCAAGAAATTGTAAAATACATTTGGATGTATGTAAAGGTTTGGTATCTTGATTAATTTTACGACACAAGTGCTCCAAAATTTTTTCTAACTATAACAAAGAAGTTTTTTCAATACTTTCAGATATCTGCTGAATCTCTATATGTAGTTGGAGAACTTGAATACCATATTAATTTTATTTTTTGTTTCTATTAACAATTGTTAAATAAATATATTCATCTCAATCAAAAGTAAACCTCATAAAATTGATTGGAACAATAATGTATTTCATCAATTAATAAAAAATTCACAAATGTGAAAGCACATTATCACAATGCTTATAAACAGTTAAACAGAAGATTATATACAAATAAGACATGTTAATTCCTACCTCCTTAATTAAAGAATAAAAAGTTAACAACTTAGAAAAAGCTAGTTCAAATGCACAAAGCTAAAAAATAGCAAGCACAAAGAAACTAATTTACAATGGTTATACTAAAAAGTGTGGTGTAAAACAAGAGTGATTTTAGTAGACAATAGGCCACAGTAAACACAAATAAAAAGGCGTTTAGAAAGATTTTTACGTTATTGTTTGGCAGATTTATTAATAAAATTTTAGTTTCTTAATTCTATGGCTGTATATTTATAATTAGGGTTTTAAAATTCAACAATCAATTACCAAAAAAGTCAACACACAACATAAACAGTCGGTACTCACTTATCCCAACGAGGGTCTCTTTTTCTGTATGGACTTTATAATTTGAATGCAGCACATAATTTGGACTTGTAACATTCTCTGGTGAAAAATGTAGAAATTAAATACATATCTAAACTCAGCAAGAGTAGACAAACATATAAGAAACACAACTGTCTTGCTGTAAGTAGGTGCCATGCTATTCAATCAATACATCATACATTTCGCAGTGCCAAGGTAAAGTTCAAAACACATCAATGTTAATGCAAATTTTAAAAGAACAATATTTATGTGTACTATTTGACCTACAGTTAATATACTACTACAAGTTTAATAAAAATGCCATAGAATAACTAACTAACGGGTTAATTTGAAAACTACAGCATACTGCTTTAGTCTTAGTAATTGATAGTTTTGCTGACTAGAAAGAAAATAGTTTGCAGGACTATTATTGCTAGTAAAAGTATGAGAGTATGTGGCAAGAAGTTTTGATGTAACAAACTAAATAAAACAATAGAACACAGCTAAGATTATATTCATACACAATAATCCATCACCACAAAACTAGTATAAAAAAGCAAGAAATGCAGGCCAAATTAAGTGTCTCTTTTAACGTCTTACTCACTCGTTGTCTCAGTTTGGGTTTGGGTTTGGATTGTATAATCTGAATGTGTCACGGAATATGGAGTTGTAACCTTCTCTGCTAAATAAATATAAAGAAACAATAAAACTGACAGAAATGTTAAAAATAAAATATTACAAGAACTAAATGCAGTCTTCTAATGTCAATAGAAATTTAAAATGTGATATTTAAATATCGCAATACTTACTATCTTGGACACACGTCAGTCCATCTGGTAACATTCGTAAACCTTCTGGACAAGCACACGATATTAAAGGTGAATGAGCATTGATTTGTGGAGCTGGTAAGCACAGATGAGAGCAATGACCATTCACCGCTTGACAGTGATTTTCGCCGTCAGGTTGGCGATATGGATGATAAACATGAATTACCATAGGATTTTGGATCTAAAATGGTCAGAAGATATAAAAAAGATTCATCAAAGCACTTTAAAGATTACCATTTCTGTTGCTGTAATAGTTTGCACATCTTTCCCTGTAAACTTATTAGCTTTAAAAACTGCTGCTTTATCCCAATCAGTCCAATACACCCAATCTTCAAAGGTAGT
This sequence comes from Sinelater perroti, assembly GCA_036346155.1. NCBI lineage: Eukaryota > Metazoa > Arthropoda > Insecta > Coleoptera > Elateridae > Sinelater > Sinelater perroti. The sequence goes on from JARFIY010000039.1 coordinate 462,394, forward strand.
TATTGAGAATGGATGTCTCAAAGAATCGGGAGAGAATAATATAACCCTTCTGCTTCTTCCATTATAGTCACAAGAAGATATAGTATTTAACTTAGCATCTACCCAATAAACACGTTTCTTAACTAAATCTAAAGTCAAGCCATTTGGCCATTTCACTTCATAAGAAACTATTGTTTGCCTGTGAGATCCATCCATGCCAGCACGTTCTATTTTCGGATCATTTCCCCAATCGGTCCAAAACATCCAACCTTCAATGGGATTTAGTGCAATTGCTCTGGGTTCCTCTAATTCATCTTTAATCAACACTTTCTTCATTTGACCTTCAAAATTTGCCAGTTCTATAGTATTCTTTCCAGTATCTGTCCAATAAATATGATTATAGATCCAATCAACAGCTAAACCATCTGCAGTCGTCACATCATTATTAATTACAATCGAACGTTCACTTCCTTCATCGATAGGAGCTTTATATATTTTTTGATCTGTAACGTCGCTCCAAAATATCATTCCAGTTCTAAATACGAAGTCTAATGCAGTTGCAGAGTTTGTATCATTTACAATGCTCGTCATTTCATGGTGATCTAAAGATATTTTACGAATATCACGACGACGTGCGAATAGAAGGGAAGCGTGACCTTCCGTAGCTTTGCATCTTGTTAAATCACGAGGATCCCTCATATAACCACGTTGGCACTCACACTTAAAGGTTCCTTTATCATTTATACACATTTGAGAGCAACTGCCAGGAATTTCACATTCGTTTATATCTACATTTATAAAAATACGTTAAATTTAAATATTGTTTGTACTTTATACGTTTTACCTTTGCATGTTTTATTATCAACTAATTTATATCCATGATTACAATCGCAGTAATAACCCGCAGGAGTATCTACACATTTTTGTGAGCATCCGCCATTGTTTTCCAAGCACTCGTTTTTCCCACAACGATCTCTAGGTTCATCTTCACCTGCTGGACAGTCCTGTCGTTCGTTACAAACCTGTGAAAGAGGTATGCAGTTTCCTCCGCCGCAATCAAACTGAGTTTTTGGGTCACATTTTTGTATTGGCACTCCTATAACGCGATTACTTCAATAAGACGTATAAATGGAATAACTAGGATCTTACCGCAATCAAGTTCATCACTACCATCAGGACAGTCGGGGTGGCCAGAGCAATGTAATCTGCCAGCAATACAACTTCGATCTTTACACTGGAACTGATCGGGACGACAAGTAATATTTTGACAATGTGCTGGTGATTCATCAGAGCCATCAGGGCAGTCCTTGGCTCCATCACATAACCATGCATGATGAATGCAAGTAAGGTGATCGTTGCATTCATACTCTTGAGGAAGACAAAACGATACTGACGTTGTAGGTTTCGGACAACCCTTTGGAGAAAAAAATGTTATGCCTCATTGTTACGAAGCCCGCAACAAAACGCACTTGCTCGTCTTTACCGTCTGCGCAATCATAATCACCGTCGCATCGCCACCGTGAAGTGATGCAGTAATTTTCGGTGCATTGGAACTCTGTGTCCGGGGAACATGTGACGGGTGGGCAATTCTTCTCGTCGGAGTTATCTCCGCAGTCGTTGTCTAAATCACACACCCACCGCTTTTGGATACACTTGCCGTTTCCGCACGTAAACTCATCAGATCTGCACGTTTCATCTGCGAAACACACATCGCGATTATTAATTGCGGGCGCTTAATAATTCACGGCCACTTACTGCAAGCTTTCTCATCACTTCCATCCGAACAATCTGGATTATCATCGCACATCCACGTCAACGGCACGCATTCCCCCGGAGCCGACCTGCACGTGAATTCGTCTGCCCCGCAAACTTTTTGTTCTGCGCATAAATAAAATCCGTCAATGAAAGACAGCAAAAGAAAGGTTCCACTTACGACATGTGTGCGGATCTTCGTCGCTAGCATCGCTGCAATCTTTTTCATTATCACACTGCCAGTGTGCGGGGATGCACCGTCCATTGCCGCACCGGAACTCATTTTTGTTGCATGTTGCGGTTTCTGAAACAAATAAAATATACATTTTACTATATTGCCTTGCTTGATATCGAACTCTTTGCTTGCCGTTTCCCTTGATATGAAATTACATTTATTTAGGATTTTTGCGGAAATCATGGTTTTCTTTGCTGATTCCTTATAATCACTATGTATGTACAAATCTAGTAGACAATGATGTATGAGCTACTAGTAAATTCTTCTAACTTTTAAATAGTTCATAGAAAACACAGAGCGCCAAGGTAACACTAGGTGACCTAACATAAAAGTTTTCATTTTCTTCCAAGTAAGAATGGCACATAAAGCGAATTTCCTTTTCTTTTACTAGTTTAATCTATTATACTAGCTTAACACATTTCTGTGAATTGTTTTTATTCCAAAACCATCATTATGTTCAATATATCTTTACTAAGAATTTAAAAACCATATTAGAAGAGCAATCTACACTCGTACTATTGATTATGGTTATAAAAGGTTTTCCAATAAGAATGCTATGATTTTGAAATAAAATGTCAACCATGCCACTAGTTGTCATTTGTAATTAGTATACTCTGACAATTTCTAATGGTAAAATGTACGTTTCAAGAACGTTTGATTATTGTCCAAAAATTTTATGAAAATAGATGTGCTCTTCGCGAAACCTATGGTCCACAGAATTGCCCTTCTGTACTTGCTATTCATCAAATCGTTGAAAAATTTGAAAGCGATTTTACTCTTCTCGATCAGAAAATACCAACAAGACGTCGAAATGCAAGAAACGTATAGAATACTGCTGCTGTAAGAGATGGGGTTGCAGGAGCTCCAAATTTATCGATTCCCCGCCGTGCTCAAGAATTACGGCTTAGAAGAACGACAACTTGGTGTATTTTGGGAAAAGATTTGGGTTGACCCAAGAACTGAAGCCACCGGACCATTGCAAGTGCCGTAACTTCGCTGCTTGGGCTTTAGAACAACTTGAAATGGGTCACAATTTTGGACAAACATTATCTTCTCTTATAATTTTTGGTGTGAAAACAATCCACAAGAGATTCACAAGAAGCCCTTGCATCCAAAAAAGTTTATTGTATGGTGTAGTTTATGGCATGGTGGCATCCAAAACAAGGTAAGAGATGCAGTTACAGTGACTGGTGAGCGGTACCGATTGATGTTAACAGATTTTTTGTAGCCAAATTCAGATGAAACTGATTTGAAGGGCACGTGGTTCCAACAAGACGGTGCCACATGTCACACTGCTAATGCCATTATTGACTTATTGCAAGAAAAGTTTGGCAAAAGAGTAATTTCAAGAAATGCAACTGTTAGTTGGTCTTCAAGAAGTTGTGATTTACCTCCTTCGGATGATTTTTTGTGTGGTTATTTGAAATCTGTAGTCCAGGCAAACAAACCACGACCCCTTGATGCATTGAGATTGAACATCGAAGCTGCATTCGTGCATTAGATTCGAGTTTTAACACAAAGTTATAGAAAATTGGGTTAATCGAATTTGCTCGTTGCACAAAATCGACTTAAATGATGTGTTATTCAAAACAGAATGTAATAGACTATGCTTCAAAATAATATAAAAAATTTGGTTGTATCTGAAAGAGTTTTTATTTTATTTCATTTTAAAATCATATCGTTCTTATTGGAAAACCACCACATTATATCGTCGAAATAACGTTGTGAAAATAAAAATCGGCAAAATTTAATAACCTTATTACACTTTTAAAGTATGAAATACAAATAAATGCCGCTTTGAAAGCTACTTCATAAACAGCTTACAGTAATGAAAAAACGAAAATCTAAATAACAAATTGTTCCATAATATGAAAATGTTCGCTTTATCAGTTGCTCAAATTATTAATTATTCAACGACGTTAATTAAAATACATAATGATAGCGCTTAATTGTATCTCCCTTGGCAACTCGAGTTATTAACCTAAGATGAAGGTTACAATCAAAACAAGTGCGAATTATCGGGGTGGACAAACAGTTGATATAAGTTGTCAAAGTGCAAGTCTACATAATCCATATAATTGAGTTTAGCAAACTACTTTCATCACCCTAAACCAATGTCGAAAAAAAGCAGCGATATTTCTAAAAAAGTTCCTTACATGTTAAAAAAGCATATACAATCACATGATCGAATAAGTCCCAGATGCGTGATACAAAGTACTCAAATAATAATTTTATTACTACTACAAATCCATAAACATGCCTCTCAATATGGTACTTAATTAAAAAAATATATTACAATAGTTATAATAATTTTTGGGTCCTTAACAAGCAAAACTTCTTGACGCATCCTGTATAGATGTTGTGTATGCGAAGTTGTCTTCGCTGAGCCTCGTAATGGTAATGTACGTTACGTTAAAGTATAAATTCACGATTTTTTTGTTGCAGTGATTTACTGACTAATCATAAATATATTTGATGCCTATCTAGTTTATTTTTATAGTAGCATTACGAAAATCGATAGTTGCTACATTGTAACAATTCACAAGTATTGGAATTATCAAAGGTAGTAAAGAAAAAATACCGCAATTATACTAAACTGGATGTAGTTGTAGTTAGCGAGCATGCATATAGTACGCCAAAAAATAGCAGTATAATTCTATATTTCTAATGCATATAAGTGGTTTGATACGTAGCTTGGTTTGTATACTTATAACAATGACTGTATGATTTCTTTCTTTCTGATGAATATTCTGCAGATACAAATCACCCTGACAGTGTAAAACAAATAAAATCAAAATGCGACTCATTTCTCTTTTTTAAGGGAAAGACAGTGAAAAAATCTATGAAAAGATTTTACTTACATTGAGTGACTTGCGATTTTTATATGAAACCATTCGATTTCGGGTAAATAAATTCAAGCATGGAAGTATAAACGTTAAGAACACACATTCTCAAACTCCAAACGTAGCTGTCATACCAGAAATCATCGACAAAGTCCATGATATAGTTTTGGCCAGCAAATGAGTGAAAGCAAGAAAGTTAACCAAGGTTACGGGCAGCTCAACTAAGCAAATTTACTTAATTTCGCCTAATGCTTACATATAAAGTGAAAAATTACATAAAATAGATGTGTTAATCTGCTTATTCCAGAACGAAGGAAAATTCGAATGTGAACACCAACCGACTTTTGTAAATGTTTCAGAAGAATCCAGTTCGATTCATTGTTATACATTGGAAACGAAACAGCAATGTGAGCAGTAAACTGCACAAAAAAAATTTAAGAGGCAAAAGAAAGTTTCTTAACTGAAGGCTTTGATATGAGATGATACAGAGCTTAAATGTGTATTTCGAGGGTCTTAAAAGAACTCACTTCTGCAAGGAATTGCAAACAAGGAGAAACGCTGGGATAAGTGCGTTGAACTTCAAGGGTGGCTGTCGCAAATTAAAGCACTCTATAAAACTTACGTTGTTATTTTTAATATCAAACTTCCTATGTCTTCTTGTACTTTTATACATAACGAATGTTTAACAACGAAGTAATGACGGCACAATTGTTTTTGAAATATTAATAGTACACATTTGTTATAATAGTAGGTGTATAAATAAGTTCTCAGCTTTAGATTTCATAGGATGCAAATCACCGTTTACATGTAACGCATTAATTCGCCCTCTTGCGGTTTTAAAGCAATGACATTTGGTCTTTCGAAACATCATGCGATTTGGCGTTTGATGCACATAACCTCAATAATCAGCTGTGTTCACGATGGCAATCACAAAAGAGCATATTCGATTTTCTATCCACTTCGCGTTTCATCTTAAGAAAAACGCTGCTGAAGCCACCAAAATGATTTGTGCTGCATATGGTGAGAATGCTGTAAGTCATGCAACGTGCAAAAAGTGGTACCAAATATTTCGCGGAGGAGAGTTTAGTCTTGAAGATCAACCACGCGTTGGACGCCCTCAAACATTGAGCTGCAGACGCGTTAGGCTGGAAACTTCTCCCACAGGGGGCGTATAGCCGGTCGTTACAGCATCACTTGGCTGATACGCACTTCAAAACAGAAGAAGAAGTGCGAAAATGCATTGGTAACTTTATCGTCTCGAAGCCGGTGAGCTTCTATCACCAGGGAATTCGCAAGCTACCCGAAATATGGCAAAAGGTCATCGATGCCAACGGAGAATACTTTGATACTTAAGCTTTTTTTGTTTGTTTTTAAATAAAACTTTAATTTTGCAGAAAAAAGCTGAGAACTTATTTATACACCTATAACTTATGCCGATTGAGAAGATCTGGAGAAGCTGAGCATAAAATAATAACTTCCTGAAATCTATTGCACTTGGTGGTAAAACATGGTTCGTCATATAATTCAAGAATGAAATACTAACATGCCCTCTTACCCCCTCCCACAAATTAAAGGTCGGAAAACCAATCAATTAGTTTAAAGTCTGCCTTGCGTGGAACATTTGTTTGCTTTGGTAAAAGCTAGCTACAGTTTATTTAGTTCTTTTCCTAGTTTCAGTTAAGCTTATTTTGAAAAATGTATTTGCGGTTCTCGCTGTTGTACGGCTTCAAATCGGATTAAACTTGAAGCGTCGGAGTCGATGTTTACGATGGTGTCGCATTTGCGCGCACAGACTAACCTTTTGAGCTGCTGCGATTGCTGCGCACTAAGAGCGATATCGAAATGCAATAAAAAGCTGATGGCCAACATAATGATAACAAATTTTTGAGCAAATGTCTCATACGAATTCGCAGCACGCAATCGAGAAAGCAATATGTCCTAATAACCGATGAAAGGTTAGAGTTCAGGGAGCGGAGGTATAATTTGCGAGTTATCAAGGACCTGCCTGAACCCTGGCATCCGAAAATCAGCTAAATGAGCACCGGCATTCGCATGTATTGGAACGTATGCATTTAAGTTAATTAACCCGGATTTATACCCCCATCTAACAACATTTTGCCCGACAGAGCTCGGAAATTAACACCGGAATGAGCGGATACACCCCGGGATTCGAATCGGAGCCGGATTATTATCGATTTTCGATGATTGAACCGGCAAAAAGGTAACTCCTCGCCGGCGAGCCAAATTGTGCAGTTAAGGGCGATGCAAAAAATAGCGCAACAGATAAAAGTTGCGGCCAATCTGAAGTGACATCGACGTCCGAGTCAATACCAGCAAAACATACCAGAAATATTACACAAGTTCTGAAGTTCAAAACTTTGCAATAAGATTGATCTAAACTCCACCTTCCTTTGAAACGCGATAGTGTTTTGGGGCGGCAAGTCTCGGAAGGATTTATTGAAGACCTCCGATAAAAACAACAAAAACCGTAAGGACGTAATCTCTGCAAAAACTGACGAAACATGAATTGCCATGGGATTCGCCGGAGTAATGCACTTCGCCCAGGGCGTTATGCAGCTTGTCCAGATGCGCCATTTTTGCAGCCGGGCGGAAACGCGAAAAAGCAAGTGTTGAAAGCAATTTAGATCTAGGGAGTTTCTAAAGTAGATTAATCGACTAATTAAATGAAAAGAACTTTTCACATTTAAAATCCTAATTGCGCTTTAATTTCATTTCGAAGCTTTTAATGCGTGCTTTCGGAATTTTCTTGTCATTTTGCGCAGTTAAAAGCGTTTTACGGAATTGCTACAAGATTTATACCCAAAATGTGAGAACTATGAGATCTCTTCTTTGCATTTATCATCCAACCACTTTGCTACATTCTGTATTTAAGTGCAATAGCGCCTAGTTTAATTCAAAATAAAAGAATGATTTAACGAATTACACCAGCTGCTTCTATTGGATGTTTTGAACGCTTTGATCCGCAGAGAGACTATAGTTACTCATTAGTTAGTTACGCAAAGTATTTGTAAGTCATGTTTTAAAATATACACTATAATTTAAAATCTAAAGAGTTAAACTATGGTGGCAAGATGCCCAATCAAAAATTGAAGTGACGTCTGGTACACCCATATCAACATTAGAAAAAAAGTCCGGAATCAAGCATAGAAAATGAAAATTCCAGACATTCTAACTGGTACTTGAATTATTTTTACTAAATATAAAGCTTGGTGGTGCTACCATAACTCAGTACCCCCAACCATTCTGTAATTTTCTGTTTTTGTTGTACTCTAGTGTAACTCTTTCATCTTTAAATTGTTTGCAAGCTTCGCTCCTCTTTGAAAGTACTACAAGAATCACTTAATTCTTGTAATCGCCTCATTTCATCGTGAACTAATCATAAATATCCATTTAATAATTAACTGTACCTTTTGTTTAAAAAGTACAGTTAGCCTTAATATTTGTGATGGTATTCATAGAAAGATTAAACAGAGCAAAAACGTGAAAACTGGTTGTTAATTAATGAATGCATTTTGAAACAGTCGTGCCTTTAAAAAACAAAATCCTCACAATCAAATGTAGATGAATTAAATACCATTTGATTTCCACAACAGGAACAAGTGTATGTCCAACGGTTAAATATATTGACACTTTCATTTTAATCTTCCAAACGGTCAAGCACTCAAAAAAATAAATATCTCTATACTATACTATACAGAGATGCATGTACTTGTTCTTCATTTTTGAATCTAATCTTCTTGGCATATTTTTGGATAGTCTTTGTCCTCTTTTTTTTAATATATATTGTCCAAAATATCATTTTGTCTCCCTAGCGCAGTCAAAATAACAATGGTAAAATAAAATAGTTGATGAACAGATTTATACCACTTTCAAGTACCCCACATTTGGAGTTTTAGAAGAGCTTGTTTAAATTGATTGTTAGCGGTTTTTCCAAGTTCGTTACGTTCTAGTCCACACCCCAGTCGCCAGCAAGAGCTTGCATCCAGCAGCAAACTTCTTGTTTGTTAATTTCAATCTAGCAGCCGCTCATTATAGGAGAAATTAAGATCAAAGCGCTGGGAGCCGGCAGTAACTGCCAGGACAACAAAAATTACAATGCACGTACGACACTTCCTGCTTGTCGGGTTGATGTTGGTCAGAAGTTCGTCGCTTGCAGTTTCTAAATCAATTTCATGTCGTTTAATCACTCCGCCGCGTTCAGTGATAGGTAGCCCGACAAGCTGCAGTATGCGAAAAATTTTAATGGCAAGTGGTCGAGCCAATCCGCCAATTTAAGGCAGTGTCGCCGACGGCGACCGGCGCAAACACGGCGGGAAATCGCTCGAGCAGAAATATGTAAACAATGACCTGCACGTCCAAACTATGTGGGACACTTTCGAGCGGTTTCGCCCGGTAAAAACCCTTTGTGGGAATTCCGGGTTTCTCCTTTATTAGCCGGCGAACGCTGGAGCGGATTTCAAAAATGCGCCCCCCAAGCGGCTGGCATTCCGCAAGGAACCTCGCCGTTCATTAGCACAAGTCATGCCATATTTCCATACGAGCACGATGACCGCAGTAGTAATTACGATACGCCATTTCAACCCTTCCTTTGATAGCTCCGCAGAGCCTCCCAAGCGCTGCTCGAAATATGTCGAGTTCCGTAAAAACGATAATCATTACATCATCCCCACTGGAAGACCTATCGGTTGCAATATCGGGGAAAACAACGTACGTTTTACCCAGAATATGAGATAGGTTGATTGGTTTTCAATCGGAACGGTAGGATAACCCATCGATTTATCATTAATCCAAATGTTCAGGCGAAATCAGTTTCGCATCGGAAATATTTCTTCGGGAACTGTTTCCATACTTCAAACCGAGCAGGGCCAATTTTCACCGCCAGAGCGGCCGCTGAAATTCGCTGAAAAGCTTCTAACGCATTGCAGAGCTTTGGTGCTTAATATGCAGGGAGCTCTTTAGTAATTACAGTAAGATATAAAAAATTAATAAAATGTCAAGTGCTTAAATGTTTAACTAACAATATTTTCCGTACGACATTTTCCATTAAAAGCCGAATTTATTAATAATCACGTCTATAACAAAAATCACATTTGGCCCTTCGAGCTGAATCTACAAAATCAATTTTCTGTTCCTTAGATATTTTATAGATCTTCTTCAATCAAATTTTAATTTTCCTAGATAATTATTGTCAAAGAAGTTTATCATAAAATGACATAAAAAAATTGGAAAAACCAATTTATTACACATTTTTTTGCAAAGTGTTGTGATTTGCTAGTATTTCTATCAAAAACGTAGACGATAATTTGAGCATGTCTGCGTACCAACCATCTAGAGAAAAAAGATTCAGTTTAACAAATCATCTTAGATAAAAAATTAATTAATTAAGATCAGTGTTTCAAAGAAACATTGAAAAAATCTTTTCCAACTACTAATAAGTCTATGCGTAGCTATTTTATCAAAATATTTCAGTTATGATAGCAATAAAATAGAAAATTGTGCGTATCTCAGGAACTATTCGACGGATTACTACCGTCTTTGAACTCGATTCTTTTTCCATTAATACTAAAATCTATAACAAATCGCATCATTAACCATTCTGCAGTTTAAAAAAGTATGTGCGTACGGATAGACAATCAAACTAAGCAAAATTCAGTACGTAGTTTTAGAACCGTAAAAATAAATGAAGAATCGGAACAGAACTAGTACTTACCTCAGATTCTTCAAAAAGAGAAAAACCGTTTCCACGAAAATAATTTGTTAAGAGCGGTTTCTCGCAAACTTTAAAAAGGCGAACTTTTATTGCTGTCGGCCTCATCTCCCGGCAATTCAATTTTGATACGTCCTTTGTCGAGCCCGCTCATTTACGCCTTTCGGTGGAACGCCATTTTTTGCCGCAATTGTAATTGCGCCCGAGAAAATCGGCACGAATTCTCAAGCGAAACAGACGCCTGCAAAAACTGTTGTAAAGTTGGGATACAAGGAAAGTTAATAACTGCTTGCATTCGCATTTTACTTGCAAATTGCTCCCTGTTTCGTAACGATCTCGTTTTGTACCTGGGTAATACAAAATCGATGTGGAAAAAGTTAGGCCACAAACCAGCGCGTGCACGGAATTCCAACGATGTCCTAATTCGAACAAATTAAAATTCTATCGCCGAAAATGGGGTAGTTAGAAAAGGGCGGTAATCACAGAATTTGTATTTACCGGGCTTCTTAGCAGCGACGTAAACAAATACGATGCGACGTTCCGGTTTTATCTTTGATCTCTCGATCCCTCATGAAGTTACTTAATTAGGAACTTTTAAAGAATTTTAGTGGAATTTAATTAGAGCGGAATTACGAGACCATAAATGAAACATAACGCCCACACTTTCCGTTTTACTCCGTCACGGGCAACAAAAAGTTGATTTTATTAATTATAAAAGTTCTTTGAAGGGCTTAAATTGCGTATATTTCCGCCAATTCACGATTTATGGAAATATCCGCGTTCTCCCGCTCCCCAAATTACGTTATAAATTAGCTACAGCCGTTCTGACACGCCAACCGTCTAAAAATCTGAATTTAATTTACTTCCGCGGTTCTGGCTTTTTCAATTTTTAACCTTAACGGATTCCTATTAGTAAGAAATCGCCCGACTCAATTGGAAGTTAAAAGAATGTGAAAATAATACCAATAAATTGTGGAAGAATCGCAACATCTCTGCCCAATTTATATATTACCATACCGTCACATGTATTAATATAAGAAAATCATAATTTAGTCAAAAAGGTTCTCAAATTGCAACTATTTGAAGTTGAAAATTTACGAGGACCGGTTAAATAGTTTCAGAATTTATTTTTTTAACGTAGTTTTGTCAATGGAAACATGAAGAATGCAAATCAGGAAGATGCAGGGGCAACACTAAACATGTTCGTTTAATCGTTGCTTTTAGATTATATAAATGTGTCGTGTGCTATCGTTTAGTTGTAGTGCCACTCTTTCCAGTCTATTGCTGACTAAATTAGACAGTCCTCGCCTTTTTGGAGAGATTTGTAGTTCCTAGTAGACTGTCTTGACTATATTTTTAATTTTGACGTGTATTTGGAAATACAATTGTAAGCTTTTTATTTATCCTTAAATAATTCCAAACACTTAATTGATTTTTTTAAGTCAAACTGGTCGAATAAAAAGTTTTGTCACACTCCATTTATTCATTCAAATATTCAGCCTCACCATCATTCAACGGTCTTCACCTGCGTCACTGAAAAACTCACGAGAGAAATCATCCGGAAGAAGATTTCATACTGATTACCGATTATGTAAAAAAGTCGTTGCTAAATAAGCAAAACTAAAATATAAGCTAAAGCACCTTAAGTTTTAGAAACTTTATAAACGACATAAATCATGCAAAATACCAGTAAATCGAAGCTATCCTGGCTTTAACACGCAGAACGCAAAACATGCGACTCGTTTGTTTAATCAGTATCCTATTATTCCACAAACTCAGTTTCAACAAAATTATCGACAACCTTGTACATCAATATCAGTGCAAGGTAATTTACAAATAGGTAACAAACTACAAGGAAGCTATCGCCCATCCAATGTTATTTTTCCGCTATTGATAGTCCCCTTATCACAAATACAAATGCAAAGTGAGATAACTTCTGTAGAAATATCAGCTTCTTAAAGTGATTACCTTCCATCACTGCACTCTGTATCATTACCTTCAGAATCAGAACAAAATGCTGATGATAAGATATCAGTTACAACCGATAACTCTCAAGAAATTAGACTAAATGACTCCCGAGTGGTAAAAGCACAAAATAAAAGCAAAAACATTAGAAATATGTAACAAGACAGAACAGCTAAACACAGATAATACACGAAAAACAGATATCAACCTCTAGCATCCGATGAAAGTAACAGCAACGAACAAAATATAAGCCGAAATAGAACAAATTCCCTTTCATTCTTCATCACATAACAGCAGTTAATCCACTTATCAAATTAGTAGAAGAAAGCATTCGTAAGAAAAATTATCATTATCAATGCAAGCAAGGAAACAATGTAAAACTTCAGATCCACAACATAGAAGACTATAAAAAGATACAGGATGTCCTAGACAGCAATAAATTAGTTAGGCGAAGAAAAAAGTTCCTAGTTGTCTTAAGAAATATGCATCACACTACAGAGGAAAACAACAAAGCAAACTCTAAAACATAAAGCTCATGAACGTGATAAACAGAGTGACCAGACAGAAAAGGAATCTGTGTTTAATTGATCTTAAATGCAAAGAAAATAACAAGATATTTTCAATATAAAGCATATCGGAAATGCAACAACAGAATATGAAGAACCCAAAAAAACCTGCTAAGAAACAGATCAACTAAACCAGCTCGATTTATCAAATGTGCCGTATTAGATGATGCATAAAAAGTGCAATGATGGAAAACCACCTAAATGTCAAGGCGAACACTATAAAGGCTGCAGATTATATCCAGATATTTTCAGCAAAATATCACCAAATCAACTAAGCACTAGTCTTGCTTTACGCCAGTACCACCAACAACAGAAACAGCTCCAGTAGTATCACCAACAAGGACAACAAAAACAATAATTAACTCAATCCATAAACCAAAAGTAATGGCAAAACCAAACACTAGGTTTTCACTCTCGGCAAAAACTGTATAGTCAAGCAGTTAGCCAACAATCTGATGATCTGATACAACAACAAACCATTAACGAATTAAACACACAAAATCAGATTACTTCCAGAAAAATTAAACAAGAAAAAATGACTCCAATGTATAAAATCGTACTCTGGAACGCTAATGAAATTGAAATATTTTAATAAAATTGACGTATTACTGCTTGACTTTCTTGTGACAAAGAAAAATTACTATAAATTATCTCAAGGTATCGTCCTGCCTGGACTTATCCTCTAACCACACCCCAGTGATTGTAACTGTAATAAGAAGAGAAAGGCCCTTAAGACTATGTGATAAAAATACATGCTATAATAGGTGCATTAACTTGAAATAAAAATATCTCTACAACCAAGAGAGTAAGAACTTTTTCAATTAGAAGTGAGAAGAAAAATTAGCGAAAACGGACAAATTTTTGGGACAGACGATATATTATAAGTCTACACCTGAACTGAAAAAAATATAAAATGAGAACTTTAATGAATACTTTGGAAACATGAGTACTACAGAAGACACAAACTATACACCGTGGAAGGAAATCCCTCCCCTTAAAAAAGAAGACGGTTCATGAGCGCGCACAGAACTTGGGAAAAGAAAACTCTTGGCACACATGAAAAACATTTTCCAACTTCACTAGCTCACTCCACATATGGAACTCTTCACTGTTAAAAAGTTAAAAATGCAATCAAATACAATGTAAATTCAAAAAAGCTTCTGGATTTAACTTAATCACAGATCAGCTAATTAAAAACTACCGCATAAAGGTCTTGTCAAGATAACTATGCCATATAATGCTTTTTAACGGCTGGGTTACTTTCCAACATAATGAAAGGTTACTCAGGTGAGTATGCTTCCCAATCCTGGAAAATACTCATAGGAAGTGAACTCCTACAAGTCAATTAATTTATTGTCTGCCTTAGGCAGACTATTAGAAAGGTTGCTAATTAATATAATCATACCAATTCTAGAAGAAAAAGGAGTTATCCCAAACTACCAATTTGGTTTTAGGAAAAGACTTACGGCTATTCAAGAAGACCATAGAGTTGTAAACGTTACAAACCAAGCATTAAAAAAATATTGAAATGATCTTTTTCTCGGCGATAGTAATGTGACCGTTTCACTTGGTACATGTCATCTTAGCCGGGAAGATATTTCCAAATAAAATTTGAACAGTACCTAATATATGCCTACAATTAAGTATTCCCTTACTGCAATCTTTGCTGATGACAAAGTCATCAAGGTCACTCTGTGACCAAGCGACAGCAGCACAATTACAACAGAGTCTAGATAGAGTTGTGCAGTGGACCAAAGAATGGTGTGTAAAACTAAATGAAACAAAATCAGTGCACATAACCTTCACTAAATGCAAGGGTAGTAGCCGCCTGTATATATTAATAATATACCCATAGCACAGATACAGGAAATAAAATACCTAGAGTCGACATGGAGGACCCATTTGGCGAAAAGTTTAAAAACATTATTGGCTCATGGGAAGAAAATCCCTTTCCAACCAACTACTTCATTATATTGCAGGGTCCGTATGGTCATATGATATTCAATTGAGGCACAACAGCCAATTCCAATATCCCAAGAGAAGTGAGGTATCGATCTAAATTTTTACGTGCAATATGTGTTGTGCCTTACTTCGCGAGAAATGCAGACATACTATGTAATTTAAGAGTGATGGTTAAATATAGTGAAATATATAACTTTTAGTATATAAAATTCGTATTTCGATTTTTCTATAAATTGAAAAATAAGAATTAAAAAAGATATCTGCATAGAAAAGAAAAATCTAAGTAGTTTATAATAAGTAACTTTAGGACTTCGTACCCTGCAGAAGTTGCAAATGTTGAATTCTACGCGACACTGTTTAAGATGGTGTTTTTGTGTTATGTAGCTTGTAAAGTACAATTTGGTAGTTATAATTCACATAATATTTTAGAAGTAATTTGGATTTGATTCTATGTTTGATAATATTAGGTTATGGTGTAACCCTTCTTCCAAACAATAGAGTGCCTGTATAAATAGAGCAGTGTGAGACTCGTGTGGTATACTCAAAACGTCTCTTCGATCTCGTGGCATTATTATGATGTATTTTCAAAAGCACTGTTTAAGTAATTATAGACCTTTACGGCTTGTATAATATAATAAACGCAAATTATATTGCTTCAAAATGCATTTATACAACAGCGGACGAAGTTCTCCAACTCCCACTGCACTTAAAAGCTTTTGGATAGTCTCCTTATCGGATTATCTGCAATTTCCGCAGATGAACTTTTCTAGGAAGCGGCGATAATGCTGTCGATTTCTGCGCAAAGCTTTGTTTCCCATTCTTAATGTGCAAGGTTTATCTTGAGTATGCCTCAGTATATCATAATTTGAGAATTCTGAAAATTGTGACACTTTTTACTTAACTCTAAGAGGGACGAAAACGCGGGATCGTTAACAAGTTTGTTACCTAATTGTTAGAAATCAAACGCATTTCCGAGCTGCGTTACAGATAGAATGCGGCAGAAAATCAAGGGGAACATTAAATTAAGCGCCGATTCGCTAATTCCTCCAACTGCAGTTTGCTTGTGGACGCTTTAATTGTATTAATTTCTTTGTTAGCTTTGGTTATAATGGGTAAACTCAGTCAAGACAATGGAGGCCAGTTAATTTAATATTTGCAATTACTCTGCGCTCGCTGAAATTAAAACAGAAATGAACTTTGACGTTCTTTATTTCGCGGGAATAAAAAAGGCCGGCTGCGGCCGCCCCCATAAATCCTCATTAAGAATTCGAAAATCTTGACGAAGCAAGTTTAATTATTCGAAATTAAAACCGGCGAGAGGTGCTCGAGGTCTGGAGCGCTCAATTTCGACGTCGAATTGCGACGCGATCCATCCACGCAAACGTCAAATTTCGGGAGTTACACGAAGCGGAGCTCGTTCGCAGCTTGACAATGTGTTGAAGGTGCTTACACAATATTATATGCGATTGTTGACAGAATCATAAGTAGTTATAGTATACTTCCCCGACAATATGTGGCTGTCATCGGGATTAAGGGTCTAAAACTAATTCTGGGAGTTTCGTTTTAATGATATGCATACGATATAGAACGTATTAATTAACGACGGGAGCGCTTCTGAATATTCCACATCTCGTTCACAATCTCTCTAGAACGGAGATATTGTTTGCAAGTACAACTTATACCCCTTCGACATGTTTGCCTTTTTTATAGGGTGAGTCAAATTAAAGTTTAAGATGTTTTTTCCTGAATAAAACACACAATATTGGAACATTCCGAATTAATTACACGTTTGATGTTCTCTACAGGTTTGTTGACATAAACCCTTTCCTTCAGATAGCCCCAGAGGAAAAAGTCTAATAGGGTTAGATCGACCATAAGACAGCGGTGGTCAATCCATGTCATTCCTCTGCAAATTTGATTTGCAGTAAAGTGTATATTGTTGAAACCAGATGTCATTCTTTTCAAATCGTTGGTTTAGCGTATACTATTGACAGTAATAGAGTTTCTAGCTTCGTCCTCGATAAAGTACAGATCAGTGATTCCTCTAGCACACTAAAAAATGCCTTTTTGCAGATGCATTGGTTTTTCGTAAACTACACGTGGATTTTCACTACCCTAGATGCGACTATTTTGTTGATTCGCAAAGCTAATTAAAGAGAAATGTGTTCTCTAAAACTACATTCTTTATAGTATCGAGTAAATTGAATCCTTTGTTAAAATACGTAGTGAAATATGAAAGATTCAATTGCTGTGAAGGGTGAAGGACCTTGGTTCTTCAAGCACTCGAGCAATATTGCCACCTAAATGACTGTTGCGTTGGTAGCAAATCTTTGCCTTGTCAATAACTATACCATTGGGTTCAAACTTTTAGACTTGCACGTTATTATCTTTCGCGTAATTGTAAAGGATCGCCTGTTATCATAATAACTTTGAATCATGTTGATGCTGCACGGTAAACTGGGGCATGATGACTTCGCCATGTGTTTAGAAACAAACTGTACAAATGCCAACTTCCAACGTTATATTCAATCGTTTAATTTGGATCACCTTAAAGAAACTTCTTGATTCACCTATGTAACAAAGTTTAATGTAACTACATATGTTAATCAAAAGATTCTGGGATTCTAGATTTTCCTTAAAACTTTTTATATCCAACTACAAGATATACTGCAGTCTACTTGATAGTGACACAAAACAGTTTTTTACACACAGTGGTTAAGTCACCAATTGTAATCTTTAGATGAAAATGACAATGGATTAGAACGGTTTAGTGAGTACCAAAATTTTAATTAAACAAACGAATAATTAGAAAAAAAGTTGGCAATTTCCTAATAACCGTTCATTTTCATTTCAATTTTTACAGTCTATTTGGGAAAACGTAAATAAACAAATATTAAAGTATCTCGTTTATATGATTTTTATGGTGTACTACCCAGTAGTCAAACATTCTGATAAAGATCATAATTCTTAGTTATAGAAAATCCGTAGGAAAATAGCGTAGTATAATTCTTCTTCTTCTTCTTTGTCTTTGGTAAGCTACTAGCTTGTTTACCAATTTCTTCTTTATTCATTTTTTTAAACTATGTTGTCTTTCTACTTCTTCTTCGGGCACCCTATTGTTCTTCCCGTTGGTCTGTTATCTCTTGTTTCCCTTACCTAATGTAAATATAAGAGAAAGCTGCAAAGTCGCAAATGTATCAGAATGAATGGCAGATAGACGTCAACAATGGAATGACTACATATCAAAAATGCATCAGGCCAGGCTAGTGAGGAAAACGTAGTATAATAATGCCAAAAATTTAAATATTTTGAATATTTATAAAGTATAACATGCAAAATTGAGAGGAAAAATGTAGTTTGTAATCTATTTAACTTTGGTCTCTAAAGGGTCGAATAAAAAATTTTATTTGGCTCAACCCATCCATTCATAAAGGTTGTCTATGGTATCTTCAATTTGGCGCATTACCATTCAATATTCTTCCAAAATCATACCATAAATTTCATTATATGTATTTGTCATGTCATCCAAAAACTTGTGGGGGGAAATAAAAATATTAAATAAAAAAATATTGATATTTGAGGAAGAAGAAAAAGATTTTTGCTGTTCTGGTATCTTCAATATGCCGTACAGTATAAGGATATGAGTTTGTGCGTAGAAAGCGTGTAATTATGCAGTACGTTTGGGTGCAAATAAAACTAATGCCTCCCCGCTTTATCAGCTCGGCTCTAGATGTTCGGATGTACGTACATGGCGTCGAAACCCTCATTTCCATATTTCAAATCATCCCTTTGCAACTTCAATTGATTCAGTTGTACGGCGCACCATCTTTTAAATGGCGGTAAATTACAATTCCTGCTTTATCGCAACCTCGCTACCACCCCTTTCCCAGAGGGGCAATTTTGTTTGGTTATCTAAATTTAACGAAGCCTATAACAATCTACATTTGTTAGCTTTTCAAAGGTTATTGTATGTGTGCCGTTGAAATTTGAAGAGTTGTTTTCAAAAGCGGCATAATTTCAATATTTGACTTCACTTCGAAATTCCATTGTTGCAAAGTGCCATTGTTCGGTCGGAGCGAGCACATATGAAAGTTGAAGTGGCGCCATCGAATGTTAATTGGGCGAAAATTGTAAAATGATTAGAGTGGGGCGGTGCAATCGAGAATTAGCAATTACCCGCTAATTCGGAGGAGGCAGCAGGGATATCCATGTTTCCGCTATATTGATCATCAAACGAGGAGCAGTTATTATTTCAATTAAGTTATCTGAGTGTTAAATTAGTTATTTGCATTAATGCATGGATTTGATTAAGAATTCGCAGTGCAACGCAAATCTAGCTCTAGCAGCTAGTAGTACAACTGGGGGAAGCACTCGCTGGTGTGTTGAACTAAGATTGTGCACAAAAATGGAGTTTATGTAACACCCAGTTGGTGTGCTCTAAAATGTCACACTTAATGATAACAACCCGGGCGATAATTTCTTGCGGGCTAAAGGGAAATCGATGTATTCGCAGTGGTGCGGACCGCGATCGACTTGGAGGAAGTCGACAAAAACGCGCCATGCTAGTGACAACATACGCCGAAATTTAATTAAAGCCCGATTTAGCCGTTAGGCTTGTTAAAATAGAGTTTAGAGCTTAGATGTGTACGCACCCTAGTTACTCGATATGTTTAATGCAGACACAGAACCTTCATTAAACCTTCATCCCTTCTTGGTGAAGGCGATGCCGGGCGAGCTTCGGGTTAACTGCCCTGAATTTTTTACGAAGCTGCGATCTCGCGGCCGGATTTCGAGTGCATGAGCGGCGCTGCCGAACGCTTGATAACAATAATTGCCAGGGAAATTGGAAAGCATCGACTGGGCAACCGAACCCGAGGAGCTGATACGGGTGTCAGTCTTAGCTTAGGCCGCCGCGATTCCCACAAGCGCCAATCAGGCACGGAGGCTCAAGCGTTCGTGCAAGACTGCGATTGGGCGCTTGCCATTTATAACAAATTCGTTTTGTAATTAATTCGATACATCACCCGTGCGAACAGTTCCAAATAAAGGGAGGTTTAAAATCGATTAGCATTACTCCATGCGCTTCCATTATTCCTTTGTACGAGCCAGTTTCGATAGCTAATGAAAAGTAGCGAGGCAGGGCTCTAGTTGAAACAAGTTCCAAAAGCAAACAATAATACATAAACTTACTCGATCTTGAAAATTACTTCTGTGCAATTCCCCCATCTATCAACTTTTGCACAATACGACCATTTTAACAGCTATGCTTTGTTTTCAACTTTTAATCCAATTGGTTTCCTCTCCCCTGTTCAGTTACAAAATGATCGAGATCGATTACACCTACAGATCATGCAAAAACTTTAATAAATCCCGTAAAAAAGTAAATTGAGAAAGAGAAGAGAGAACGTTTGTATTTACTGAGATTAGAAGACTATTTTATATGCAGATTACCAAATTTATAACACTCATACGTTTAATGTTTTAACTCTCTACTAATCAATACAAAAATGAGTTACTAAAAGAGTGTACAAATTATAAAAGTAACCATTGGACAAAATTTGCGCTCTAATGCAACAAATTTTAGAACTGCTTCAGTCATTAACCTTACTCAAAGCCTTCTATTGAACTTGCAGTCCAACTGGCTTCATTATTTCTGTCAAGTTAAAAAATAATTAAAATTGACAGCATTTGCAATAATCGGTTTGCTTCCATATTTATTAATAGAAAAAGTAACCAAAAAAGTTGTAATATAAGAAATAATAATACGTAAAACGAAAACAAAACTCAAAAAATGCCCTTAAAAGTAGATATTGAATGGGAAGGATTAAAAGTAAACAAAGAGAATGAGCACCATTTGCGTTTACTGTGATTAGAGAAAGATTATCGAACGTTGCTATATTTCATCTGTAGTGTCAAATCAAAATCAAAAACAGAGCAGAGGTCTGATTAATATGAGGGCAATAGAAAAACCTCCGTTTGTGCATGCATGGGAAATAGACGGGGAAAACAGCACCCATCCTGTGGGGCAGTAGTTCAGTAGACAGTGCGGATTGGAAGAAGAAGATAGTGTCGTAATTTACGCGTCCATTAAATCGATTGAAAATGAACGTGGTCATAGAAAATCTCGCCAAATGTGAAGAACGTGCAGTAATGCGATTTTTGTATGCGAAAAAACAGCTGCAATTCAAATGCAAACCATGTGATATTTACAGATCGAATGTGATGAGTGAAGGTATCATACGTACGCATTAATGTGCATGAGGAAGCCAGAAGTGGCCGCCCATCTGTACTCAGCAATAGACTTATGCAGGAAATTGACAAAAACGCCCATGAAACTGCGTTTTAAGATACTGTTACAGGGTGGCTAATTTGAAACCTTGCAAGACGTTATGACAAGCGCCTCAACTTGCATGGCGATTGTCTAAAAGTAATGTACCGTTGTAGGTTTCTAATGTTCCAAGACTTAAGTTTTGCAGCATAAGAATGTCCATAAGAAAAAGAAAGAAGTTGCTGACATTCACTGTTTGTCCTACTAAATGCTACATTTATAGAAACGTTTTGTACCTGAATCTAAATGAAGTTTTTTACTGAATACAATATTATCTATGTCTGAAGAAAGGTCCATGACTAACAGACACCCCAGTGTGATCCAAAAATAAACTTAAAGTTTAGCAACCTCCCAATTTTTGCTTTAAGAAGCGACTGCAAAACATCTTGATGATGATGAATGTTCGCCCCCAAACAACATGCAATAAGTGCAGCACGAGTAAAATTATGGTACAAATGATTCAAAGATGGCTACAGCTCTAGGTTTCACCGCGACGACGGGTCCGCACATTTATCACATCTCGTGTAGAATTTTCTTGAAACATCAAGGCGACTCAGCCACTAAAAATTCAGATTGACACCCCGTGCTTCTGGCTATTCCCAAAACTTCAATCACCTTTGAAAGTGAATAGATTCCAGACGAGATTGAAATCAATACGACAAGGTAGTTATTCGCGATTCTAACACAAAACTTTTGAACAGTTGAAATGACGTTGGGAGTAGTGTGTATATAGAAATATAAGATTTCTGTTATTGTAATTGTAATTTTTTGTACTAACGGCTCAATACTTCCCAGATACACCACGTATAATCAAGATAAAAAATGTTTAACAAGCTTTCATTTAATACTTTAAAACTCGTGCGTAATATTTTGGTTTGAACAAAAATCTTGGTTTAAAAAATTATGTTCGGATAAGTTCCATAGAAAAACATTTAAAATAAGATATTAATATAAATCTAAACATAGAAATACTTAAAAACGATTATTAAGAACTGTTGCATCTTAAACAAATATGCTATTTGATTGAAGTCCAAGATATACAAAAACATTAACGGAAAACATCTAACAAAAAAGTTTTTTCAGTAAAACATCAATTAAAAAATGTAATGATAGGATGATCTTATAGCATTAACGGTTGTATACTAAAGTATATCTGGTCTAATTTAGAAACTTTTTTAAAGAATGAAAAAAAAGAAAAGTGATTAAAAATACAACTAAGTAGAATATGAAAATTTCTTCGGATTGTAATCAGGAAAAGCATAAATAAACTAACACTATCTTATGATGTTACCTTTTCACTGGTAGCATATCCCAATAATCTCCTCTTTTTGAATTGACTACCAGGTGCTGTATATTGGTAGATGGTGCTCGAGTCGCACATCCTTGAATAGCACAAAGCAACACCGTGCCATCGAAGAGCTGTATTTTTTTGAGGAAACAGAACACTCGGTGGTTGTCACATCTACCTGCTATATTGCAATATTACGCAATTTCCTGAAGCCCACACTCAGGTAACATGAAAATGCACCATTATGCTTCCAACAAGATGGCGCTACCGTACACACGTCGAGAATTTCTTGAGAAGTTTTGGGGCAAATGTTTCCAGGCCACCTGGTGACATTTCATGCCCGGTTAGGTCACCAGACCTGTTCCCTTGTGATTTCTCTTTGTGAGAACTGGTGAGGGTGCATTTGGACGATATCATCTTCAAAACTGGTTGATGTCTAAATAGCAAGCATTGTTTGGTGTGATGATGCAATAAAACTTTGAACAGTATCAATGTTGTTCTTTTTCTGTTTTAAAACGAAAAAGTAACATGTCCTATAACAAACTTTTCATTACACCAACATTTTTTCAAAAATTTAAATGAGTAAATTACAAGCAAAATTAGTTTATCATTAGAATAACTAAGCACCATGCTCGAGAACATTCGACTTGCATGATGGTGCCCACAAAAAGTTGCAGCAAAGAACATGATAAAGCGCGCCTTGCGATCCGCCGCTACGCAACTTCAAGCAACAGCAGTTTGAAAACAGATCAAGGAGGTGGTGGCTGAATTTATGTAAAACCCCGTTCTGCACGTATATCGTTAAAATTGACGCGCCGAACGTCGAACGGAGCTGCGCTATAACTTCGCTCCGAACGCAAAAACTGAAACCGCATGAAGTTTGGCGGAGATTTACGGCAAAGCTGTTGCCGCAGAAGTAACTGGGAATTGTTTGAGGCGGTACATAAGAAAGTCGAGTCTGCTGGGAATGCTCCGGTGAATAAGGCAATGGGGCTAATTTTGCACGAGGAAAAATGTTCTAGATGAGATAGGGCTATTGGCGTTTGTTTAGTTACAAGGGACAGCTTATTGTATGACGTTTTTCCTTCAAACAGCGCATTTTTATTTACAAATAACTCAAACAATATCAAAATTAACAATGCTGTTCTTATCTTAAAATATAGTTTTCCATTCGCAGGACAACCAACCAGGAGAATCGTCATCTTCAGAGGCTTGCGATTACAGACCGTAGCACGACTTCAAGTACCGTAGCGTAACAATACCGGACCGTTACATGAGATTAATAGTACGACGTTCTTTGTCATGACTACCACCTATTGCAACGAAAAGGCGTCTATGAACACACGAATGGCATAGAAGCATCTTTTCTAATGAATCCAGATTTCGTTTAAACCAAAACGATAGTAGGATATTAATACGTTGTAGATGTGGAGAAGGTGAGTAAAAAGACTGCATTCATACAACGCATACAATGCCAACTATGGGTATTATAGTATCGGAAGCTCTCAGTTATCATAATAGTTCACCAACATGGTGAGTCAGACCTACATAGACGTCCGTGCTATTTCCTTTCCTTTAGAGGGTGATCCAAGCAATCCTTCAATAAGATAACATGTGGTCGAGACGTGTGACACGTAACACCTTAAACTTCCTTCAATAACAATATTATATAGATAATGGAGAAATTAGTTTTGAAGTTTTTTTTTAAATGACAATGACCACGTACCAATTATCCATTGATTGCTGTTTAGTTCAGTTTTCCGTTGATTTTTACAAATTTAAGTTGACAGATAACATTACCACGCATTTTTTTTTATGATGTTCTGTCTTTTGTGAATAGTTTGTTTTGTTCTAAAATCTCCCCTTTTCTGGGTCTTCTTCAGGGTCTTTTTCCTTCATATCTCATACCATATATAGAGATGTCTAGTGTATATCATTCTACTCAAGTGTCCAAACCATTGGAGCTGTTGTATTTCAACTGTTTTTACTAGTAGCTTTTGATCGAATCCTTCTAGAATATTTCCATTTATGACTCTGTCTCTATTCTTGTTTTTCCAACCGCCTTCCCAAGACATTTCATTGCAGATGTTACTATCTTTGGTCTATGATTATCCAGTATTGTTCAAGATTCTGCCGTACATAATAATCTTTATTATGTATATAGTTTTATACAAATGCATTTTTGCTATCGGATTTAGTAGTTTTTTCTCTATCAATGTATTATTTATTCGGTAACAGATTTTATTTCTTATTTCAGCGAGTATTTTACTATCTTTACTTATTATAAGTCCCAGATATTTTAGTTGTTGGATGTTTAATAGCTTTGTATGTATTTGTATCGATATTCGTTCGTTTTTTTGTCACTTTCATTACTTTACGTTTTTCTATATTTATCTTCATATCGTTTTCTTACAATTTCTCTTTCCATATTACTAACTTCCTTTGCAGCTGTTATTTATTTGTTGCGGTAAGTATGGTATTATCAGCGTACAGCAAGTCTTGTGTTAAAATTAAAATTAAATTTAGACGACTTAACCAGGCATTTCTCATTTCATATTGTTCTCTTATTGTCGCATATTGTAATATCTCTCTTTTTATGTATTGGGACTACAGTTATTCCATTGGGAAGGTATTACTTTATTTTTCCAAGTTTGTTGGAAGATTCTTTAATCACTTTAATCCCTCCAAACTTTAATATTCCTACAGTTACTTCATCTTCACTCTTAACCTTTTGTCTTGTTTCTTTTCAGTTTCTTGACAACATTCCAAAACTTTTTTTGGTTTTTTATATGGTTTTTCTTGATTTTCTTTCCAAACTCTTCCCATCTCATTCTCTTTAGTTGTTTTACGATTTCTTTCGCCTCATTCCTCTTTTGTATATAGTTATGCTTGTCTTGAGCACGACAGCCGCGAGGTAAAGGCCTCAACCTGCCAAACTGGCGCACGGCGGCTCCGGGTTCGAACCCCGGCAATGACAAAAATATTTAATGCTCTCCGGCCGTCATACAAACACCTTTGGCGGTCGTAAAAAGTACATTCACTATCCACTCGCCAACCCGCCCGGCAAGCGTGGCGTTTAATTGCCAAATCCCCCCCCAAAAAGGGAGGCCTATGCTCAATACTGGGCGCTACAAGGCTGAAGAAAAAAAAATGCTTGTCTTATGTTTTTGTTTGGATGCATTTTCCCGAGCCTCCTTCTTCTCTTTTACTTTACTCCTTGCTTCATCGTTCTACCGTTTTGTTCTTTTTTGCTAGTTGTGTCTAACTATAATCCACAAATTTATTCAAACTCTCATTAATCGTCAGTTCTTCCTCACTGCGTCTGACTTCTCCCTCAGTTTCTTCTAGACTCTCAGTTGTTCTTTCCAGGTATCGCTAGCCTATGTCTTGTGTTTAATTCTGCACCACGTATTGCTATTATACGTTATCTCGTTATAGCTAATTTTTTTTGCCTCATATGTGACCCTATGAATATTTTTATGGTTAAACCAGTCATTCTCTATTAGCATCTGATTATTTATAAACCAATCAATCATCCCATTCCCATTATTATTTTAATCTTCTAGTCCATGTTTTCCCATAGTTCCATGGTTGTGTTTCCTCTGGTTTTAAATGTGAAAATTCCAATCTCCCATTACTATTAAATTTAAACAATGTTAACCTCACGGAGATTCTAACCAACCATTTTTGAGTGTAAAGATACCATTCGTACTAGTAGGCTGTACGTCTCAATAATTACGCCTAATCCAAATCCAGCTTTAAATATTCAAAAAGAAAGCCTTGCGTCGGACAGTAACACCTTGTTTGCGTGAAGCTAACGGTTCCGAAATAATAAAGCATTAGCATTTTTATTCATTATTCTCGGGAGCCTAATAATTTTCTCAGACAAAATTAAAACGCCAACCCCTTGTTTACAAGCACGTAATATTAATTCCGCCAGAGTTTTAACGCCGCTCCGACATACCAACAATTTTTCGGTAACAATATCTGGCGAATTTGCGCGTCTCCCGACGCGACTTGAATATAGATGAAAATGAAGATAATGCGGTCGTCACCAGGCGGCGTGCTCATTAAAAATGTTTTCTAGCTGACAACCCTTTATGAGCTATATTAATTAAACAAATTTTTGCCTCGAACGGTCTCATATATGAGCCACAAGGATTGTACAGAAAAATAAGACGTACTGACAGAGACAGATATTTAAAACTCTCTAAACATTCAAAATCCAAGAAAATTAAAAAAATTGGAAAAGTTGATTCCATAGAACTTTAATATTGAATATGTTTTAAATAAACATCCTTTGTTATAAAACTTTCTAAAAATTAAATATAACTAAAATTTGAAAAGATAAGCTTCTGAATCATATACGTCTACAATGCACAAAATACATAAATAGAACTATAGATTGTCTTGTGCTATAACAAGAACACTCCAGAAGAGCCTTCAATAAAATTGGATTGACCAAAAGTTTTGTAAATCTTATTTTGATGTCATTCCTCACGTTTGTTTAGACAGACTGCCATTTGTATAGACACTCTCCTGTAAGGGTAGTCGCAGTTTTTAAAAGGTAGAGGTTACATTACGATTTCTAAAATATGGAGAGACTTTACCCAACTGGTCGACGTAACCATTAACCAAAAGCCGATGCAGACACGTGCGGTCGAAGATGCCCATAAGCAGCAGTGCAAGATTACAATGAGATTCGGAACCAGAGAGATCGCCGCCTGGCAGGTGCAAAAACGCGTCGAAGGCTGTAAAAATCGAGCGATGTGGAACGCCGCCATACAAAATGCAGCAGGCGATGCAGCGTTCGATGAACGCAACACATGTGCGATCAAAAGCGCGTGATTCTTCCACACGACTGGCTATGGCAAAGTGGGCTGCTCCGGCTCCCAATCCAATATGGTTTTGCTCGGCTCAACCTAGTGATCTACTTGCGGAGACGGAGCGAAAGATACATGCGAAATGACAATACCTGCCGGGCTGAAAAGAAGCAGCGTCTCGAATCAAAGCAAGGAAATAACGTTTGGAATCGACAACTGAACTTTTTTGTTGTGGTAATAAAACTAAGAGAACTTGGAGACTAAGAATAGAACCTATCGGGTGTTTTAAGAATTATTCTAGTAATCCTAGCATTCACGGGAGCACAATTTTTGCATGTTTGGGACGTTATCAAAAAACTGCAAAGTTGATTGTTTAGACAAAAACTTATTTAATTTTTCAATTATATACACTTAATATAACGTTTACATACATTTACACAACAATGAAAAAAAATGAAAACAAATGTCCATTTAATTTAAAAACTTTTACTTAAAAAACATTCCTTTTCCTATCTTTAGGAGTAGCAAAACCTCTGGGCTATGTCATGAAAAGAAGAACTTTGTAGAAATTAACGCTCAATAAATAAAAGTGTAAGGCTCGTCATTTTTTCTTGCTTTAACATTTATCCCAAGAACTTTTTCACTCTCTTAAGAGCTGAAAAGGATCATCTCCAGGGCAGTCAGTAACTGCCATACTTAGAAGAATTCTTAGAATAATGACAGTATTGGGAAAAGTACTCTGTGTTCCATGACTTTAATAACGCTAAGAGTCTGTATGGTGTTAATTGTGCTTTTGGTTTGTTATTTTTATTTTCTTTGTTAAAAAACATTTTGATTCTTAAAAATGCTGCTAGATATTCACATTCTTCAGGGAATGTTTAATCTAAATTAGAAGTATACTTTCTAATAGCTGATTTGCCATTTTTCATTTGAGTTATTTCCCATAACAATTTGTAATTCGTATGTATTTCTACATAAATTTTCTTTGTTGTACTAAGTTGAGCTCCAGGTAAACAATTGCAGCATAAAATGTTTCTATCATCAAAGAGTGTCGCCTAGAAAACTTTTTTGTGTTCATCAAAAGGAACTTTAGGCTTCCTCGTTCTTATAAAAATTTCATGCATCAATTTTCCTTTTTTTTCTAACCTTGAAAACTCATCTTCATTTCGAAGAATTTTTATAAAAGCTTCTAAAGTTCTGTATGGACTAATGACATTTGTTGTTTATTTTCTCCTTGAAGCGTTTAAGACTTCAAAAGAACATTGTCCTAGAAACAAACCATTAATGCCATTTGAAGATTCCAATATCATATTTGCTTCATACTGTGCGTTCTTAGTTTGATCACTATTATGGGTGATGTGTGTTGGAGCATCAAGAACCTCCCGGTACAATTTTTATAATGCTTGACTAACGTCAGCACAGGCACTTCATCAAGTTGTCGACAAAGTTTTTAAAGACCATCCTTTTATGTGGCCAAAGGATTTACTTCTTTTATTCTAGCCTGAAAACCTTTGTAGCGTTCAAATATGTTGCTGGCATTGTCGTAGCTCTACCCTCTACAGTTATTTAGACCAAGACCTACAAAATCTGAGGTCCATATTACAGCATCCGCCATCTCGTTACCTTTATGGGAACAGTTAGGGATAAAAATCGTCCGACAGGAGTTCCCTAAGCCGTAGGTAGCATATAGCTTACCACAAAAACCAGTTAATCTTACAATTATGGAATAATACTTGGAATTTACATTTTTATTTGCGTTCAGTTTGAAGAAGGGGTAATAATGACGGTCGTGCTTGCCACATCGCTC
Organism: Sinelater perroti; assembly: GCA_036346155.1. Lineage (NCBI taxonomy): Eukaryota > Metazoa > Arthropoda > Insecta > Coleoptera > Elateridae > Sinelater > Sinelater perroti. The sequence goes on from JARFIY010000039.1 coordinate 491,670, forward strand.
CACATCAGAGACGGTGCGCGACGACCGGGCAGATAGCGCGAACGTATGAGAGCCTTAACCTCTCAGAGAATTAAAAGCGACCACTTTAAATTTTTTAAAATGTTGTTACAGTGTTGGATATTTAGACTCGACCTGTTTTCCCATTTTATCAAAAGGGCGGATCCACGCAAATCGGCTACATCAGAGCCAAATTCAAAAAGTTTCAATAACAAGGCTTTCTTTTGCATTTCGTTGTTAGCGAGGTCCCAGAAGTGTATTAGATGTCAAAGCTCGAACAGTAAGTCGAAAAAAATACTATGCTTTTAATGAAGACCACAAAAGGCGATCTTTGCCATATCGAATAACTCCAGGCTACTACTTGACGGTTTCAATAAGTCACTCCAATCAAAATTTCATCGATCGCTTCGCTACCTCAGACATCCACACAAGCGTTGTTGCTATTTGCAATATTACTTTGCTCGCACTTAATGAAGCGAAACCAGCGCTAATAACAGTTTGTCAAACTTGCATGATGGATTCGAGTTTATAACTGGGCGGATCAATGAGCGGTTTGCACCCGACATCGCGCGGGCAACCAAGCGCACGTGAAAAACCGTGCGTTTTAACTCTCCCAGCCAGCAGGAAGCGGAACCGAGATGTTTATGTAGCGAGTTCGAATGTGGCCCCTCGACAATGCAATTTGCCCGCAACTCTCCGGTTCTTCTCAGCTGGGCTTGTTAGCCCAACTTCGCACAATAAGCCAGAAACCGGAACGCTCCAGACAAATCAAGACGGGTTAATTGCGGCGCATACGGCGAACTTCCAACAATGACGGATTTGAATGGCACTTCATCTGATAAAAAGCTCAGCTACAGGGCGGGCCCAACATATCCTCATCCAATTTGTTGCCGAGATAGGTAACAGAGCAGAATAGAAACAAATTTAATCGGAATAAAAGATTTTTAATGAAATTCGAAAATTATACACATCAACGAATGATTGCACAGATTAAAAAACAAATAATTTATTAGTAGACACCCAAAAATTGTAAAACAATATAAATAATTTGCATATTCAAAGTGGAATATAAAATCGTCCCGATCAAAACTGAAATTAAGAACTCCCAGCTTTTTCCCACTTATCTCTTAGATGGCCTTCCTACGCTGCATTTGTACAGTCTTGGTCTCCATTGTCTTGGTTCTGTCCATTTTGTTTCTTCCTGGTTGGTTACATGTCCTTCATATCTCCACTTTGCTCTCGCAGTTCTTTCTGTGACATCTTCTGCTTTAGATTTATTCCTAACATGACACATTCTATTACCAGCTGAGTTGTTCTTAGCTTTTTTGGCCTCTTCACCATGCGTTAACACCAGAAGTGCATACATTTCCAATACACCTCTCTTTAAGTTGATTGATAATTTCGAGTCTTGAAGTATGAATCCTAGTTTACCAGTGTTTTACTGTGGGACCTAAATAGATAGTGTTCTACATTTTCGAAAATATTATTACAACTCTGAGTATTGTGTTTTCTGGAGACATAACTTTAGTCTTTCCAAATTTCCTTTCATTTGATTGGACACCATTCTACGTTCGCTTAATATCTCTTGTAGTTCTCGAAGTTGGTTATAATCAGAACAATGTCGTCTGCGAAACTAAAGCGATTTACGCATTTTCTATCCTAATTCAATTTTTGAAAGCGCCTTTGAGGGTGGAAGTAAATAGGTTTGGGGAGATTGTGTCTCTTTGTCATATTCCACGATTAATGCTAATTTTGTCTGTTATAAGGACTTGAATTGTAGCGTTATCGTGTATATATATATATATATATATATATATCTATCTACGCGTTTCTTCTACTCATTCGTTATTCGTTGCCGTTAAAATTGCCTAAAGTTCAACCACATTAAGCGCTTTGTTATAATATACAAGCGCTAAATAAAGTGGGATGTTATATTCATTAAACTTCTCTATTAACATATACGTTGTCTGGATGTGCTTTGTCGTATTGCAACCCTTACGGCAACATTCATCAAGTTTATTCACCAATCTGTTGATAATGTACATATTCAGTCCTGTAACTCCATATCGGAGCGTAGGGCATCCATGAAGAAGTGTATCCTAATTTGTTACGCTCGGCTTCTGTAATTCTTCTCTGTGTGTTTACTGATTTGCCTCTGTTCGTTATTCCCATCGTGTACCATTTTAACGTTTGTTTCCTTTGTTGGTGTATGGTATTCCCAATTCCATTTCCGTCTTTTAATGACTTTCCTAATTTGCTTTTGCTTAGTTTTCATCATAGTTCCTTATTAGTGAAGATATTGGTCCAGAACATTTTTATACGCATTTGTTGATAAAAATTTACATTATTGTCAAATAGTCTTTTCCCTTTCGGTTTATTTGTATTGGTCGCCATATGTTATTTAATATTCCAAATGCTTGCTGTGGTTTTTGAATCTTTGCTTAACAGCTTCCTCTGCTCCCCCATCATTGTTGATTATACTCCCCAAATAGCAGAACTCTTGCACTTATTTTATCTCTTCTCTATTTAGGTATAGTTTTTCCTGTTCTTTTATCCTCATTTCTGCTGTTTTTTTGTAATTTATTTTCAATCCGACACGCTTGGCCTCTTCTTAACATTTCTAATTTTTTTTTACATATTTGCGATTGCGTGTGCCATGAAGCATGTATCGTCAGCATATTCTATGTTCATCGATTTCTTACTTTACAGATGATTCCAGGTCTTTCCGTTCTTCTTTTAAATTGTTTTTCCCATTACATAATCTAGGTATATACTAAAGAGCACGGGAGACAGTATGCATCCTTGCGTCACTCCTTTTTTATGCCTATGCTCCTACTCACATATCTTTTGTGCAATATCTAGTATGTAGATTTCTCACACAACATTTTGATTAGTTGGATAATTGTTTGAGGAATGTCAAAATGATGCGTTTTTTTCTCTAGTTTCTTCTATAATTCGGTGATGTAGAATGTATGGTGGATAATAAGGTGGGTTATTTCTCTTTTTTTGGGAGTTTTACAACTAATCCGTTTTCCATTTGGTGTGAATTTTTCTTCTTCCCATACAACCCTTAGTAATGGTAATTTCAAGGTCAGCTTTCCATTAATTCTGGTGGTATGTGATCTGTGCCTGACGTTTTATTATTTCTCAGATATTGAATTGCTTCTTTAATATTGCATATCTGTTGATAATGGCTTTTGTAAATAAAGTGTATAGTGTTGTGAAGTGACGCACCACCAACACGTAGACAATCAAGGGAGACCCATTGGGAGCGGCTTTAAATTCTACAGGAGTGTACAACCTTATATATGTATCGATGAGAGAACAGACTTATGGGTCTATAATTGTTCAGTTTTAGTTTATTCTCTTTGTTGTACAACAAGATAACTTGTTTATAGTTTCAGTTTTTAAGCATTTTATTATTTTTGGCATTTGTTTAATAAAATTTTCAATGGTTCAATTGTAACAACGCCACCTAATTTTAACATCGCTTCTAGTGCCCGTCCGTTTTTCATATGAGCTAAAGCCTACTCTCTGTTATCTATTGTAATCTCCTCTGAACCAACTTTCTTACATATTGGAGATTGTTTGGTGGTTGAGGATTCATGGACGAATATGAACTACTGTAAAAGTTTTCGATAATTTAGACAATGTCCTTATTATCATATTTTATTTCTCCTGTATCATTTTTCAGTTTGTGTACTCTGATTTTACTTTCGTCCTATCCATCTTCAAAGCTTTCATGTTTTTGTTATTTTCGATTAACTTCTTTTGTTCTTTATGTATTGCAAATTCGTACATCTTTTATTCTTTTCTTGATAATAGACTATTCCACAAAAAAAATAAAAAGCAGTTCTTAGCCTAAAATGGCGTAATGGAATTAAAATCTGTACGCCCCATAAGTGGAGAAAGAAAAGCAATACTAATAAACAATTACAAACTTGAATTAAATAACTAATACTGATTTTTTCTGTTCGATTTAAACCAATTGACTTGGTTATTTAAGTATTCTTTAGTTCTTTGAGGACTGTTTTTATGTCGCTCTTCGAGTGTGTTAATTTTACTCTTTGTATTTATTTAGTTTCTTTTGATAGATGTTGATATTTCTTTTAATTGTTCTTTAGTAGGAAATTTATAGGGCCTTATAATTTTGTTCTTTTCCAATCTTATGTCAATCTTTACTTTTGTCCTTTAAAGTCTGTGGTCAGTTTCAGTATTGAATTTATTTAAAATTGCAACATCTTTTATTATATGTTTTGCCTGATATAATTCACCCACATCCATCTTCTCTGCGGCGGTTTTCCAAAAAAAGTATTCAGACAATAACAATAGCATTGTAGAACCAAGTTCAAAGGTTTCTTTATTTGGTATGCGGTCTTCCTTTAAGTTTCCTACTTGTAAATTAAAGGTGACTATTATTATGGTAAATTTTATTTTCTAATACAATTGTCCTATTTCTTCCGTTTCTCATGTGCTGGTAGGGGCACATATTTGGATCAATTGGCGTTTGTATTTTTTATGTGATATATTTTTTTGGTGATATAAATTTCTTTTTAATAATCTTGCGTTATGTTTTCATGGACTAAAATACCTACACCACTCAAGTGTCCTCCGCCCTGTTGGTTTGATGTAGTATGTGCTCGGATTTCAACGTTGTACATTCTTCTGCTAGTCTTGCTTTGCTGAGATCAAGAACATTCTTAGCCCGATTGAATTCTTCTGGTTATATTTGGTGTTTCATCGAAATCAACGTTCTTATGGAGTTTAACTTTTCATAGATTTTAATTTTTAAGGGTATACGCGAATATCTTTGGAGGTGTGGAATTTACTACATTTCAGCTTGTTTTAAAATTCGCTATGTTTCGAGAGTTTAACAGCCACGCTAAAAGTGGGGAAGATGGTTTTAGAATGAAGGGGGGTCGTAACAAATCAAGGTTTGGGTGGGCATGGTATTATTTACCCATTGGTATTATTTAAGGCAATTAGAAGGACAAATCGAGAATAGAACAATCTGAATTGTTACATAAAAAAGTTAAAATGTTTTTACGCATTTCATTTTTTAATGAATAGCTTTGTATTATCTTTGGTGATTTTTTGAATTAACTTTAGCGCATCACAGCAGTAAATATCAATCAAAGCAAACCTGCAATATACCTTCTCTTATAAATGTTTTTTTAAAATTGTAATTACTATAGTTTCATTTTGACTCTCTCTGTATTAACTGCATGTTAATTGTAACACTAATTAAATGTTTTTTTTAATAAAATAATGAAAAGAATACGATTTTCTTTGTCTAAACAACTCTTGGCACCTTCCACTTAAAGATAAAATTTTGCAAATAATTAAGTTAATTTCTGCGCGTTTAACTTTGGCTCGCTCTGTATTATAGTTGTTGGAAATTTTATTTTTGACTCAGTAAAATAAAATATTTTCTATATTTGATTTTAACATTCCTACAAAAATAAATAAATAAAAAACGCGTTTGGTCCACCCTACATTTTTTCATATACATTCGCGTTCCTATTTATTTTGTTATTATGTTAGTTGGGCACATCTTTTATAAAGTGAAATACCTTGCATTTAAAAGATTTGGATTTTTTTGCAAGAATTTATTTGGACAGTTTTGCCAAAATCCACTTTATAGTCAGTGTTATAAAAGAAAAAAATATATTCGCAATATTTATTTTAGTCCTCACATAATATGATTATTGCAAATTTCATTTAGTAAGATCATAAAATAATATTTTGATTTTTTAGCCGAAGGAAATATAGGGAGACGTGCAAAATATTTTATACGCAACCTTAAAATTTCAAAATTGCTGTTAAGTATCTTAAAAATTATTTTTTTCTATATTGTCTGGGTTTGTTATTAAAATTGAACATCTATATAACCATCGCTATCGTTTTTTTCTTAATAAAACAATGTATAAGTACTTTAGTTGCTAAAAAGGTTAATTAATGAGAACTCACTCTATATTATGTTCTGTTGCAATTTTTCCAACTATCTAAGTCGAATTGTAATTTAGACAGACTCAAAAAATCATTTTTTATTTAATTTTTAAATAACTGATTAGAGACAGAATGAATAAATAATTTTATTTGATAAAGTGCTATATCGGAATTATAAGGCGAATGGGGCATTTTGTAATCTTTTTTATTTTGTGCATGGTATATGTCGGTGTTTTATTTTATGTTTATGGCAAGTTTGCGAGTTTAATGCAGATAAAAAGCGTACAAAGCTTTTGTTTTTAGAATGCATCTGCGAAATTATGCAACGGAGATAGTGTTATCGTAGCTCTACTTCGAGCTGTGGAGCTGACTGCCATGGCGCGCAATAGATGTAGAGCCGAGACGCGCGCGATAACAAAACCCTGCAAAGGTTCCAGAGGTCAAGATTAACAGCCAACAAAATAAATATGCTTTAGCTGGGCAATTGCGCACAATTAGCCATTTCTTAATAGAGCCGCCGGACGGCTCGCTTATCGAAGCCGCGAGGAGGAAACGGGCCGTTATTACGCAAATCGCCGGAGATTTTCCGGTGCTGGGGCGCCAGTCCTCGAGCACGAACCTCCCGACCGAGAAGCCGGGCGTAAGCTTTCAAAGCTCGCGCTGCTCGGCCTTCAGGTGCTTTCGCGGCAACTTCGGCAGGGAGAAATTTCGTGATTAAAAATTCCGGGCGCGCGCTTTGAGACGTGACTCCTCATGAACTAGCTGGCGGAGCGCCGTAATCGCAAGTTCGGGGAAATTTTAATTTCCCTGCTTATCCCCCATTTCCACGCAGGCTTACGCGCGACCCGCTCGCTTTTGCGCCCTGGCGGGCCCGCCGCGCGCGAAATTTGCCTTCCCTTTTTGAAATCCGAGATTTTCGAGCCCCGCTGGCCCAACCTGACCTATAGCAGAACAAGCGGGTCAAGTTATAAATAGTAGCAAGACAGATACAGTCCTGAAAAATAAAGCTTTGTCAGTTCAAGAGCTGCCGCGCCGCTGCAAATCAAGTAGCGCAAAACAAGGACGGCGCGAAACGTACTATTAAAAAATAATAGGGAAATCTTGCATTCCGCGGCAAAAAGCACTCGGCGCGTTTCTACAAACACAAAGACACGGCGAGCTTTACAAAAAAAGCAGCAACCAAAACGGGCGCCATTATTCGGTTGCTTAGATGTGGAAATTCCGCTGTTTCCAAGTACAGCGCTTTCCCTTGTGCAGAAAAATCAAACCGCAGAGAGATGTGCATAAGAATGCTGCAAGCTCAGTCGCGAGCTTTCGCCAGGATAACGCGCGGAATTATTAAAGCTCGCACCTGCAGCGGCTAAAACGAGTTACACAAGCTAAACTTTACAGCGAAGCTGCAAAGTTAAATAGGAAATGAAGTCGACGCCTGCCAGTTTTTCATTTTTTGAAAATCCGGCTTAAGCGGCGTGCAACGCGAAAATTTCAAAAGGATTACACTCACCTTCGACTACTGCCAGCGAGGGAGCCAGACAGGACGAAATAACTATGAGCAACGCACTGAACAAATTCATTTCACTGTGTGCTGCGGGAGTAACTCATTCAAGAGTCGATTAGGTCTTAACTGTGTGGAAGTCGTTTCAATTTTGAGAGCAAATCGCGAGTACGCGCGCTCTTGATTGTAAGTACTCTCCCCCTTACTATCAATCCGACAGCATATCGACTGCTTCTTATAGGAGATAAACGGCCGGAATGTTAACGGAACGGCCTGTAGAAGTGGCCCGCGCTTTTCCCAGCCCGCGGCGGTCCTTTATCTGATGTAACTTTCAGATTATTAGCGACAGTTTGTACACAAATGCACGTGGCCATGCAATCGCCGCTGCAGCTTTTCCGGAAAGCGACCGCCATCTCCGCGGAAATACGGGCGGAATTCAGTCGAGGAAAAACGCCCCGAAATTAATGCAAATTTGCGTTATTAATGCAGAAGCCAAAAATTCTCAGCCAGGAAATTAAGCCTCCATTTGTTTCTGATGAACCCCGAAACAAAGGGGCGGAAAAATCCTTCTGTCTTGGCGAGCAAAACAAATTATGGCCAACTTAACGACAAAAACGCAACATCATTCTGTATCACAAAGAACTTGGATTTATTCCGTGTTCCTCCTCCTAACGTGGAAAAATTTTTTGTCACTCTTATCTACTCAGTTAATTAAAAAGTTCCATCAAATTTCTTTGTCGTCGTCATTCTTACCAGTATTGTATAACGTTCTCTTAACTTAAAATCTTAAAATCCACAATTTAAAAAAAGCGATTAAACTAAGTGCAGACGCAAACAAAACCTTGTAGCACTGACAGTAAACACATTACTTTATAAGTTGAAATGGAATCTTTTCCAGTTTCAATAATTTTTTCACAATATGACCTGTACCTGAACCTGTACTTAAAATTACTAAAAAAAAGCTTACTAAAGTAAACTGTACAAAAATATCATATCGATCTAAGTACACTGATGACCACAACCAATAAAATATCGTTTGATCTTGATTTTTAGATTACCTACCACTCAACGGTACTATCTACATTTAACCAAATTTTTTAAGTGGTTTATTAGCAATCAGAATTTACAATTCAGTACTACGACATAAAGATTATTTCAGTGAAGTGTCCTCTTCAACCATTCAATAGGTCTGTTGGCCAGTTTCTTCTCAGACTCTGCTATTCCATTCTTCTAAGAGTGGATGGAGCAGAATGTTATGATTTTCCAGTTTTTCATGGTGGTTATCACTTACCATTTGTAATTATTCGTCGTATTTTAGGTTATAATTATATTGCTTTTGCTCGCACACTCCCAAAGTTCAATTCCATAATGAGTTTGATAAATGTGATTTTCTTCCAATGAACCAGAACACGCCTTTTGCTTGTAAGTCCAGCTGTTTTCGCTTTTTGATTGTATGTTCTTTCCAGTTTAGTTTACTGTCTAAATGAAAGCCTAAGTAATTGGCTGTGTTGGTCTGTGGTATATCTACATCATTAAGGTTGATCGGCGCTGCTCTCTTCTCGGCACAGAATTTTTGATTTTCTATTTCTCTAGTCAGACTTGTAGCCCATTTAGATGTTTTTGTAATTTAGTGGCAGCCGTTTGTGAGGCTTGATCCCTGTTTAATGATCATCGCGTCGAACATTCCGATTGTAATGCTACCAGTAGCTGGTAGATCACATATGTTAAACACATAAAAAATGATCCGATTACACTGCTTTGAGTTCACTCTTGTTTTAAATGCTCTCATATACGATATAAAAATTTTGAAGTAGTTTAGAGGCAAGTAACGCTTGACAAGGCTTTGTGCTAAACCTTATCAGTCGCTTAGGTAATATCTAGGAAGATAGCTGTGCAGGAAAACGTCCTTCATTAATGGAATGAATGATCTGGCGGGTCTGTTGTACAGCCGAATGGCCACTTTTAAATTCAAATTGACGGAGGAGCATCCAGTCGCCTGGTGCTAGATCTTAATTCAGTCTTAGAACTAATAGTCGCTCCGAGACTTTCAATATTACAGGTAATAGGGTAGTTAAAATGATGATTTTGGCATCAACATGACCTCGACTGTCTTTCTTAGGAAATTGTTTTATCATTTTTGGGGTTAATTTATCCATGTCTGATGATTCATTTCCTCTTTAACTTCCTCTGGGGTAAATATTCGAATCGGCAGAATTGACTTCCAAAAACCAACCAGAACAATACGATTTTGATCAATTCTCATCATGGATGATTACAGTCTCGGAATTTGGACAACTAGTTCAAGTTTTACTGAAATTATACGTATTATAGCATTTTAATATATAAAAATTCTCTTGGTGTATCAAATTCGACCTAATTACCATAAAAAGTACTCAATAATAAAAAAATGAGAAATAATGGCAATCAAAACTGATATCCACAATAAAGAACTTCGTAACTGTCGAACAAGATTTATAGCTACAAATAATTTGCAAGCGTACCAAATTTTGGACCGAAAGTCATAGTGTAGGCGGGTTCCAGTCTCACTACACTCATGTATATATAGGGTTATTTATAATTTCTCGAAACACTTTAAAAACTCATAACAAAATGGGAAAGCGATTATGATAATTCTTCCTTCAGCGCAGAGAAAAATCCCGTACTCACAGTTGACATGGTGTGATATGGTGTAAACATGATCGTAGAACCGAGCTCCAACATAATTCTAGGAGACACCTCCTGTTGCAACCAAGAAGTTGTATGGCTCTATTCACAGATCTTCGGTCCAGATGTCTTGGACCAAGCAAAGAATCTGTTGACTATATTATGTAAGCCCACCCGCGCAACCCCAGTAAGTCTACTACAAGTACAAATTTAGATCTTGATATTTAGCAACGGTATAACAAATTCTTTGTGTTGTCGATAAAGTTGTCGGTTTTAATTGTAAGCTACACTCCGGAGCAAAAGTTTTTAGGACACCCAAACTTAGCTAAATACCTAGTATATCTATTAAAAACCAGTAAAAACTTTAATTAGCAATATGTTAATTAATCTGTAGACATGGAAAGGGTTGCAAAATTTGGTGCAAACGTTTTTAGGGCACTTTTTAATGCAACTGGAAAATTAGTTAACTGCTGTGTTTTTAGATAATTAGCGAATAGACTGAAATTCATGCATAATTCATGACAAGAACTCAGTGGCTGATGCTACAACTGTAAGGACTAGAGAAATGGGTAAGCCAAGGAAACGGACAAAAAAATCAAATCAAAGCATTACGTAGCAAAAGAAGTTCAAAGCGGACATTGAGTCACTTGGACCCGAACGTTAGCAATTCAACGAAGAACGAGGTCTTTTACGGTATTTACCGTGGACGAAAAAGCACAGGCAAGCAAGGATCAACTATGTGCTCTAACACTTAAATACTAGGAGCGAATTAAGCGTCAAATGATAGATGACTGTAAGTTTTGACCTTGTCATGGAAGTTTTCTATGTTGAAACTTTATATTTTTAGGAATGCTCAAGTAAGTAAAAGCTGCCAACCACGTTTTGGATCTTCACGAGACATTCTTTCCTTGGTGCAGACGCGAGATGGGTTGATAAAAGTGAACATGGCACAAGATGGTCCTACAAAGCGTGATGTTTTCGAGTGTTTTATGACGAAACAATTCGTACCAATAATTGGGCAGTTTCTGCCCAAATTTGTTCTTCTTCTTCCATCCTCATTTTACCCTTGAAGGTGTAGAATGCGGCCCAGATTTAAATTTGATTAAAATTTTTGAAGCGCGTTAAAACTAAAATTGATTTTCTCAGAATCATTAAGTAATGCGCCAAGAAAACTAATAGAAACTTCGACAAAAAGTTCTATTCTAGTATGAACAAACATTTGTCGCCTTTTTGAATTTGTTTGCACTTGGACTTGACGAACTATTGGCAAATGATTTTTAGTGTTTTTTTATTAATAATCATACTAAATATATACTGCGAAAATGTTAGCCAAAATAACAGACTGATTGTGAAGTTTAGGTGTTCTAAAAATTTTGCTCCGAACTGTATATAGACAACTATAAATCAAATAATAAATAGATAAACCCAAAGTGGTTTCGATTGAACAGGGCATAAAGTGATGTTTGTAAAGAAAGAAATAAGATATCGCTGTGAGATGTCAAGCTCTAAATTGTCATGTACAGTAAACTTGCCAAGGTTGCACGAGTGGGCTTACCTCATAAAATTTACAGTTCCTTCGCTAGGTTCAAGATGTCTTGGTCGAAGAACTGTGCCTAAATAGCCAGACCACATCTTGATATTGTCAAAACATGTGCTGTCTTCTGGAATCATTGTTTTACAATCTAAAACACAAAACATGAATTTACATTTACTAAACACCATGTTCACTCTTATCATCCCCTAATGGCAAACCATCGCAGTTATACGCGAAAGACTTTCTTTAAGAAAACTTAGAAAGTCTGTCTCTGCATTGGCGATAAAATTATTATAACTTCTGAAGCAGTGTCTTGTTATAAATTTTTAAAATGTTTGGGAATTACTTAGACTTAAATTAGGAGATACCATAAAGCGAATCAAAATTCGTTATATCTATAGAGACTGAGTATGGTGTACTTTTCCATAATTTTGTATCTTAAATTAAAAATTTATCTCTGAACTACGTATTTTATTTCAATTTATTACCATTTCTATATTACTAATTTATATATCCAAATTCAAAAATGTGTCTAAACAAATTCAAATGTCACGTTTGTCAGAATATTTGTGTAATGTCCAAGCATTCTACGATATCGTTAACATAACAAAGATGAATTACGCGCGTTATCAAAATTTAATATTTGTCTTGAAAGTATATATCGTTAAATCATCTCAGAAATTTATATTTGCGTAGTAATATAGGTTTTGTAATAACAAAGAGTAAACCTACAAAAAATTGAATTATGTTGTGGGATAGAGCTAGTAATTTATTTATACGAATATTGCAGCAGAGAAATATTTCCTGTTAATTAAATAGGAAAGTTTCAATATTATGAATAGCACTGAATTTTTAATTTTATTACTTACTGATAACTATAGCTAATACAAACAATTTCTGCTTTCAAGGAAATGACCAATAAATATTAACATAAAGTTCAAGATAAACGCTTATATGCTATTTTTAATTATATATTTTTTGATACCACATTGTTAACATATTCGTTTTTGGAAGCCATAGCAAACTTAAGATTGTACTATGCCATTTAAATGTAATTATATTTAATTGTAATACAATAGTAATGCATTTTCAATAAATCATTATTCAATAGTGCTATAGTCTAAATTGGACCTTAGCCTTTTCATTTTTCCGCCTCTAAAATCTATTAGTTTTCTTTCTATTTTATCTTGCCAGCGGCCTTTGGCCTTCTTAGTGGTCATGCGTCTTATGGCTTTCTTTGGAATATCTTCTTTATTATTCTTGTCTTATTTATTCGTTTAACATGGCTTCTTCCGCTTTTTATAACGATACCAATGTCTCGTCTCCATAACATAGTACTGGTCTAAATACAGTTTTGTATTCATTTCGTTCGGTTTGTTGGAGATGTTAACACCTAGATATGTAGAATTGTTTATTATTTCGAAATTTTGGTCCCCTATTGCCGCTTTTGATCTGTTAGTTCTGGTTTTGCCCTTGTTGACTTTCAGGTATGCATATCTTTCTTTAATAGTGTGTATGTTGCTTCTAAGGATATTAATATCCTTAGCATATCCCGTTATTTGCTTGGATTTATAAAGAAATGTTACGCTGATGTCCACTATGTTAAATAAAGGGGGGAGGGGCAATTAATTTTCTTGTTTTACTTCAAATACTGTTAGTATTTCGCTTATCTTCACTCTGATTTCGGAGTTATCCATTGAGCAAGTAAGTTAATCTGACTAGTTTAACTAGGATGTTGAAATGCCTCATGTTACTATGTAGTTTTTCTCTATCGATGTTATCATATGCTTGTTTAAAAGTCTTCAATTCCCAGCACTTCTCTAATATTTGTTGTACTACAAACACCTGATCCGTGGTTGATCGTCCTGGTCTAAAACCTGTCTAGTATTCACTTATTGTTTTTGGATAATGGCTGTAATTTGTTTCTCATTATAGTGATAAACGTATTGTAGGCCGTGCTTAACAGTAAGATATTTTTGAATTTTTTGCAGTCAAGTTTATGTTGTCCATATTTTGTTAATCAAATTCGTCTTCGTTATTACAAGGCCCCTTCATGTTTTAATGACTCGGATAGTATGTTGTTGATTGCAGGTGCTCTATTATTGGTTAATGCCTTTATTGCATTTGTAACTTCTTCTAGTGTTTGTTGTTCTTTAGTTTTTTCACATTTAGTCTTTATGTGTTGTGGTTCCTATTTTCTCTTTTATTGCTATTTTACACTTTTCATCGAACCAACCTTTACCTGTATATCCTGTTGTAGTATCTGCTGTTTCTACGATTGCCCCCTTGATGTATTCCCATTCTTCTCCTTGCGTCGCTTCGTTATTTCTGTAACTTGTCTTCAGTTTAGGTTTTTCCGCATTTCCTTTTGATATGTTATTGGTGGCTTATTTTTTAAGCTTTCTCTGATTTCTTGTTACCTTCCTACTGCTAATACGATTTCCAAAGAAGGCCTTCACTAAGTAGTGGCCGGGGTCTATACTGGCTCTCTAGATAGCTAGGTGATCGATTTGATTGAAAGTTTTCTCATCCAGTGATAACCCATTTATGGATGTTGAGCTGTGAAAAATATATTCAGCTAATAGGCACACTTTTGCGTACGGTGAACTTGATCGGTCTTCTCCCATGATTCTTGGACTCTTGAACCGGTAGCTTTTTTATTTTAGTAGGTTCTTTTCAGCATTTGGTAGAACGCGCCCATATCATATTTGCTTTTTCTTCCGTTTTAACATCGATACATTCGTTCGTTGATAAATTGAAAGTTGCTTACTATGAAGTATAATAGTTACATTACGCCTTTGGCTGATCATTTTGTTTCCGATGGTTTGCCGTAACTTACATTTTGTACTTTTCTAGTATTGATAATAGCTGTTTAATTAATTCGATTTTATTTAAGGTTCATGTGGTTATGTTCATGTCCTTGTCTTTCTGTGTTCCTTTCATTCCGAGTCTTCGTTTGAGGTTTCATGGCGGGTTTTCTGTTTGGGAGAGGGCATTTTGATTCCAGAGGTAGTCAGTTTTTTGTCCGATTTCTTTGAAGCACCTTTTACAAGCAGAGAATACTCTATAGGAAAGCTTTCATGAGAACAGCCTGCAAAAAATGGATTGAGGTAGGATGTTCTCTCATGCAAAACACTACAACTTCTATACCATTGTGTCGTGGGGAATATAAATAGTTCAAAAACATATTTATCTAAGTATGGTATGGGTAGGAGACGCTACTTTAGCGTAGTGGTCAAGGGTGTTGCTACGCTGGTCGCGAAACCAATGCGCGGGTGAGTTCGAGTCTTATTGGAAACTCATAGATGTACGTAACGTTCTAGTTTGTAAGTAGTATGTAAGGTTGCATATTCGTAAACACAATAAGTACAATGACTAACAAAAAAAATAATATGTGCAATTTCTAGTCAAAAGGTTTGTCTTTATTATACAAACACAAAATATATAACATAGACGTAGTTCTTCAGACTAATTTTAACACTAACTGATGCTTTCAAAGAAAATTCTATAGTTAAAGCACTACATGCAACTCAGGCAACCTTAAACAACTTTTATCAGACAATAAAAAGTACTGTAATAAAGTACCCCATTTAGTAGTTTACTTGAGCTATTTTAGTTCAAAAGTTATCTCACAGCTGTATTTTATGTGTATTCGGTGTTTAAGCAAATCTTGCAAAAATGTTACACCAAAAAAATGTTTTCATGTTGGATAATCTTTCATTTTTTTATCAAAGAAATTAATTCTCGGTAGAAGAGGAAAAGTAAGAAATTAACCAGAGATATTCTGTTCAGAAAAGAGTCAATTAAAATCTGATAATAAAATAAAACTTCGTTATTAAAAGAAGTGTTATCTTTGTAAAAGTCGTCTTAAAGTTAACTTAGTAATATTTTCGTGCTAGTTAAGCAATTCGGATTATCTTGGTAATCATGAAAAACCAAGGAAGAGATAATATCCAATGTGTAGACTGGACAAAAGATGCCTAATGTTGCTAGACAGTATGGTTCGGACAGGTAGATGTGCTATCCATAAAAAAATAGAGAGATTGCTTTTATTTTGGATAAAAAAGTGAAATAAATAGAGATGTAATTAGTATGACGATCATTCAAGAGAAAGCTAGAGAAATTTTTTAAAAACTTCACATTCGTCACATGAGGTGGAGAATTCAAGGCTACCATTGGATGTTTGCAAAGTTCAAAACAAAATCTTATTAAACAGGCGATAATGCACGTTAAGACTGCTAGTGCAGATAAAAATAGCTAAGAAGTTCTGTTTCAAATTTCAAGAATTAAAATAGAAGGATATTATTTACAACAAATTTTCAATTGTAATAAACCTGGTTTATTTTGGAAAAGCATGTCGAACTGTACCCACATCACGAGAGCATAAATTCATAAAAGACCGATTGACGTTACTTTTGATGTGAAGCTTAAGCCGTTTCTTGTCTAACACCCTGGGAATCATAAACCATTAAAAAATCCATAATTAAAGAAAGGCTGCTAGTAATATTGAGCTCGAATGAAAGGGAACGGGTCACGCAGGTTCTTTTCAAAGAATGTTTATGTTTAACGTTTATGCCCCAAGAATCAAGGAGTATATTGAGACCGACAAATCGCCACTGAAAGCACTATTGGACAGTGCACCAGAACACCTAAAACATCTTGAAAATAATTTGCTGAAAGACTTGTGTTTTGAAGCATGTCAGTTCTTCTCAACAATGTGATATTCTTGAAGCTATCCGGCTCTTTTAAAAAGCGTGGTTAGAAGTCACTCAACGACACTGGAATTCTGATTGACGAAAGCTGTGTTCAGCCTGCATTCAGGGAGGCGAAGATAATGTTCCTGAAATTATGATGACATTGTAACAGCTGTTGGAGGTTTGGAATTGGAAGTGATTTAAAATGATCTGACAGAAGATCTGCAAGAACTCTTAAATGAAGAACAGAAAGAAATTCAACGAGATGTGTTTTCTGAAAAAGAAGAAGACGAAAGAGGGCCAATGCCGGCATTAAAGATATTTTGAAGAAGTGGGAGGATGTCGACTGTCTATGTTATTACATATAAATAATCATAATGAATTAATCAATCGATGATCAGTTAACAAACAATTTGGGTAAAAAGTTTGTTGTGGTTGCTTTTGATCTGGATTCTTCGAGACCATAAAACTCTTTGAACTGTTTTGAGTTCGAAAGTACCAAATAGTGACTTACACTAGTGTTCAAATGAGTCTTTGAATTGAAGACCAAATTTTATTAAATGCTGTTTTCCAGGTGTTATTTTAGACATTTTTTTGTGTAGTGAAAGAGATGTACAGGTCGAAAGTACATTTTCAGGCTATAAAGTCTTCTCATTATAAATATGTATTTGAATTAAATTGTGGATGACTAAATGATTAGCAATAATGAGAATTCCTCATTAGTTTGGAATGAGAGGAGTGGTGGGGAATGGTGAATAATTTACTTCTTCATCCACCGAATTTCCTGAAAGTAATGTTTTTGAAAATCAGATCAATATATCTGTGACGGAGTAAACTTGAAAAGTAGCTACGAAGTGCACTTACAATTGCAGAGCCGCGGTTCATCACCTGTAGCATAAATTATTCATGCAGGTTCCGACGAAGTTACTCGTGGGGTATTGGAAAGTTAATGCAAAAGTGCATTTTTCTCTAAACGCATTAGCCGCCGTTACTGCGGCCGTTTCGTCGCGCCGATTAATTACACGGGCGAATATGAGCTTGGTTAAAACCGCCAGCTTAATTAATATGGCAACATGATTTGGGGCGGCCACCTGGCTCGGCCTACAGAAGCTCCGCCGGTGCAGTCCAGTCGGTTTCGCAAAAACTGCTCGGAGCTGTTCTGGGAGTGAGTTATTCCGGTGCTGATATAATAGGCTTCAAAGGCTTTAATTAATTAAAGCCGCAGCCCTGCAATTGACTCGAGCTAATTAGCGCAGCGCAATGCCAAACCGTCGAATATAAAACTGGAGAGGCTCCTTCGAATTTTATCTGATTCAATGTTCAGCAGCTCCTCCATCAAAGGGTTCCGCCAAATGGCCGTCGTAAGGCTGACGCGCATCGGACAAGCACTAAATTCCGCATCTTCCCTTTACGAGGCATTTAAGATCGGAAGGAGAGGAGAAATATTAAACAAATTGGGATAATCCGGTGGAAAATCGCGCCGCTCCATCTCGGTGATTTTCATGTGGCGCACGTTCGCCGCCGAACCGGGAACAAAAATGCCGTAATTAACTTCAGCCTTGTCTACACCCCTGCAGGTAAATTGCTGCAGAGCCTTGTCTGCATAAAAACGCCGGCGCGCTCGTTTTGCTGATGCAACCGCTACAAAGGTAAGCATCAGTGTTTCAGGTGGGTCAGGCTCGAGATGTGCCGCGAAAGGAAATTAATGGCCGCTGTTGAGGTCTCCTTTTTGCTCGGCTGCATGATGCAACGCCGCTTTAGAAACAATCGGTGCATGATGCAACACTCGACACAGGATTGCTAGGGATAATGACTTTAATCGGCCGTAGATTGAATCGGTTAACATTAAGGCGGCAAATAACACTTGCCAAATATTCACCTCGTCAAGGTCTAGACGCCCGAAGGGTTTTCGGCGGAGAAAACCTTGGATCGCACTAATTTCGGCAATAAAAAACGCCGTGTTCTCTCTTAGTTGGCAACAAGAAGTACCAAATAAAAAAAGTAAAACTCTCGAACATTAATGTATTTGGAACAACGTTGCTTCAAAGCTATCATTATCATTACATAACTCATAACATGCTCATTTAACTCTTTCACCTGTAGAAATTTATCTAGGAAAAAAATCGCGGATTAGACGCAATTAGCTGCGCGAAAAAAGCAGAAGTAACCGGTTCGTTTTTATTCCAATATAATCTCCAATACTCTCGCTTTTCACCGGCCGAAGACTTTCAAAAACATCACGGCAGCTAATTTTTACGCAGCTTTATGCTAGATTGGCTTAAAATGCAACTGTTGATGTCAGCAACCAATTACAGCAAACCCCGCAGAACTGCAAACAACTTGTTTTGCTTGCAGTTGATTGCAAACGATTCTGTACGTTTCCGTTGCACAGACTCTTGTTTGGTTTCCGAATCCCAGCGTAATGATGAAAACCTTTATGTTCATCGATTTACCGGAGGCATTTAGCTCTGTAAAAGGAACAATAGGGAGTATGTAGTCTACAGAAACCGATAATCAATAGAACGATACAAATAAATTACAACTTTATTCCCATTATGTTACACGAAATAAACAAATTATATTCAAAAGCTTAGACTTGCAAAGATGTTCTCCGCTGCTGGTTAATTTGAACCACAACGAGGAAAACATAATTAGTATTAATAACAACCAAAGAAAGGCTGGTCAAATATTTTAAAATATTTTTTTGTTGCGTAAGCGACGATAATTAATTTTCAGCAAGATCGAAAAAGGCATTTACAAGACAAGTTCAAATAGAAAGCATATGTAAAATTAAAAAAATCAACCCAAGAAATATAAAAAATAAACAATAACAAACAAGTCTAGAAATAGCATCTTCATATTAACTTACCGAAAAATTTAATTATAACTTTGGCATTGTCTTATAAATTTTGTTCTGGTAGAAAACTAATCTTAAAAGAACAGGGGAGTATCTTATAAGAAAATAAAATCTGCACCCAAACCAAAATGCAATTGTTACCTAGAGGCACAGAACAAGTTTTGTACTTAAGAATAACTGACTCATCAACCAAAAGATGACAGGGTCTATAGGGTGGTCAAGTACCTACACTACACAATAAGTACGAACGATATTGTAGAAGCGCTAAAAGACTTGTAGCCGGCAGAGAATAACAAAGAAACTTAAAAAACTTAACACATTGTTAAATCACATTGTACAGATGAACCCCCCAGAAAAAAGGAAAAACATCATACAATACACCAAATGCCAACATTACGGGTCTTATTGTCACCGACCTAAAGCCTGCGTGAAATGCGGAGGATCACACTCCACTACTACTTGCAAAAAACCAAAAAAAAACTCCAGCAAAATGCTTTTTATGCGGAGAAAACTGCACTGCCAATTACAAAGCCTGTGAAAATTATCAAAAATCAACTAAAAGCAACAACACAAGTAAAATTAATAATTTCGTCCAACCAAACAGAAGTTATGCTACTACATATCAAGAAACAACACAAGGAAAATAAACAACACCGAAAACACTCAAGGACCTTACATAACGCTATTGAACTTCTTGAATTTATGTTTCGTCAATTAAAACAACAAAATAGAATGGTGCTAAACCTGCCCACAACTTTACAAACAAGAATGACGAACTACTTACTAGAAGAGAAGACATTAAAAAAAGAACAGAGGAATTCTATAAAGCCCTGTAAAAAACCGAAGATGACAAATTACTCGAAGATATACCTCAATTACAAAGGATAATTCAGAACGTTAACTCAGAAGACATCGCCCAAATAGAAACTGAAGAAATAGAAATGGCGCTGTCAAAAATGAAAAATAAAAGAATCCAGGAGAAGACAGTATAAGTGTAGACCTGTTCAAAAATAATAGCCAACCGCTTTACATCAAATTTGAACTGTACCAATCACCAGAACAAGCAGGCTTCAGAAAAGGGTTTAGTACCACGGATCATATTCAAACTATTCGTAGCCTCATCGAAAAGTGTACAGAATACAACGTCCCATTACATTTAGCCTTCATCGACTACGAGAAGGCGTATGATTCTATAGAAATAACAGCAATAATAAACGCAATGAACAACACCAGAATAGATTCCCGTTACACCAATTTAATTAAAAATACTTACAACAACGCTACCATGACAATCAAAATAAGTGAAGATATCTCCATGGATAAAATTAAAATGACAAGAGGACTAAGGCAAGGAGATACGATCTCACCCAAGCTGTTTAACCTCGCAACGGAAGATGTTTTTAAAAATCTACATTGGGATAATCGAGGAATTAATATAGACGGCAAAAGATTCACCCATCTAAGATACGCGGACGATGTAGTTCTCATTGCAAATAATATAGAAGAACTACAGAATATGATAGAGGAATTGGTGGTACAGTCGGAGAAAGTCGGAGTAAACGCCTCGAAAACAAAGGTTATGAGCCCAGATCAAGAACAAATACTAATAAACGGAAAACAGATAGAAAAGGTTACAGAGTATAGATACCTAGGACACACAATTAAACTTGGAAAGGAAAATCAAGGTGGAGAAATAAACAGAAGAATAAAACTAGGATGGGCAGTTTTCGGACGTCTTTCATACGTACTCAAGTCAGATATCCCAAATGGTCTAAAACGTGAAGTACATAACAAATATATCACACCGGTATTAACTTATGGATTAGAAACCATGACATTAACAAAAAACCGGCGAATAAATTAAGGGCAGCACAACGAAGCATGGAGGGTGCAATATTGAAGATAAACCTCAGAGATAAAATTAGGGATAAAGAAATAAGAAGGAGAACTGGGGTCGAAGATGTATTAAAGAGA
Organism: Sinelater perroti; assembly: GCA_036346155.1. Lineage (NCBI taxonomy): Eukaryota > Metazoa > Arthropoda > Insecta > Coleoptera > Elateridae > Sinelater > Sinelater perroti. The sequence goes on from JARFIY010000039.1 coordinate 512,834, forward strand.
ATTAGTCACAACAAATGGAATTGGGCGGGGCACGTTGCCAGACAATCACACGAACACTGGACGAACATTGTAACTAACAGGAGACCTCTAAAACGATGGGCGGACGTTATAGTGGAAATGGCTGGAAAAACATGGCAGAGATTAGCAAAGCAAAAAGATAAATGGAAAATTAAAAGGGAGGCCTATATCCAAAAGTGGATTACATAAAAGGCTGAAGAAGAAGAAGAAGAATGTGGATAACAAAATCTTAAGGGTAGCTCCATGGAACGATAACGGTACAGCTCATCGCAAAAACGAAATTAAACTATTTGTAGCCCTAAATTTAATGCATGTACTATTAATCAGTGAAACCCACTTTACAAGAGGTTATTTTACTATCCCTCAATATAAAATATATAACAGTAATCATCCAGACAATACTGTACACGTTGGCACCGCCGTACTAATTAAACGAACTATACAACATTATTAATTAGAAAAAGTTACGAGTCTACTCACCCGCCACAACATTAAAAAAGAACAATTTGAAGAATACTTTCGAATTTAAGTCCAAAATTTATTGCAGGAGGAGACTTCAAATGTAAACGCACACTATGGGGCTCGCGCTTAAGCACTACTAAGGGCAGAGAGCTAGCAGATCTTATTCAAGACAAAAACTACTTGTTTCTTTTGAGTGGCTACCCAACATACTGACCAAGCAGAAATAACACCAGATCTGCTTGATTTCTTCATAACGGACGGTATCTTTCCAGATATACTGACATAGTGGCAAGCTACGATCTGACTTCTGACCACTCTCCAATAATCGCCACAATGAACACAACAGTATTCCCAAAAAACCTATCCCCAGACCTCACAATTCAAGAACAGACTGAGAACAGTACCGTAGTATAATAAAAAAGTAACGACCACACTGACACAAGTACTTCGACAGGCAGCACAACATTCAATACCTCAACAAGTACCACCAAAAACTGTAAATAATATTTCCAGAGAAATAAAGAAACTGGTAGCAGAGAAGAGAAGAGCCAGAGCCATTTGGCTTCGAAGCCATATTCCAGAAGGCAAAATTAGGTATAACCAAATGTGTAACAAACTAAAAGCAAAACGTAAGGAAACGAGAGATAGTTCATTTAACGTTTACGTGAGCAGCTTAAGCATATACTATAATACCACCTGGAAACCAATAAAAACATAAAAAACCAAAATACACTGTACTTCTAATTCGAAAATCTTTGCCAATTGCATGGCTAAGAGCGACATGGGAAAAGCCACACCGTTTGCTGTACTTTCCCCGCACGATAATGAACACGACCAAAAAGTTGGCCACTATTTAACCACCCCAGTGCTAATATCACAACCGTCCAAGGCATCTACATTCAATGACATTGTAGAAGAAATAAAAAACTTCACCCTCGTAAAGCACCTGGAGCTGATCTCATAACACATAAAATACTACATGAACTGCCTAGAAAAGGAACAGTATATTTGCAAAATTCATTCAACGCCATTCTACGAATAGGCTACTAACCCGCTCCGTGGAAACTAGGATAAATAATTCTGATACCAAAGCCAGGAAGAAACCTAACGGATGATATAGCATCATATCGCCCAATAACTCTACTTCCTGTAATTTCTAAGTTACATGAAAGGGTAGTACTAAGTAGATACAATGACGAACTACCGCCACAAGAGTGGATATCGGATCACCAATTTGGTTTTCGACAAGCTCACCTACGATACAGCAAAACTAACAACACATGAAATAAATACAGGAATGAAAGATAAGCAATACTGCAGTCAAGTCTTTGACAAGATTTGGAATCCTGGTTTACTTCTTAAAATAAAAAAACTTTTCCTTCATATTTTAAACTTATAAAATCGTACTTAAGTGATCGTAAGTTTCAAACAAAGTTTAACAGTGTAGTGTCCAGAGTCTATCTAATAAATGCAAAAGTACCGCAGGAAAGCGTTCTCGAGCCCTTCCTGTATTTACTGTACGCAATGGACTTACCAATGTCCGATAATACAATCACAGGAACGTTTGCAGATGATCTAGTCATCGTCGCAAAGAATCAAGACAGCAACAGCCTCATCTCACTTACAAGATCACCTAAGCTGGCTGCAGGACTGACTTCAGAAATGGAGCATTCAAGTCAATAGAATTAAATCTAAGCACATACCATTTACCCTCAGAAAAACACCTTAACCAGCAGTTTACCTAAATAAGGAACTCTCACAGACCAGTGAAGAAGTCATCCGTGAGAGGTAATTACCTCCTACTGAAACCACTTCTACTACCGATTTATAACAGAAGGCTGAACTGATGCTGGCCAATGGATCTACGATAGGGAAGCCTAGGAAGCGTTACTCAACGTCTTCCTCATCACGCAATAAGTGTATTCTTTCACGTTGACTAAAGACAGAACGTTAACTTATAGAATGCTTTGTATTCTGATTGCTAATTCACTGAAAAAAAAATCAACTGAAATACTGACAAACATTGGAACTGCTGTTATGGGAATCAATACTCGTAATAATAACATAATGTCTCATGAACACAAACACAAATCATACTATTGTAATATCTGGATGTAAATATTACCAGTTTCACCTACAGAACATTATTTCAGTAAGTAGACAATATACCAAATAAGGAAATAGCTTTATAGTGGTATTAGTGAATAAGTGGCAAAAAAGGGTTTGAAGTTTATATACGCAGGACCGTCAGGAGCCAACGCCCGGTGACAGCACATGTACTGCATAACTGTCTCACTTGCAATGATTGAGAGAGTAGAGTAGAGAACAAATTTTGTTGACAAAGCTAAAACATTCGTTTAGAGAAATTATTCGATAGACTCCGAAGATTTTACAAAACAATGCAACAAGGATAGACGATTGACAGTCCAAGAACAAGAAAATGAGTGACGGAATATCTTAAATATAACATGTCACGACAAAATTTATTCCGCGGCTATTGTTGCCGGAGTGGAAGCGATATCGTGCTGCAGTTGCCAATGATTTTCTTCAGATTATTACGGATAAATCAGATTTCTTTAAACAGTTACAAGTGTTGGTGAAACGTGGGTCTACAGCTACGATTCGGAAACAAACTTAGTCATTTCAATGGAAGTCTGATTCGCTAAAGAAGAGTGGGGGTACGTACAATGTTTCTTGTATGTTGTACCGTTTTACTGATTGTAACTTTTTGTTATTGTAATTGTAATTTTTTTATTGTGTCATTTCAGACTTTCTTCTTCTGTGAAAATGCAAGGAAAAAATATGTAACTATGTATTGATACAAGTCAATTCTTTAAATATAGAATCGAATTACGGACTTCTAGAACATTCTTCAAATACTAGAAACTTTATTCATTTAAAGAATATATCGGGGCTTGTCCCGGCTGCTAAGAACCACGGGCTGGGTGAGTACTCTTACTTCTCTAACACCCTCTCGTCAGACCTGTATATACCTAGTCAATGCAAACACGGATAAAAATTTGCAAAGAAATTGTAAGTTGTCAGGGCATTTAGAAAAATCATCTTCCCGTGTTTTTGGTAACCATAAAAATAATTAAGCACTATTTTTTTTAGAAATGCAATATTGTGAAATTGGTGTTAAAAATAGAAAACAACTAAATTTAAACATAAAGTAAACAAAAACAGCCTATAAATTTGAACAAGAAAGTAAATAAAGACGGCTGGCATAAAATGTGGCGTGGCTGAACACTGACCATACGTTTGGTTGCCTATCTTCAGGATTGTTTTGCATATCTTACAGCACCGACTTGTTCCACTCTTATCATTTGTAAATAAATTGTTCCACGTTCCCACCTTGTAAATTTTTGAGAGAAGGTTGGTGAAAAATTGACAGGCTAGGGTGCCAAAAATACTTTTTTGTGGACAACATTTGCATACTTGCAAAAACTAAGTTTTAAATAAAAACGCCTAACAAAATATCAGATAGGAAGAAATATTAAATCACTGACTAGCTATCCCTTGTTTTAATTCTTCGAATCTGAAAGTCGTAATTTGTGGAAATTATTTAGTTGGTATGTCGGTTTATGATGTTTCTCCACTCATCCCTATCTTCTGTCAGTCTGATGTTTTCTTTCAGATTGTTTCCAGTCAGTTACTTCATTTTATCTAGCGCTCTACCTCGAGGTTTCTTTCCCTCTATGTTCCCCTGTACAGTCAGTTTTTCCAATAGTCCTACGTTCTACGGAAACCATGCCTAAAGAATTGTAATATTCTGTTTTTGCTCAGTTTTCTTGTATAATTGAGTTACAAGAAACAGGAGCACTGATTATATATTGGTACAAAAAATACGAAAAGGTGGATTCAGAATGAAAGAGTATGTAGGGGAATTATTACTAATACATAAAAATTCAGAAATGTTAGAAGAGATCTGGCAAAACATTAAAGAAATATTCACAGAATACAAAAATTTTTGTAATATAATCTATATTCTAACTTTATGCTATAGCTGTGAAAATTGGGTGTTGGTAAACAGACAAGTTACAAGTTGTGGAATTGAAATTTATTTGCAGAATAACTGGGTTACAATGCTAGAAAGACTCAAAAAAAATTGATATTATCCACAGTGCGAACATTCTACCACTCCCCCCTCCCCCAATCATAGAATATAACCAACTAAGATGGCTATGGCATCTATATAGAATGAATAATAGTTAAGAGCATATGAAAAGTAAAAAGCGAATGGAAGAAGCCGGGAGGTCGTCAACCAAGATCTGGAACAAATATGTTGTGGCTATTTTAAATGAGAAATGTATATAGTGGAACGATACATGAAGAATAACCTTTAACAGGAAGAAGTTGATTGACATGTACAATATTATTTAAATGCGACAATGTGTGTGTATAGTGAGTAAATTGCAACCTACATACTGGAAACTGCAATGAAGCCAAACAGACTAAGAAGAAGAAGAAACAAACCTTGTAAAGAGATTGTCATCAAGACAATTAGAACAATCATCTATTCGTATTTTAGGTAACTTTAAAAATCATTTAGAACCAGTTCCGGCTTGGGCGGGCTGTAGTGCTGACGGACTCAGGTTTATTCCTGGAGTTCTCTAATGTCTGTCGGGTGGCCTACCCAGTCACTAAAAATAAATGAGTACCTGTGTTCACTCGAACAGCAGAGGGTAATAATGGCGGTCGTCTAAGGCGCGGTGCTTGCCACATCGCCCAGCACCAGAGATGGTACGCGACAACCGGGCAGAGAGGGGGGGGGGGAGAGAGCGAGAGCGAACATATGAAAGCCTTAACCTCTCAGTTTGCAGGCCGTGCTCCCACACGAAGCGTTTCTTACCATTATTTTATTTATTAAAAATCATTAACCATTACTTTTTTTGATTGATACAATATTGTCAAAATGAAAAATAGGAAACAAAATTTGTAGTAACATAATGGGTTGTGACAGAAAATCAAAATTTAAATGATAAAAATTGAACTAAATCGAATATGACAATATTGTACAGCTTATTATCAAAAAGAAAAACAAATATAAAATTATAAAAAGTGACAAAAACACGTACGGTAGGAGTCCGAACGACAGAATAAGAATAAGAAAAAATAAAACGTTACTTAAGCTTAAAACATTTTAAAAAATTAGTAAAATTTTATAGTTTATGATGTTTAGAAATATTAATTTAATTAATCAAATTTTCCTTTTAATCGGATTTTTTGTTATGCAGCCATTTATTGCGCAATTAATTAAATTAAAACCCTATAAAGATCTGTAAATTCGAGTTGTAGCTTTATTAAAAATCATTTTTCTAAAAAAATCTAAAGGAGTTAATAAAACATCAATTAGAAAAAATCAAATATTAAAGAATATTAAAAAAATAAATTGAGAAATGAAATAATTAGAAAAATATAACGAAGATAATCATAAAAAATGTTAAAAAATTAAAAATAAAAACAAGAAAGATTAAAAATATTGGATTTTTCTAATTTTTGCTAATTGCCCAAATTATTTTTTAGGCCTTAAACGAATAATACGAGCACATCTTGCAGCAAAGTACGATATACAAAATATCGCGTTACAGTAGGCTATCAAATTTATGTCGTGCCTAAAAGAGAACATTGTATTTAGTAAAAGAACTTGATACTTTTAGCTGTTTAGGAGTGCTGTTGCTATTTGCGTTTTGCTAAAAAATTTTAATTAATGTCAGGACGCCTGAATTCAGCAAAAAGTGCCACAGCCGCAGGCGCCATAATAGCCCGCACAAAAACAATTTTTCTTTGTACAAGCCGAGCTAAATGTAATTCTTTTCGTATAAAGGGCCGTGCGCTATTGCAACATACTCTCGCTGTATTCAAATTTTAGATGTCGTTAATTCTGTTTTTTGACATGCCCCGATTGGAAAGCTTATTAGTCTTTGCTTTGATGTGAATAGCAGGAATGATGCGGAGTCGGTTCTGCGACAATGCAATACAGAACCAAAGATTGCAGCCGTTTATGGCCGAGCATGGCTTCCTTGCTTTATAAATTCATGTGTGACATAAAGTGTTAGGGCGTAAATCTCTGCTTAGCCTTTGTGGTCGCAAGAGCTTGATGGATTTCGTTAATGTAATAATAAATCAATCAACACAGAATTAATCTAATTTAAATTGTAATGAACAAAAAATGAAGAGCTTTTTTATATAAATGGTAGTAAGACAGTTGATGAGAATGACAGTCGAAACGACATAAGTCAATAAAACCATGTCTACTCTACATAAGAGAATTTTGTTCATTCGATGAATTCCACACTTATAATTTTTAAAATAATGTTATAAGTTCACAAAAAATTACCGATATGGTTTTGAAATCACAAAAAGGAAAGTTATGAGAGGGGCGTTAAGTTAGTTTTTCAAGAACAGAACTGAAATATTAAGAGGATTTGTACTGCGATAACTCCGCCTGCGGCGTATGATGGATGGATTGAGTAGCTCATCAGTGCCGTTGCCGGTCCCAAGCCCAGATAAATGGGCTAGCGACCTACCCCCCGCAAAATCAAACTCATGCTCATAGAACCAATACATTACTTCGGAACAGGATGGAAAATTAGATGACGAATACGGCTAAGCAACGAAAAAAAGAATATGGAGAAGGAATCATAGTATTTAATCAGAATGGGAAATGTTGATACAGACGTGTACAAGCAACAATTTAGGAAGATGAAATATTTACTTTGACCTTGTCTATTATAACTGAAAAAGATGATATCGTAGTGAAGCGAACAGCAGAATCAACAGTGCCACAAGTATATATCGAACTTTGTATAACTCATTCTCCAAAAAAAGAAAAATTAGCACGAAAACCAAAATCATAATATACAAAGCAGTAATGGTATTGCAAATGTGACCAAAATGAATAGAATAATAAATACTGAAATAAAAGAAAGATTGCACTTAGAACTATATAGAAAAAAGACAACGCTCATGGTTTGGACATGTAAAAAAAGAAGGAAGATGAAATAGCTGAGCAGATCTGGGGGGCTCGCCCGTTAGGAAAAATAAGTAAAAGTAGACTTAAGAAATCTTCGAATCAGCAGATTAGGAACATTTTAAAGAAAAGAGACGCCACCACGAGTAAAGCAAGAACATGGGCCACTGATAGGAAGAAATGGAAAGCATGTATCAGGCTCAACGCCGAAAGATAGAAGAGGATGTAAGTACTATATAAAGAATGCCCCAAATTGAATGCCAGATTTAATCAAAAATAAAAATATCATAATTAATATATAAGCACTATATTACAAATTAACATGTGTTTAGCATTTTTTAAAGTTTTACCAGTAAGGAGATGAAAATGAAGAAGTTAGCTTTTCTATCACTCATATTACAAGAGCCGATAAAAAGAAGTTATCAAAGTTATATATAAACTCTTCATTAGAAATACATAGCCACATTTTTTCATATTCTTTTTTTAGAAAGATGAAAATAAAAAACCAAGTTTCATATCACTCACGTCACAAAAGTCGCTAAAGATGAAACTATCAAAACCGATATGCTAACTCTTTATTGCAAGGAAATTGCCACTTGTCTTAGTATTTTGTTTAAATTCTACCTCCAAGGAGACGAAAATAAAGTTTTCTATCGCCCATATCATCAAAGGTGCTAAAATTAAAATTACAACAATGAGACGACGTCGATCTTAAGAAATCAAATCTCTTCAAGAAGAGACTCCATGCTTTTTTACGAGCGAGCCATAAATCCCAAAAGAAACACACCCCAAAGAAGCCAAAATTACAATACAGATTATTCATTACAAATAGACACGTGTTCTAATATGCTTTTTTTTATTAATTCTACTCTCTAAGGGAGTGAAAATGGAAGAGTTATGTTTTCTATCACTCACAATACACAAACTTCTAAAATTAAAATTATAAAACTTGGCACAAAGACTTTCTATTCGAAACAAATAAACGTAGGTTTAGTATTTTTCTAAATTCTATCCCTAAAGAGGTGAAAATAGAAGGCTTAAATTTTCTCTTTCTCCTATTGAAAATAATATACAGACTATTAATAATAAATAAATAGGTGTTTGAGCATTTTTCTAAATTGTATCTCTAGGGGGTAATAATGAAAGCATTCGGTTTTCTAAATGATACCAAGAGCTATTAAAAAAAAAATATTAAAATTGATAGAGATTGGATCAAATATTACAATTTGGATTAATACTTATGAGAGTCGCTACAGATAAAGTATCAAAATTAAAATACAGACCCTTCATTGCAACCCAATAAACACGTATTTAGCATTTTCATGAACTCTGCTCCTCAAAGAGAATACGAATTATGGAGTGAAGTTTTCTGCCACCAAAACTTAAAGATATGAAAAAATTATAAATATGAAAATTGGTATGTATACTGTTCATTATAAATAAATGAACATGCACTTTTCTAAATCCTGCCCTTAGGGATTTGTGGAAATATGGAAGAGTTAAGTCTTTCAACTATTGCCAAAAGTGTTGTCAATTCTATTTCTTGTTATTGCCACAAACGTTATTTCTGTAAAAAAAATGGCAAATCTCAAAATCCACACGAGTGAAGTAAAGAGATTAACAATTAAATATTTCTATTTAATGAAAGTATTTTCGTCACATTTAGGAGCTCATAGAGTATCTGTATGAACTAATCAATTGTACTTAAATAATTTTTCCCTAAATGTTTTGTGTTGACTTAAAAAAATTTGATCTGTTTTGTTCAATACCATCTTGAAAATGGAAGTCGCGTCTAATTATTGCTCATCATTTTTTTAATTTCTTTTATTCACTATTAAACCATAACTTTGGATGTTATTGTTCACGTTGATGTAATTCATTTCTTCTACATCATTCTCGACAGCCTCTTTTGTTTAATTCTTCTTTTTTTAAATCTCTTAAAACGATACCGTCTCCTTCATCCGAATTATAAAGTTCTGATGAAAAGCTAGCCTTTAAAAAAAATAATCTGTATAGTAGCCAAAGAAACATCATGTTTTCGTAACTTACCAATCTCCCGAAGACAAATAAAAGCCTTTAATGGCCGATTCTCTTTTAATTCCAATAACATTTTCATTAAAATTATGGTAAAAAATTGGTGTTACTATTGCTTCCTAGTTCAAAAAACTATTTTTATCTTATGCAACATAACGTGCACTCATTGTAGATGAGTTGCACACTTAAAAACAAAGAGTAATTTTGCGTTTTATCTAACTTGAACACAAATATGCAATTGAGCTAGTAATTCAAGATTTTTTTGTTAAAGTCGACCTCTAAAGGCTTGAATTCTCTAAAACAGCTGGGCGTTTCAGTTTTTCCTATAACCAGAAGCTTAAATTTCCTCATGATCATGACGGCCACTCGTTTATTGTTTGCCCCGAAGAATTTATCACTTTTAAAGGTCAATGTCAATATCTGAGAGTCATTTTAAGAACACCCTAATCTAGTCACCATTAAAGATGTTCATACTCCTTAAAGTTGTTTTCAAAGTTTCTCATCATGTCTTATAGTTTTCTTCGTTCACTTGATCACTTTCAATTGATGATAGTTATATCATATTATTGTAACGTAAGGTAAAGGCAATTGTTCTGCGACTTAATGGTACCCATTGTAGCATATTCGTACACAGATTTTCAAATTCAACATCTTGAACACCGAGTCAGTCATTGTCATTAAAAACTTAAACACTATAAATTCAATAAGTATTGCAAAGCTTTTATTCAAGCGACTTCAGTTGTATTTGACGACTAGACTGGACTGGACCTCTTAACACTTTCTACCGTTTATTGCCCATCGTGGCAATATTTCAATACACTAAAACAGAGGATTATAACACCTATAATACACAATGGGGTTCCAGATTAACAACGACGAAGGAAAGAGACGGAAAATACTTTATTTTTACTGGTGAACCAACTTTCCCCAACATAGTGGGATACGATGAGAGAAGAGGTAGTGAAGAGAACCAACTTATTGGCCTTCTGACGCAACCAAACTCCTAGACCTCTTAGACTTCTGCGTTATTAAAAACATTAATCTAGATTATCTTCAAGTTAAACCCTGTTTCAATTTATTCTTTGACCACTCTCCGATTATCCTCACTCTTGGGATGTAAGTACTACCAATAGTGAAACTACATTTTCTCTGTAACCGAAAAACTGACTTTGACTATTTCAAAGATACGGTAGAAGACTTGCTGCCGGTAGAAATACCAGTAGATACGGAGAAGGATTTAAAGGGTGCTGTTGAACACTTTAACCAAGCAATCCAAGAAGTAGCTTAAAAAGTAACTCCTAAAGGGGTTGACACCACAAGAATAGATAATTGCCCAATATTTGTTAAAAAAAATTGGACGAAAAGAAGCTCAGAAATGGCAACTTACCAGAGCTCCAAACTAAATTACAATAGTAATACAGCTGAGTTCAAACGATTCCTCTATCAACTGAAAGACAAATAAATTCAGCAATACTTGGAAAATCTATTACCATCCAAAGCTTCTGACTATTCTTTGTGGAAGATGACCCGAAAACTTAAAAGACTTGATTCAACACATCCCACCTCTCCATAAGAAAGATGGAACCTCGGCGAAAAGTACTCCTGATAAGGCCCTGTTATTCGCTACTCATTTACAAAAAGTCTTTAAACTTCACCCCTCAGAAGCTACCCCCGAGAAAGAGCAAGAAATTCAACAGTTTTTAACGGCCTCATAGAAGATGAGCTTACCAAGTAAACCCTTCAAAACAAAAGAAACAAGAACAGTAGTTAAAAGTCTGAAATGCAATAAATCACTTGGTTACATGCTACTCACTGGAAAAGTCCTCAAGGAGTTACCATCAAAAAGCTTCAAATTTCTGACAAAGTTATTCAACACTAGGGCTATTTTCCCTCGTTTCCAAAGTGTTCGAAAAACTGTTTCTGTTAAAACTTAAGACAATAATTGCAACCAACAACCTAATCCCGCACCATCAATTTGGTTTTCCGGGACAATATTCTACAATAGAACAAATCCATAGAATTGTAGACCAAATAAATAAAGCTTTAGAAACCAAAAACTACTGCTCTGCAGCATTTATTGACATCAGCCAGGCCTTTGCCAAGGTCTGGCATGACATATTACTGTACAAACTAAAAACAATTCTCCGAATCGATTTTTATCAAGTACTCAGGTCGTACTTGCCTAACCGACATTTAGTAATCAACATGCAAACTGAGACTACCATCTTATTTCCTATTAAAGTAGGAGTTTCGCAGGGCAGCGTCCTGGGTCCCCTACTCTACTTAATCTATACCGCCGACTTACCCACAAAAAGATTAACGACTATAGCGACATTTGCGAACGATACAGCTATTTTGTCAACCCATTGAGATCCTGTAACGGCATCACATAGTCTGCAAATACACCTTAGGAAAGTCCAGAGTTGGTTAAGGAAGTAGCACATTAGGGTCAACGTGACAAGGTCTGTTCACATGCTTCCCAGTCACGTTAAATGGCCATCAGCTACCACAACAAGACACTGTAGAATACCTGGATCAATGTCTTACATGGAAACAATACGTACTGGCCAGAAGAAAACAGTTAGGTTTGAAGTACAAGAAGATGTATTGGATATTAGGACGACTATCACAGCTATCCCTGGACAACAGAATTCTCTTGTATAAAGCTATCATACTACCAGTCTGGACTTATGGCTTGTAACCATGGGGATCAGTAGCAAATAGCCCCATCGACATAATTAGAAGGTTCCAATCTAAAATTTTACAAGACATTGTTAACGCTCCTTGGTATGTGCCTAATCAAATTATTAGACGTGACCTTAACATAAGTTCAGTTAGTGAAATTATCATAAACATGAGCGTTCAGTAGCAAGCTAAACTCAGTGCACATCCTAACGTACTAGCCAGTAATTTGTTAAACGATCAAGACAAACCGCGGAGGCTCAAGAGGTTCAAACCCTCTTACATAATCGATTCGTGTAGTTTATATAAGAAAATTAAAAATTATCCCCACTTTCGTCATAACATATATTTAGTTTTTTTACACTGTCTTTTACATGTATACTTAGAGTTGATACTAATGTGGTCATGTTCGCAAAGTTTTATTTTGATTTTTCTCGCTTCTATTTTAGTGGAAATACGGGAGATCCGCTAGCAGTATGCAGGAGGGACAAAGAGCGGAGGTGTGCCAATGGTTGAAATTCATCAGAGGCTTACAACACAATACAGGGACAGTACAAGTACGCAGCTGAGTAGATTAAGGGGTTGAAAAGAGGTCGAACAAGAGTTATGCACGAAGGAGCAGGATGCCCATCGACCTCTACCACTGAGAAGATTCAGCAAATTCGAAAAATGGTACTGACAAATTGGAGAGTTATCGTGGGAAATGTGGCGTGTTTTTTACATATTGGCCATGATTTTTCTTATCAAATCGTCTACGACAAGCTCAGCTACTACGAAGTCTATATGAGATGAATGCCAAGACAGCTTACCGCAAACGGTCAGCAAAACCGTTGAAACCATTATCTGCTTGGGGTTCGAGGAGCTGAAACATCCTACCTACAGCTCAGATCTTGTATCTTTGGACTATCATTTCTTTGACCCGTTTAAAGATGCTTGTCGACTTTCTAGGAACAAGGAAGTGATAGATACGGTGCTAAATAGTGGGGAGAATGACCGAAAAACTTCTTGGAAAGAATGCACAAAAAAGCATGCAGAAAAATGACATACTTGTCCAATTTCTACATTTTTATAAGTAAATTGAAAAAAATGTGCGGATAATTTTTTGCTGTTCCTCGTAGTTTTCAGTTTTATGTAAATGTTGTAATCTTAGTTAATTATCGTAGGTAACAAAGAACTTATTGCCTGTCGAGACTGTTGTAGTAAACCTTAACGGCATGTCATTAGACAACAATAATTCGAATTGCAGGCGTTTTCTATTACTCAGAAACGCAACAAAGGGGCTAATAACTAACGACTAATCACTCTTAAGCTGGATTATTATTGTGTATTCATTTTACTGCTTATACCTGAATAGCTGTTTGCATTCAGTTTAAAAGTTTCTAGACTTTTTAATTTTTTGTTCCTTAAATAGAATTTTGGTTCATAAAACTAGTATTATATAATAAATAAATAACAATTTTGTTACGGTGAAAATATCGTAAAACACTAGTTCCACTGTATGTATCCAAGAAACTTGTGAGTATGTTGAGTTCTTATACTTTCCTAGGGTAGTTTCAGTTATGCAGTGTTGGAAGCGTAAATAGTTGCCTTGTCGCATTGGCCTGAATTTTGTGGTATGGAATCCCTTTCACTTTAAAGATGATTGAAATTTTGGCATTTTCTGCAATCCGTTTCATGTCAAATTCTACCGCCAAGCTTTTGGAATCCCCAGCTCAGTTTCTAGTTGTTGGACTGTCATTCGCCGATCCCGGTTGATTTTAATTCGTACATGTTCAAGATTTTTCAGATGATCTCATAATTCATCACGATATTTTGCTGCTGTGAGGAGGCTAAACATGCCAAGACCAGTCCATTGGCCAGTGTTGGAAAATCATGGGATCCTTCTTCCCCCTGTCCCTTTTATTTTCCCCATGATCATTAGCTGTGCCAGATAGTATTTCTCATTTCTCATGCGACCTGAGCAACCTGTTTTCTGATCCTAATTTGCGTTAATAATTCTCTGTCCGTTTTTGCTTTTTTTAGTGTTTTACTTAGTATGTCTAGGAAATTTTTTAAAAATTCTTTTTAAAAGCCACATTTCAAACGACTCTAGGCCACTGTTATCGGCCACGTTTCTGTCCCGTACAAGAGTATTGGTCAGGCATAACATTTTGTCAATCTTCTTGTAAGAATTAAAAAATACTTCCATTACAAAATATATTTTTCTTTTTGAAGAATGCAATTTTGGTCATATCAATTCGACTGTTCATTTTCATTGTTGGGTCCATATGTTTGATATCCAAATTTCCAAATGTTTACACTTATCTACGACTGTCAGTTGTTAATTTTAAACGTTAAAAAGAATTTGTATGTTTTGTAATTTTCTTATAACCACGACATTGGTTTTAGTTATAGTTATATTCATTCCTGATTTCTCATAGTCCTTGTTGACTATATTTATTAATGTTTGTAATGCCATGTCTGAGTCTGCTATAATAACGCTACCGTCGGCATAACGGATGTTTATTGTTTGCCTTTATCCTTTCATTAAATTCTTATAAAGCCGACATAAATATGCCATTATGCTTTTTTAGATTTCGATTTCTTTTGTAGTTCTTTCGGCCTTAATAATTGCTTTTTGTTGCCAGTAGAGATTTTGTCTTTTTTATAAATTCCATTTATTTGAAGTAGTTCTATTAGGGCTTTATGCTTAATGTATTACAACACCTTCTCAAAGTCTACGAAGCAAATAAATAAGTCCTGCTTATCTTGTGCCCATTCCTTCTCCTGGTATATCGTCGCATTTTCGGTCTGTTATGTATTATTTTTAAGAGTATTTTATTACTTAATTTTGAGTTTGTCTTTTTGGTATCGAAATGAATATTGATTTTCGCTAGTCTAGTGAATTTTTCCTACATTATATATTCTATTAAGCAGGCAATTAATTTAATTATTTCTACATTTATTACATCTGGACTAGTTTTATTTTTTCTGTTGTCTTATTGAATACTGTACTACTAATATGAGTATACTACGACCTTCATTGTTGTTATCATGTTAAGGTTGTCATGAAACAAGTTTTTAACATATTCTCTCCATATTACCAGATTATCTTAGGGGTTACATATAAGTTTATCACTAACATCGGCCATACTATGTGGAAGCTATTGTTTTCCAAAAATCATCTTGTTCTTTATTTTTTTTTATGTAAGTTCAAATCAATCAAGCTTGTTACTAAGCTCTTCTATTTCTTCACATTGTTCTTGTATCCACTATCCGTTTGCCATAATTATCTTGTTTCATTTCTTTATCTCTAATACTTTGTACCTGTATTATTTTTTCCTTTTTGTTTTCTTTTTCGTTCATTAGTTTTAGATTTTTTTGCGCAATCCACTCCTATTTTACTTCCCTCTATTTAATTTGCTTTATTACATTTTTTCTTAAATTTATTAAATTTTTTTTGTTTATTCCTCTCAATGCGCCAACGTATGATAAAAGTATGAGTGATATAATTCGGATGAACCCTGAAAAATTAACTGACTACCTTTAAGATTGTGTTAAAGTAGAATTACTCGTTAGTCTTTAGTTTTAAATAATAAAAGGAGTATAAACAACTCTCCGCCGTTTGACAAAAGATGGCCTCATCAGTAGTTATGGTTGAAATTGTCAGATGTAAAACAGTTATATCGTAAGGTTGGACATCTGGCAACACAATAACCTTAAAATATTAGCGATTTTGTATCAGCATCACATAATTTTTACGTGCAAAAATGTCGAGTTTTGAGCCTAATAAGCGCTATTTGCGGAAACTTTCAATTTACTTCTTTAATTTGAAGAAATCTGCAGCTGACGTGCATCGATTACTTGTAGAAGCATATGGTAAGGCTGCTTTATGTGAGAGAAGTTATCATGAGTGGTTTAATAAGTTTAAGAACGGTGACTTTGATGTGGAAGACAAAGAACGTAGCGGAAGGCCGAAAGAGTACGAAGACGCGGAATTGAAAGCATTATGAGAGGAAGAGTCCTGCCAAACGCAAGAAGAACTTGCACTTACATTAGGAGTTTTTTTTATATATATTTATTATTTAGCAATCAGAATTACAGGTATATTCTATAAGCTAAAGGGGTAACAAGTGATAGAAGACTAACTACTAATTGACATGATAGGTTAACATTTAGTGATACAACCTTTGGATTGGCAATATAATATCTAAAAATATATAACACTATTAAATAAAGTCTATAGGCCACTGTTTTGTAAGTAGTTTATTGATTCTGGGTTCCAGCAACTCTTCTAATAGTGGGTTGGGGCGGTTTGCTATGGTGTCGTGGTGCTTGATGGCTCTATTGTGGATGACCTCTTAGACTGTTGGGACGTGAAGATCCATATGAATTGTTTGATTAGTACCAAGGTTATCAAGGTGCATTTACAATTTTGCGAAGGATTTTGGACTGTCATCTTTGGATGATTGCTGTATTAGACTTGGAAGCACAGCCCCATATTTCAGTTCCATATGTCCAAATTGGTTTGATGATTGTCTTATAAATTAGTATTTTGTTTTCACTTGACATACGAGATTTTCTACCTATAAGCCAATACAGTTCTTTGTTCTTTAGATCCATGATTCCTTTTTTAACTATATGTTGTTTCCACCTCAATTTATTATCTAGATGTAGACCCAGATATTTTGCTGTTGTACTTTTTGGTATCTGTACGTTGTTTAAATAGACTAGTGGACACGTTTGGTTACGAGGTGTAAACGTTATGTGAGCAGATTTGTTCTTGTTAACTCTAATTTTCCATTTGTTGAACCATTGATGAAGGCTGAGTAGGTGAGATTGTAGATTTTCTGAAGCTGTCTGAGGGTCAGCATGACTAGAAAGGATAGCTGTGTCGTCGGCAATGTTCCCGTTACTGTGTTTGGTGTGACTGATAAATCGGAAGTATCTTCTTCTTAGCCCTCTTTACCTCCAGTGTCGGATATAGGCCTCCCCTCTCATTTTCCATTCTTCTCGGTTTTGTGCCTCTCTTGCCCATGTGAGCCCGGCTGTATGCTTTAGGTCGTCTTTCCACCTGGTCTGAGGTCTACCTCTTGATCTTTTTCCCAGCCAGGGTCTCCATTCTTGTATCTTCTTATTTCATCGGTCGTCAGATTGCCGCATAGTATGTCCGGCCCATCTCCATTTTAGGCTTGCTATATGTTCTTTTCCATCAATTACTTTTGTTTTTTCTCTAATGTATTCATTCCGTATCTTATCCTTTATCTTTATATGTAATATCTGACGCTCCATTGCCCTCTGCGTTTTGGCTAATTTATCCATTATGCCCTTTGTCAATGCCCAGGTTTGTTCTGAGTATGTAAGAACGGGTAATACGCATTGATTATATACATTTCTTCTTAGTCTTAGAGGAATTTTTTTTTTAGTTAGGATGTTTCGTTGTTTTCCAAATGCCGCCCATGCCAGTCTAATTCTTCTTTCTATTTCTGCAGTTTGATTAGATTTTCCGCATTGTATCACTTGTCCTAGATATATATATTCTTCTACATAGTCAAGTGTTTTGTTCCCTATCCTTATGTCAAGTAGGTTATGGTCATTTAGTTGTAGTCCCACTCTTTCAGATTTTTCCTTGAGATCGTTTAACATTTTTGGGTGTCTTCTATATTGTCTGATATTAAAACATCGTCGGCGTATCTTAAGTGATGTAGTCTCTCTCCGTTTATGTTTATTCCTGTCTTATCTTCCAGTGCGGCATTAAATAGTTTAGGACTCATTGGATCGCCTTGGCGTACTCCTTGTTTATAGGTGTGAGTTTCGTTGTTTCATATGCTTCTATTGTCATTTTCGTATTATTATAGATCGATCTTATTAGCTGTGTATATATCTATAGTCTATTCTATTGTTGTTCAGAGCTTTTTCTACCGCCCAGGTTTCAATACTATCAAAGCTCTTCTGATAGTCTATGAATATTAAATAAAGCGTTAGATTATATTCTGTGGCTTTCTCAATAAGCAGATGGTCAAGGGTACTAAAGTTTTTCTTGAAACCTGCTTGTTCTATCGGTTGGTTAGCTTCCAGTTTGTTTTCTAGTCTGTTGATTATTGTTCTAGTACATCTGCGACAATAGTGATATTGGCCGATAGTTATCTCGCATTTTCTTGTCGCCTTTTTTGAACAACAGTATTGTTACGGAATTATTCCAACTGGTTGGTATTTGTCCTTCATCTAAGCGCTTATTTAGCAGTAATTTTAAAATTTGTATAACTGTTTCATCTCCTTCCTTTATTAATTCAACTAGCACTTCGTCTGCGCCTGGAGCTTTGTTATCTTTCATGTTTTTTAGAGTTGATATAATTTCTTCTTCCGTTATTTCTGGTATGACCTCAGAGTTGACGTTGAAAACTTTTCTCTTTACATTTTCTTTCATCTCTTCTTGTATATCATTTTTTGATTGGTACAGTTTTTGATAGTAGTTTTCTGTTACTCTTAGTATTCCGTCTCGATCCTTTCGTGCCCACTTTCATCTTTTAGATTGTTAATTGTTACTTTTCCTAGGCTTTCTTTGATTTCTTTCATATTTTTGTTTTCTTCTATTATTTGTTCTATCTGTTATTCCAATTGTTTTCGTTTGTCTTCTTTGATTAATTTTTTCAGCGTTTTATTAGTTTCTATGTACTGAATCGTGTTTCTTTTATCCTCTCTGAGTAATTTTCTTCTTTCTTCGAATAGTTGTTCCGTTTTCTTGTTCCAAATTTTTTCGCTCTTGTTTTTTTTCTTTTTAGCTACCTTTTGTGCCACCTCAGTTATGGTTTTTATTAATATATCATTGATTTCATCTATGTTTTTGTGACTTAAATCTCCATGGCTTTTTATTGCTTTGTTTGTTTCATTTTGATATTTTGTTTTATTTTCTCGTGGGATTCGCGTATCTATTTTTTTCTTGTCGTTTGTCGTAAATCTTTTGCCTTCCATTTTCTTGTTTACTTCTATTCTCGCCCTCACTATTCTATGGTCACTTCTTGTGTTGATGTTATTTATGACTGTTACATCTTTTACAATTTTTTTTCTGTGGATAGTATAAAATCTATTTTATTCTTTATTTCACCATTCGGGCTAACACATGTCCATTTTCTATGAGGTTTCTTGTAGAAGAAAGTGTTCATAGCATATAATTGCTCTTGTTCTAGATAATTTACTAATGTGTTACCTCTTTCATTTCTTGTACCTAGTCCAAATTTTCCTGTCTTATTTTCGTTGGGGTCTAATATGCTTCCCATTTTGGCGTTAAGGTCTCCCATGACTATAGTATAATGACACGGGTTTTCATTTATTGCGTCGCTTACCTCTTCGTAAAAGGTATCTATTGCTTCTTGTTCATATGTGGATGTTGGGGCATAAACTTGAATAATTTTTAGTTTACAGTGTCCTGTTATTTTTACAATAATATATGTCACTCTATTTGATTTTGCATTATATGTTAGGATATTGTTAGTTATCTTTCTATTTATTATAAAGCCAACACCTCCGATGCTTTCTTGTTCCTCCTCATTTATTTCTATGTAGAATAGTACATTGTTTGATCTTAATGTTATGCATTGTTCGCCTTTTCTTCTAATCTCGCACAGCTCCATTATGTCCCATCTCATCTGCTTCAGTTCTTCTACTTTATCGTCTGTGCTCATTGTTCTTATATTGTACGTCATTATCGCCAGGTTCGTCTTTCTGTGACAGCCTTTCCTAACGCAGGTATTCTTAGCACCCTCTGTCCTTTCCCCTGTTTCGTTGCTGTCGCGAGCAAGGGTTCCAGGACTGCTGCGGACTGAGGGCCTTTTCTCTTTGTGTCTGTTCATCATTTCTTTGGGGGTAGCATTAAAACGCCACGCTTGCCAGGCGTGTTGGTGAGTGGTCTATGGATGGTAATCTGATTTAGCTTCGTTCAGTTAAACTTGAAATGTTCTTTCGGTTAAATAGGATTGTATATATATATATATATATATATATATATATATATATATATATATATAAATACTTTTTTAATTTTGTAGAGCAATCCTGGATGCCAAACTTTGTCAAATGCTCGACTAATATCTAGTAATACTGCTGAGCAGTAGTGTTTATTTTTTTTTAATGCTGTAATTATGACTTGCACGATACGGTACACTTGCTGAACTGTAGAATGAGCATGTCTGAACCCGAAATGGTGATCTGGAATCCAATTTTCCGGTGGGATGTCCTTATTTATTTTGTGAAGCAGTGTGGAGATGACTGGTAGCAGACTTATTGGTCGATAAGATGATACTTCTGTTGGATCTTTTCCTGGTTTTGCGATCATTATAATTTGTGCCATTTTTAGGCTTTTTGGCCAATAGCTGTCTTAATATGGCATTATATATGTACGTCAATATAACTAGGCCTTTTCGTGGGAGTTCCCTTAGCATTCTGGCTGTAACGCGGTCGATACCATGAGTCTTTTTCAAGTTTAACATTTTTATTTCTTTAGGTATCTCCTTTGGAGTAAATAGTTTAATAGTTGTATCCGTCTCCAAGGGAGTCATCAAGTCGTGTTCTAATTCGTGATCCGTCTCGGCGTTTATAGGCTGAAAAACTGATAGTAGGTGGTTTGCAAATAAGTTAACTTTCTCTTTGTCACTTTTCGCCCAAGGATCGTTCCTACTTTTCCTTATTGGTGGTGCTGGTATCGTAGGTTTCTTAGAGTTCTTTATAGGTTTCAGATCGAATTGTCGGATCTATTTAGTTTAGAGAGATAGTGTTCAAATTATTCAGTACGTACGTATTTCTTGTAGTTTGACTTTTAATCTATTGATTAGATGGTTGTATTCATTTTTGTCTGCTGGTGTATGGTTTCGTTGCCATTTTGTTCTCACATGTCGTTTTTTGCTACCACGCGTATAATTTCTAGAGGTATATCAGTTTGTACTTTGTTGTGCTTCATTATGGGTGTAGCCTGGCGTGCAGCTTATTGCAATTTTGTTATAAATATTTGAGTAATAGTTTCTATTTTATCAGGTTCCTTGAGCCAAACCTTTAAATCTGTGGCATCGCTTAAGTTAGTTCGGTAAGTTTCCCAATCCGTTTTGGAGTTGTGTAGCCTTAGTGCGGGTTTTTTCCCTATAATGGATGTGCCAATGGTTGCAATAATAGGCGAATGATCCGATGATCAAGACTGAGTACAATATCTGTGTAGGCAGGTTTTAGTCCGTTGCTAACAAAAAAATCTAGTAGATCAGGTATTTTGTTCTGATCAGTAGGCCAGTATGTAGGCATACCAGTTGAAAGGAATAAATATTTTTTACCTTCTATTGTTTTGAGGAGTTCTCTACCTTTAGTTGTTATAAGTCGTGAACCCCACCTAGTGTGCTTGCTGTTGTAGTCTTCCCCGGCTAGGAATTTTGGTCCTAGTGTTTGGAAGAATTCTGTCGGTGTTTTTAATATTATGCTGTGGCGGGCAGTACACAGATGACAGTCAGTTCCTATGGGACAGTTGTTAGTTTAACCGCCGTGGCTTATCAAAAATCTTTTTGATATTTTAATTCTTTATAGTGTGGAATTTAACATTTGACCAGAACAGCTGATGATTGGTATAATATGTTTCATAGTGAGGTATTTTAAAGTATGTTCTTTGAGTGAAATGTTTCGCTTACTAAAAGTAGATCTATTTGATTTTCTGTAAAAATAATTTTATTTCTTCTTTGTGCTGTACTAATCCATTGGCGTTCCATTGTGATATTCTTATAAATTTACCCATTATTTGACTAGTTTACTTAATAGTGTTGTAAGCATGTTTAGTACCATGCTATTTTGTTGGACTGAACATAGCCTTGAATTCATTTAAAAACTGTGAGAATGTGTTGTTTGTTTCATCTGTCGTTGCTCTGGTGGTAGATGAAAGATTATTGACTACATTTGCATAAGATCGATTTGAGTCTCGGAAGTTAGTTGAGACAGGATTTATATTATATACATTATTGGCATTTCGAACTGGTGGTGTGATATTAGCTTTTGATGGAGTACTTTTGCGAAGGAGTTTATGGTACTGCTCGCATCCTTTGTAATTTTCTGGATGGTTACCACCACATAGGGCACATACGGCAGGAGTATCCTTATGCTTTGCACAACTTATGGTACTGTGCGCACCACCACATTTGACGCATATATAAGGTCTGTTGCAATATGTTTTTGAATGACCATATTGCTGACATCTCATGCACAAGTACGATGTTGTTTTTATCTTTATTTGGGGGGTTCTATTTTGACAACACTATTTAGAAGCTTTTCTATATATATATATATATATATATATATATATATATATATATATATATATTTGTTGATTTTGGCAGGCTCCAGAACAACGAAAAATACATTTAACGGTTCTTTAGTTTTTATATGCCGTGCATTTATAATATTTCTGACTTTATAACCTAATTTGGTTAATTCTGCTGTTGTTTCGTGGATGCAAAAGAGTGCTGCATATATTTGATGAGAATCCTATAAGCTCGTTCTTTCTTTAGTTGATAAGTATGATGGACTACTTTTTCTTCTTTTAAATATTATCAGCTAAGCTTTTAGTACTATACTGCTCTTCCTCTAGGCGCCCTGCTATTTGTTTTGTCATTGCGGGATAGGTTGTTACGCTGTTTGTTTGCTGATTCTTTCTGTAGAGTTACTTTGTGAAGAATGTGGATTGTTTGTGATCTGCCATGGAATATCGGTAGTCTGGTTCGTTATTTTTCGATCGTCATCACTGGTTGATGACATTCTTAGTAGTTGTTAATTTGGCGGCATTTGCATGTATGAAGTATTGGACTTCATCTGCTGAGGTACCGCACCGTGATAAAACATTGGTTGTGGTTGTAGTGCGAAATGTGAATTTTGCATCAGCGATGGAAAATTGGTAGGATACGACCCTAGCATATTAATTAATTGAGGTTGTAAATACATATTTGCTTGTTGTTCCGTTTACATTTTTTATTGTTTGCTAGCTCTCACTTCAGAATTTATTATTAACATTTTATTTACACTATGTTATCAGCTTTTATATTCCGTAAAGCGTTGGATAATATTAACACTTGTTTACGCTTAAACAAGGCTGCGGTTCCACTTGTTATTTAAAAATTTAAATTATAAAAATATTTGAAGGTAATATCTCATGCTATTGCTGCTGTCGTATTTACATCCGCTCGACGCTGTGGTCAATTCAAAACTAAAACTACATTAGGA
Source organism: Sinelater perroti (assembly GCA_036346155.1). Taxonomy (NCBI): domain Eukaryota; kingdom Metazoa; phylum Arthropoda; class Insecta; order Coleoptera; family Elateridae; genus Sinelater; species Sinelater perroti. The sequence goes on from JARFIY010000039.1 coordinate 536,223, forward strand.
GTGACTCAACAAGCAATTTAACATCGTTTAAAATCGTTGGGAGTGATTTAAAAGCAAGGAAATTGGGTTCCAGATGAACGTTGAACGCCGATTTTGCACATGTGAAATGGTGCTCTCCAAGCATAAACGAAAGGGTTTTTTGCATCGTATAGTCACTGGTGATAAAAAATGGATTCACTATGATAACCCAAAGAAGAGGAAATCATGGGAATCACGAGGCCATGCTTCAACATCGAGAGCCAAGCCGAATATTTATGGAAAAACTCATGTTGTGTATTTGGTGGGATCAGCTTGGTGTTGTGTATTATGAGTTGCTCAAACCTAACGAAACCATTACTGGGGCTCTCTACCGAACACAATTGATGAGATTGAGCCGAGCACTTAAGGAAAAATGCGCCCACTACTACTCCAAACACGACAAAATTGTTCTCCTGCATGATAATGCTCGTTCACATGTTGCGGTGCCGGTCAAAACCTACTTGGAAACATTCAATTGGGAAGTCCTACCTCACCCAACCGTCGTATTCACCAGGCATTGTCCCTTCCGATCATCACTTGATCCGATCGATAGCACATGGCCTGTCTGAGCAGCACTTCACATCATATGAAGATACCAAAAATTGGATCGATACGTGGACAGCTTCAAAAGATGAAGCGTTCTTCCGACGCGGAATCCATATGCTGCCAGAAAGATGGGAAGTAGTGACTAGCGATGGACAATACTTTGAATAAAACACAAAGTTTCGTTCTTTCACAATAAATTCCCAATTTTTGATAAAAACGGCGGAGACTTATTTGTACTCCCTTTACTTAGTCATTAGATTTAATAAAAAATGGTTTAAACTTAATAAGGGCTAAAAAATACAACAAACAATTAAAATAAATACCGAAAAAATTGCCTAAAACAATAAAAATATTTCGAGTATTAATACAAAGGACATGTAAATGGTTCATCTATAAATTTTCTTTTAAACGCCCAAAATCATTATATTGGAGCTGGAGATATACATCTGGTATGCATGACCTTTTGCTTGCCTATATTGACAATTAGCCTTAAATTTTCATCCCGCTAACCCATTCATCCGCGTTTAAAGTGTTATTGATGTTAAATTATGATATTTATATCCATTCATGCTTTTTTAATGTTTATCCTATAAGGCAATTATTCTGATTTTGCCTCTCTCTTTTTAGCTTTTTATGGAATTGCTTTAAATAAAAATACGTTGTTTCTTTATTTTGTTCACTACCTTAAACCAATCTCAGTCTGTAGAGAGCTAGTTTCAAAGAATATTGAAATAATACTCGTTTCTTCTTATGTTTTTGTTTTAAATAAAAGTGACGGTTTAGAAAAAGTCGCATATTAGTCGTGTAATAATATGATGTAAAGACGACATTTAGTACGAAGTGCGATCATCAGGCTTTCATGGCAGTTGTAACAGATAAGAAAAGATAGCTGAAAGCCAACGGACCCAATTCTGCTATTCAGGAAACCAAACAGCAACCGCATGTTTGTAATATAGATAGATGTATTCAGACAAGTCCAAGTTCAGTTTATAGCTTCCTGTAACTACAATTCGTACATACCATGAAAACAGAGCAATTTGGTGATGTTGTAATAGTACGAACAAGCTTTGTGTTTAATGCTTCTTTGGAGCTGTTAATGTGCGGAAGTACAGATATTTTTATACCGTAGCTGAAGCTTTTCAGAAATGTATTGAGTGAAAAGTTTATATTCCAAACGATAAGGTGGGTCCTCATAAAGTAGAATTAATAAATAAGTTTCTTAAAATGAAAAATAAATACGGAAGAACCAACGAAGTCTTCCAATGCAAATTTAATAGAACATGTGTGAAGTATCTTACACGGGAGAAATGTATGCTATCAGCCACTACCAACCATAATTTCGAACTTCTATATTGTTCTTGGTAGTGAAATGTGCTTTCACCAGATCTCTTGAATGATGTTATAATTACCATATCATGTCAGTGTGAATTTTCTATGGTTGTTAGGGATGACCACACTCCACACTATTCGTTTCTAAATACTATTTTTGTTTCATGTTTAAATTTTTTCATTTTTGTTTATTTGCATCTTTACTGTAATTATGGGTTTGTGCATAATATGTTTTGTTTCATGTCGTGTTTTTTGTCGCTTTGGCACCTGTTTATAGCATGTCAATTTATAGGTCCGTGTATAATTTGAGCAACTTAACGCACTTGTTGCTAAAATCATATCAAAGAACAAGAACTGATATCGTTTCATAAGCCGTTAGTTTCGGCCCCGACATCATATGTTAAACAATAAAATAAATTATTTTAAATAATTTTATGTACGAGTTAATTGCAAGTGTCCGACTCAACAAAACAGTATTACATCAAAATTTCCAATCCGTACAAAAATAAATCAGATTTGTTTAAAAAACGTCGCTACATCTGGAATTAATCGAATCAAATAACGTTCACATCCGAACACATCTGCAATACATTTAAGAAACATATAAATTTCTATTGTCGGCATGAAATGGATTCGGGATAAAAAACTACTTGGATGGATGCAACAAAAAATTTCCATAAGAGACGCAAAAACCCTCTAAACGAGTTTTCTAACTACGTTTCAGTAGTGTGTTAGTTTGAATTTATACTCGGAGGCAAATTGCTTGTAGATGTCATTCAAAGATGAAATATGCAACAAATATTTTCCGCAATTTATTACAACGTCATAAATTGTACTGTAGCGATCGCTACGTTTGTTTGATTTTCTAAGCAGTGCTCACTACTTCACGTATTAATTAACTTAGTAGAATGCTTCATTAAGGGCTTAACAAAAATATTTATTATGTGCAAAACAGTAAGGAATATTTATGGCCGTTTCAGTAAGAATTTGGTATCTCATATTTTATCTTCAACTTTTTTTAATAAAAAATATTTTAAATCTAGTACATGCATAACCCTGACAAGAGTTAATAACAGAACCAACAAAATATTACAGCATCGCCTTTATTTTACTATTAAAATAAGAAATTCCAAATTTGAGTCTTTTTAATAAGATAATGTATAGTCCGAATAATTAAAAATAAAAGCGTAAGTTGTTTGAAATCAGCAGGAGAGGTTCATTTTATTTATTTAGAATTCTGACCCTTAAAATTCTTAATGCGCTGGCTTAAAGACGTCAAAGGAGCCTTGGTCAATTAGATTTCTGTGCCTCTAAGATAAGAGATAACCTTATTCCATTCTATGGTACCACAATTATCAAATAGTTACCAGCTATCGGGAATTCTGAAATACTCGCAGGCTCAAGATGTATTTATATAATTTATTTAATCTAGCTTTATGAGGTGCTGTAAATTTTTTTTAAAGCTGCAGTCCTGACTATAAAATATAATTTTTGCCGAGATCCTTCATCAGTGACCAATAACTATTTCCTATTGTAACCTGGATGATGTTATATTGAAACTGAGTTATCATGAAAAGTAAATAAAAGTTATCTTTTACTTCCCGAAATAGACATGTTCCTTCTTTGTAAAGAGTGAGGTAGTTTTCAAACTTTTGAAACTCTGGCGTAGGCGGTCCCAAGCTCGCTCGAGAAAGAAAAGGGGGGAAGTAACAACCTCGTTAAAAAACCTGGGTTCAACCTGGGTTGATAGCACTTAGTAATGACCTCTGTCTAAGGTTACCGGATGAAAACTGATCAACGGTCTAAAGGAGGAAATACAGATTTAAATAGGGAAGGCTAATCTCTATGGTCCAGTAAGACAATTAGGATAGAGAAAGAAAACCTTTGGTTTTGGGCCTGTACTCCAAAAGCCAGAAAAATTTGTAAATCATAAAAAATCTTAGATGCGTGTTTCAGAAGCAACTGGATGGACTTAATAGAAGACGACTATGCTCCAAGAAAAGTATTTTGAATTTTGCTGCTTGGAACGTACAAGGAATTGCAACCAAAAATTCAGAACTCTTTGGAAAAATTAAGAAACAAAAATAGATATAGTAGTACTTACCGAAATTAAAAAGAAAGGTAAAAGTGTGGAAGAAAAAGGAGATTATATACATATTTACAGTGGTGTAGACATGAATAAGAGAGTTTAAAGAACTATACAAAATATTGTGAACAAATCAACGAACGATTTGTCACAGTTCTAATAAAATTATTAAGTTACCAAGTCAAAATAATAGTATATGCTCCGCCAGATGGCGCAATAGTCAAGGAAGAGCACACAGACCAGCTTACGAATATATTAAGTGAAGTAAATCCCTAACACAAAATAGTAATGATGGGTGATTTTAAAGACAGAATAGAATCTTAATTGCACGATCCAGTTGTGGGAAGATATAGAGAGGCAGAAGCAACATTAAACGGTAATGGTTGAAGAATTATAAAAATATGTGAACAATTCTTAGTATCTATATTAAACGGATTCTTTAAACACAAAATGATACACAAAATAACTTGTAGTTGTGCAGCTATAGGATCAGAAACGATAATCGACTATATCATCATCAAATAACAGTCAAACATGAGAGCATTTGACGTCTGTATGCAGCGCGGTGCTGAATGCGTTTCCGACCATTTCCTGATAAGTCGTAAAATATACTTTAAGTTCAAAAACATTGGAACAAGGGAAAAAGTAGAATATACTAAGTACAATACTCATAAGTTTCGAGACGAGTCGATTCAATTCTTCTATAAACTGAGACGATCGAATTATATCAGAACAGAATTAACAGAACTAGAGATCAGTACAGAATTCTTGTACAATACATTAAAAAACTGCTTATTTAAAGCAGCCAAGGATGCATTGGAAGAAACGATAAATAGAAAAAAATTGGTAGAACGACGGTATTCGAAAAATGGTCCAAGATAGAAACATCTCTACGAAAAATGGTTTTCAACCCAAGATGAAGAGGACAGAAAACAGTATCAGCGGTACAATAGCCAGGTGACAAAGCTACAAAATAGAGTGCGGCAAGATAAATGCGTTGAATAAAGCATGGAAAATGATTAAACAACTGAAAACAAATGAAAAGAACGTACTACACCAAATTACCGTAGACACTTGGAAACCCTTTTATTTGAAAACAAAGACGAATACAAGGATGTACATTACCAATATTTGGATATTACAGGTGAATACTACGAGGAAATAACTGCGGACGAGATCAGAAAGGCACTGCAGGAAATGAGAAAGAAAATCGCCAGGTCTTGGGGGTTGTCCCCTATAGTAGCACTGGAGGTTTTAAAAGAAATATTCAATAAATGTCTGAAGTGATAAGAAATTTCTTTACAATGAAGAGAGGCATTGATAAGTCCAATACGTAAAAAAAGACATAAAAAGGTTTGCAACAATTATAGATGAATAAGTGTAACTAGTTCTATAGGTCGAGTGTACGGACGCATAATAAAAGCAAGATTAGAAATGGAAATAGACCAGACAGAAGAACAAAGCGGATTCCGTACGGGGAGTCCTGCGTGGATAATATCTTCTGTTTACCATAATTGTCAGAAAAAAACAATAGCACATAATGGGGAACTACATTTAATATTTATAGACATTAAGAAGGTATACGACAGCGTACCAATTAACAAGCTATGAGAAGTACTTGAAGGAAGTTAAACAAAGAGAGTATACTTGGATGCAGTCAAACAACTTTACAAAGGCAATACGAATAAAATTGAGTAATAGACATTCACAAGAATTTGTCTGTTCCAAAGGCCTAAGACAAAGGTGTTCGATATAGGCCACTCTTTTCAAAATACATATACAACAAGCACTACAAAATTGGACCAAAATGTGTCACGGAATGGGAATATCCATAGGAGATAACATCTTGCATACATTACTCTTTGCGGATGATCAAATTATTACTGCTGACGACCAGAAGACAGTGAATATATGATACGCAAATATATTATATATTAAATATATAGTAGTAAGTGGTCAAATCAGAGATATCCATACAGATGAAGACATAAGGGACCAGGACATCTTAAATAAAGTAGCCCAGGGAACTCAAATAATTCAGTTACTTAACGCAATCCTAAGAAATAAAGAGATAACAAAAACAACAAAGAAATGTTATATAAAACAAATGTACAGAGCATATCCACATACGGTTCGGAAGTATGGACGATAAATAAGAAACGTGAAGAAAAAATCGGTGGAAATGAATTACTGGAGAAGAAATGGTGGGGTAATATGTTCTTAAAATAGCTCATATATATACAAAGAAACGAAGACAGAACTATAGGTACAGAACTATTTACTTTTGGTTTATCAATTTGGATTCGGACAACGTTTTATCCTACTATGTACTACCAATTGTTCTTCTTTTGGTGCCCCTCATATTACGTTGGCAATCATTATGATATAATTTCGTTTCTGTTATAAGTGCTGTGAATTAGAATGCTTGTTGCTTATGTTCTGAACCTAGATATTCTTCTTTTATCCTGTGCTCGCTAGTCTTATGTATTTTCTTTCAATGATGACTGATTTTATATTCTCTATGTCTCCTAATGTACTTTACTTCTTTATTTTGTATTACTTTTATCATTTGTAATTCACCATTAAACAATTAAATTGCCACCCTAGTCGACCAAAGAATTCATAATATTTTACGGTAGATCCACATCTCAAAAGCATTAATACGTTTTTAAGTCTCTTTGCAGTATCCACGTTTCACATTTATAGATAACTACAGATGTAATATTTCGTTACTCTCGATATAATTGTTAAAGATAATTTTAGTCACGCCTTTTATCTAAATAAATCTTCCTAGTGCTATTTTAATCCATTATTTTTATTTCTTTTTCATATTACATTTTATTATTTATATTTAAATCAGTGACTGTTTCGAGTATATTTCCTTGATATATTAATGTTAGATCCCATTTTACAACTTTCTATATTTAAACGGTTCGTTAAAATTTGCAAATCTTTTCATTATTCGTAACAATTATAGTATCGTTTATTATTGTCCCATTTACTTTGATTTTATTTTATCTATCTCCTAATCCCCTTTGTAATACTTTCTCAGTAAATATAAAATACTAAAGGCGATAGCGCGCAACCCTCTCTTACCCTGTATTTTAAAACCATGCCTTCGGTTTTATTATTCTCAACTTTTTGATGTCAATATAAATGTCAATATAAATGTTTAATAATAATAATGCCTTTACTATTCAAGCCGACTATTAGTTCCTCTAGAAGTCTATGTTTAATCCAGTTGAAGGCCTTTTTCGTAATACATACAGGTCTTTTTGTGTGTCTGTGTGTCTTTCCGTTAAAATGACTAAACTTAATTCGAGTTCTCTAGTGCTTTTCATTGTTCGCTTACTCTGGGGTTCATAGACCGGAAGTGTGAGAGGATAACTAGTTTTCACGGGGTATTCAACTCTCATTTATGGCCCTAGCCAACTTCATTTATCTACGGGCTAATCTTAGTGAGAGTAGTTAGATATAGTGACCTAATAATGGTCATAAAAGGCGACTTTCATATAATTAATTTAATGGAGCCTATAATTTAAGAAGCAAACCTTTAATAATTCCAATTACAGGCAGGGGCGTTGTTAATGCTAATTATAGGTGAAAACAAAAACCTGGTACAGCTACAAACCAAATATTTAAAGGCAGTATCAAATAGCATATTACATACTCTTATACACATAAAAGTCCCTTTATGACATTGAAAAAACATAGTAAAATATCAAATAATTACATAATGATATACAAAAGATATATATAAGCAATGTTTTAAGTTACAACATACTCAGCAGCAGATATCAATTTTGACCACTACCCTGTAGCGGCGATAATAAGAGTGAAATTGAAAAAGTTGGAAAGAAACTAGGTAAGAGAAGAAGTAGATTGGAAGACAATTTAAAAACATAACATTAGCGTAAACACTGTAGAAACGGAAATAGGATGCATACTCAAGGGCAATTTCTAAACACCCAACCCCATATTGATAAAAAATGGACCAACTACTAAAGGCAGGAAATTAATACAGAAGTCGGAATAACAACAAGGTCATAAAAAGTGGATGACTCCCGAAATAGAGGAGTTGCAAATAAGTTACGGAGATTCACGCCTATAGAGTATAGCAAAAACATAAAAAAGACCCCAACCATTATTACCACCGAACAGGGTCTTATGAAATGATGATTTCTTGTTTTCTTCTCTCTTCTTTCTTATCATCAGTCCAGAAAATGAGTTTAACATAACACACTGGGCCTAACAATCAACCATCTAAATATGAACCGCGTCTAACATAGTGTTTCGTCTTTCCTGGGCGGAGTATAGGTGCTTGTGTAGCAGTTTTCCGCTGCATCCTGCAGAATTAAGTTTGAAGGACGCTGAAAAGCATTTATGTTCTCAGCAAAATTTGAACCTTACAACGTAGAGTACTGCAGAACAGTAATTTAATGCTTTAGTTAACTACGCCACAGTGATTATAAAAGTCTTGCAATACTACTGAATTTATCTGCTAATAGTAAATAGTTTAAACAAAAAATGTGGATCAAAAATAGTAATGATAATCTTTTTGAATTTGCCATTGCTGGATTAGTTTCGTAACAATTATAACTAGTCTGTGCTGCGCAGGATAATTATAAAACCATACCATGTTATCGCCTTTAGTCAACAATTAAAAACAGTGAACCGGAAAAGCTTGACAAAAAAGTACATTTTTTCGTCTCGTGCGTGTTAAAACTCCAGATATAGCTAGTTATTTTGAATAAGGAAAACTTAAAAATAGTTGTTAATGGATTATCATCCTTAAACCGTTTTTATAAACATATGATAATGCGGAATATTCTATTTACAGTAAATAAATGGATATTTATAAACGATAACTGTGGTTACTACAATTTTCTATTTGGTTTGTTCCTGTCAACTTTGAGGCTAAATACACACTTAAACAAAAGCTTAAAAGTTTGCAGTCATCGCCTACAGAGTAAAACTTACATGAATAGCCTTAAAACTTAAAAAAGGTTCAATTCTCTAGGTTTGTAGGTCAGCTAGGCCAATATTTACTTTTAAGTGCTCAAAGGTAGTTTTTAATAATCTCAAAATGGTCTTAGAAGGTCGATTGAGCTTCCTTATCAGTTTCTAGGATGATTAACTGTGTTGTAGAAGCTTACAACAAATATAAGTCGTTAAGTGAAGCATAAGGAGCTCTTATTTTTTTGGTTGGGTCTTCGTTAAAGACACGCGAGGTCCCTTTATGGTAAAAAGACAACAGTAATCGACGGAAAAGTTCTGTCAGTGATAATTATTATAGTCTGTCTGATATATTTAAATAAAAAACAAGAAAAACATGTCTAAAGATATTTGGTCAGATCAGAGTGGACTTCCTAATATGCCAACTTTCGATATTTGACTTTTGCTCTTCCAACCGGTCTGATGCTTTTGCCTTGCAAATTATAAAACGTAGTTGTAAAAAAAGATATCGAAAGTGTATTTGTTTAAAAAGGGTTTTACTAATAATAATAACAGCCTGCGCACTTTGATCTACACGATTCTATGCTTACGCTGTACATGCTATCTCATAGGGCAATTAAGTCATTTTTAAACAACGCCAAAATAAAAATGTCGTTACGCAACGTCTAGCACGAACGGCCCAGTTATTTGCATACGCAGCTTGGTTCAAGTGATAAGATAATTTACAAACGACAGGCCGATTTATTCGCAATAACTTCACAAACAGACGATAAAGGAGATAATATCGTAAACATATTGCTGCAATCTTCAAGTTAAAATATTTTCCTCATTATCATTTCTAATTTATATTGGTGATATTCGCAGACAGTTGTAAATTATTAAATAATCTAATAGTGCACAAAAATTGAAGGTCACCACGGCTTATCTGCAAAAGCCACACATGTTGCTCTTAAATCATAATCAAGCAAGCATTTTAGCCTAAATAGAAAGAAATGGCCATAAATTTAATGATAACTGGTGGTTTATCAGGTTCTGTCGCATTATCTGTGTCGCATTAAATAACCAATTCAAATTTAACTTTCTTAATCACCGATCGACTTCCACATCTCGAGAAAAGATAATTGCTATCGCTGAATTAGGTTGCACAAATTGCTTGGCATATGCTGGTTGCAAAAATTTGTGAGGCAATCGATTCACGTCATTTCACTTAGTATCGCCATTTGGTAAAATTAGAAGAGCGACACGATAACAAGAACTGCAATTGTGCTATTAATTTATGCGGACATAGAATTGACCAGATTTACTACACAAATCCAATTCTGCATTTTGTATCACATTATATTGATTTCCACTCTAGCAAACAACGCTATCTCTGTCTGGCGTTCTTTATTTATTGATTGGTAAGTACACAAAATTACAAAACGCCTTACTTCATTTAAAGCAAACCTTGGCGCAAAAGATGTCGTATTTGTCTAGACACTTCGGCACGCAGAAACTCTAAAACTTTGACTGGAACTTAATTGCTTTCTCAATTTCCCCCAAAAACAATGTTCATAGTTGAATTTCTAAATATCTATTTCCCTTCAGTTACAATAATTTATAATGAACTTTGGATAAGAACACGGTGCTCGCATTTTATTATCGCACATAAAATCAAAACTAAAATTACTAAATAAATAATTTTATTAACACCCAACTTTTATTACGTTTATGTTTATGTTAGGCAACCTTTGAAACAACCGCTAGAAGCGGAGCGCTCGGCAACCCATTTTACAGGAAATTTTGGGGGCGAAATCCTCTGGCCACGGCCATAACCGAAAATACATTTATCGCTGCCTCTCGTGGTAGAGCGGGTGTATTCATTTTTCCGAACAAGCGCCGAGGAGAAAACGGCGAAAAAGAACAAACGCGTCAAGAATAAAGCTGTCACCGCGCGGCCGACACGCAAGAAAATCCAAACGCTCAAAAGGGACAAATGGAAAATGAGTTACGCGCTGACGGATGAATTAATCCCAACCCATTAAAAGTACTCGTGGTGAACAAATGAAACGCAAAACCTGCTGGGAAATTTCGTTTTCCGCACACAGTGAGGAAGGAATAAGAATTCTTGACTAACATTCCCTCAACAACATCCATATAAAACGCAAATCATTTCACGCAATACACAATGGAAAAAGTCCATTTCATTTTATATGCGCATAATAAATTCAAATAACTCTGCTCACCAAGTGTGAGTTAAAGTACAACTTCAGAACACTGGTTACGCTTTTCATGCTCGACTTTGACGTCCATCATAGATAATTTTAATTGGTGAATAACTGCATCATCTACATCCTTCAAAAAATGGTAAACTTCATGTTTTACTTTAACCGTGGTCTTCTAATTTCAAAACTTTGGCGTCCACTGAAACTTTGCAAATAAAATTCGGTAGATTAAAAATTACAATATGTAATTCTCCTCAAGGTAGCGTATCATTGTGGTTGTTTCTTCAATTAACACTTCTATTCTATAATGCTGCACCAAGGAAACTAAATGATAACGCACCTGCAAAAGACCAAAATTGTAAACAAAATAAATAATACACATCCCTTTCATGTATTCAGATATTTTTAAAGTTCTTCCATAAAATTAAGATGACTATTATATTATAGCTAGAAGCATAACTTTTTAGGGGAAATTTATGGAAAAAATTTGGGATAACAGAACCAAAAAATTAATTAGTCTCTTCAAGTTGGGCTACTTTGTACCTAACAAAAAGTATTGACATGCTCTTAAGCACTATAAGAAAAGTATTAAAGAAAAAACAAGAAAAGAGACTACTATATGGCAGCAAAACATGGACACTGCTAAGAAAGAATTATACAAAGTTCTAATGAGATTGCTAAGAGGAGTCAAAGGATACAGCCGGTTAGACAAATTTACTAACGAACATAGCAGAGATGAGATACAAGTACAACCAATATAAGACAAAATAAACAAATACAAGATAAGATGGAAGGAACATGTAGAAAAATAAGCCCAAAAAGACTCCCGAAGCTCGGCATTTAATAAAATCCAAGAGAAACCCGATATACAGAAAGACTTCAGAAAGCATAGCATATTGAATTGAAGCAGGTTGTAAAGCCTAATCCCCAAAGACGACGACGACGATTATACTAAAGAGTGTCTAAGAAATACTTTAACTAGATAAAATAAAGTATTCTCAAAATATCAGTGACAAATTAACAAACTATGCAGGCAACAATAGGTTCAGTCTTCTAATTTGAGTAGTCTGCGTAGTGTTCTTGTTGAGTGCAATTATCAATCATCAATAAGCAGTAACGCAACGTGTGAAACTTAGAAAAATGCGCGTTTGGTGACACAAAAGTGGCTTGGAAACACTTCAAAGAAGAAGATATGACGAAAGTACCTTCTACAGCATACTAATAAAATATGATAATACGACTAAACCAAAAATTAAACGGCCACCAGCCATAATATTACCAAAGGTTATAAAAACATTTCTGAGCTTGTACTGCGGAACAATATGCCTTGGTTCCATCAAGTGCTGGTCATATTAAAAAAAAAAATAAGGATAAAACAATGCAAAAAAATTACCACCCTAAAATATTCAGAACAGAAATTATACAGAAAACGCTCAAAATTATACCAACAGTCAGAATTGGTTCTAATTATGGACGATGAGACGTATCTGCTTCTGAATCATCATAATGTACTTGGACCAGGTTTTTATACCTTCAGCAGAATAAAATTCCAATTTCATACAAAATCAAACCTAAAGTCAAGTTAGAGTACCTAATTTAGTAGAATAGAGATCGAAGTGGTACAATAACTACTTCAACTCTGACCTCTAAAGTTGAAAGAATGTCTTATTAAAAGACTACTTCCACTTATTAGAAAAAACTACAAAAACAATAATGTTTTACTGTAAATAGATATGGAATTCTGTCATTACTCGTCGTCATTGATGGCCATATAGTAATATCAAAAAATTTATGAAAAAGGTCGATAATGCACCAAATGTGACTAGTCTTATTAAGGTTTCCTGGGCCTTATGTAAGAAGTAATAAGTAACATCACCGAATAGTTAGAATTTAAACACACGTGTATTTTTTCCATATATAAAATATTACTTCTATATACCCCCCTCACTTCATTACAACTTACATTTTAAATGCAGCCTTTTAGTTTTTTTATAGGGTAGTAAAAATCATACGTCCATTTTCTGTAGTCCCATGAAGTGAGAATTTCGAATTTCCGCCAGATATCGCTCCTGCGAGCATTTGGTTTACGCTGTTTGCTTTGCAACGCACGAATATTTCACCGATTAATCCAATTTCGTACATACAGCCACGCATGACTGGGCTCACAATGTTTTTCGTTCTCCTGAATAATTTCGCCTTCAATTTGCATAGCGCGCTAATTTGGTATAAACCTCGATAGTCAACAAAAATGGAGTCGATAGGCGAACGGCGCGGCGGGAGACACCGATCCCTCCTTGCTCAGGCTGCAATCGAGGGGCCCACTCCTTTATGAATTCGCCAGTTTTTCAGGGATTTTCATCAGTTCGGTTCAGTAGATGCCATGCTGTGTATTTCTGCGGAGACCTTATTGGCATCCTTTGATATTCGCCGTGTGCTTCGAATGTGCGTTGGGAGAGATACAAATGCCGTGATGTAATTTGGAGGAAGCAGAAGGCACAGATTGATGAATCTATGTATCACTATTCAAAGTAAAAATTCAAAATAATCTGATAGTATTAGTATTAGGAATCTGTTGAGGTTTCTAAAGGCCGCAATATTTTTTCTTATTTCAGAAGTATCGTTTGTAGTATAATTGTGTTCCGTTTTAGTCTCCAAGAGAATTAGACATCAGTAGTGACAAGGTTAAGTTTACATATTTTCAAATAAAAATGACATATATAAAGTAAGATTCGCAACACATCCTACAAGAGTAATAAATCTTAAACTTTGTAATGTCGGTAACAAAACAACTATATTAAATTAAATTAATATAAATTTATACAAAACAATATAAATACATAAAAGCAGAGAAATGCCAAGGGTAAAACTGTGCCAATCTTCAAATTTCATAAATAAAAGAGATTAACGAAATATGGACAAACCAGGAGAAAGCACACGTATAAGAAAGGTGAATTGTCAAAAAGAAAAGACAAATCAATAATAGCTAAAATTGCATCATAATAAAATAGAAATATCTAAAAAAATTAGCTGTCCAAAAATTGGACAACAAACAAATAAGAGTACAGGTTATAGAATAAAAATGAAATATAATGAATTAGTGGTAGAAGGACTAAAAACAAATTTAAAAAGCTGAAGAAAAAATAGTAATATAACAGGAATAAAAAATAAATATTAAAAATAAACAACAGTGTCAAGACAAATAAGCATTTCATAGTTATATAAATTTGAAAATATAAGCTATAAAATTAAAAAATTGAATAAACAAAAATAATAATTATTATTTGAATATGAAGTAGACAAAAAATCAAATACTGGCGTAGTAGATATGATACAGACATAGTTGAAAAACATAAAAAGTAAAAAATACCTAGAGCACAATAACAAGTATATGACATGCACTTGGATGTTATAAGTTGTAATGGCAAATATAATTGTAAGACTAGACATATCTTAAATCTAGAAGAGAACAAGTAAAGGATATGTAAAAAAATTCAGAAATCTTATAAGAGATAGAAGAGGAGGAGTGCGTCATAATGGTATCATATAAAGCAGACGAACCTATAGAATAAGAAAAGTGGCAAATTAAAATCTAAATTAGAACAGAAAGAAGTGATACAGTATAGCAGATGCATATAAAAGCTGGTTTATTTTTTCAAGTTTTCTATTATATATATTTCGTATCGCAATTTTAATACAGAAAATTTTTTTTAAAGATAAATCAACAATAAAAAATATATATACATAGACATTTACAGTATCAACACTTCAACAAATCTTTCTTACAAGATAAAATAATTCTAAATATCTCTTAACCTCTTTCAGAACCATAAAAGTACTACCCAGCAAGTTATTGGTTTGAATCTTTAGAAGATGAACATTTGGTAACTTAGTTAGATTGAACGTAAAATGTTCTATAAGTAATCACATGTAAAACTCACCCATAAAGGAGAGCACATTATTTTACACCACGAATAGAGAAAGCCCAAAAAAATGTAATGAAAAATACGACAAACAAATGTAATTGGTTGTTTTTATCAAAAATAGTGATATGATGTCTTAATGAAAAATATATTAAAAGACTAGAAAATCCAGCCAGCTGCGCTTGGCTACTATAGAGAATGCAAGTGTTACGAACTTTCTATAGCAATCGTTACTATTGCTGCCCTCCAACGATTGTGCCAGTCACGAATTCCGTCTCACTCTGGTGCATCGCCGTAATGGGCGCTGACGTTATGTTGACATTACCAAATGTATAGCAACGATCGTTCGTGTATTTCCGCGTGGTCCCGAACGCGTTACTCTGGCAACCAATGCTTCTTACACGGTCGGGGACCGGAGACCTCCGTATTGTGCTTTAAAGATATTTGATTCTGAAAAGCAACATAATTATTTCAACTAGTGATATGCCTAAAATATTATAAATTCAAAGTATGTAAATTGTGTGTAACTATTAAAATAACTGTTCATTTGTGTTTCAAGAAAAATACTTGCGTACAGGAAGAATTTTCAACGATCATAAAAACCACAACAGTTTGGTCACGTTTCGTTCAAACTGAAGACAATATTAAGATCCAAAATCTTACCAAAAAGAGCCCATTATATGAGCTTCAAGGCAGTCGGGTTTAAAAATTTTTTCCTTTGTCCTTTATCCAAACAAGCAAATGAGCTAAGATTTCAATTCGACTAAACTATTTTTAAAAGAATGCAAACAATATTAAATACGGTAATATTGCTGTAGTTCGCCCCTTGTACCTAAGATACTAATTGTTTCGTTAGTTTTCAACTATCATGGGGTAGCGGTTTCTTCGTTCTTGCGGGAAAGAATTATTGGGCAGATCTACAATGAGTAAATTCCAATAGAATTATCAAAGATAATTGTAGATGATACTGTGTTCGCAATTTCTAGTTCATGCAAGAGGGGTCTATCGCATTCTAGAAAACTTTGATGTTGCCAAAGTACTTGATGAACATATCATTGCATTGAGAGCATTAGAAAAACCTTAAATCCTTTGAACATCTGAATTATTGGGCAGATCTACAATGAGTAAATTCCAATACAATTATCAAAGATAATTGTAGATGATGCTGTGTTCGCAATTTCTAGTTCATGCAAGAGGGGTCTATCGCATTCTAGAAAACTTTGATGTTGCCAAGGTACTTTGAACGTCTGTGTCTAGGATGCGATTAAGATAAAATGTATGTAATTCAGTGGAAAACCTCGAAGAACTTCAAGAAACCATTACTCAGGAGATTAAAAGAAGGTTACAAAAGATGTTCACCTTATCAAGGTAACATTTTAAAAATTGTGTTTTGTAATCCGCATCTACTATATGTTAACACAAAATGAATCTAAGCTTCCATAGAACTGACAAAAGAGCTATTTAAAAAGGAATAACCTTTTACTACTTGGATCTTATTTCTTGTTGGTACTTTTCTTTCGGAACTCTTGGTCTAACATCGTGTGGTTGGTTCTCAGGTTATAAGGCCGTGGTCGGAGTTCAGAAACTCTTGACGTTTCGTCCACAGCTGCGGCGGATATCTTCAGAAGAAAATCTTCTAAACATTGAAGAAAGACATTTTTAGAAGATTTTCTTTTGAAGATGTCTGCCGCAGTTGTGGACGAAACGTCGACAGTTTCTGAACTCCAACCACACGATGCACCATAACACCGGCCGTGAAAGCCTTCGCATATATTTTTTGGTCTAACACTTTTAGTGGTTTATCTTCATGAAAAATAGTTGAATCACTTAACAAACTTTTGAAAAACATAAATAAGTTAAAAAAATCAACTTTGATGATGAAACTACAACTGAAATCCTTAATGATTACGTTACTAACAAGCTAAAACAAATTTTATCCGACACTTTTGTTGCGCGTGCGAGTCCGTGCACCCGAAATGTGAAATTAAGCAGCGAAAGGGTCAACAATATACGATTTTCATGGAGCCCGGGGGGAATTGCCAAAAATATTCGAGTTCGGAATTGAGCTGTAACGAAGCAAATTTGCTGAATGCGCGGCAGGTACACTTCGGTGATCGTAAAGCAGCTTTATATGCCCTCGGAAAAATTTACTTTAATCGTAAATTTCTTGTTCAACATAAATCTGACTAGCGTGCCCGATAAAACAAATGACAAAGGAAGAGCTCCTGGATTCATATTTAAATACGTCTCCTCGGTGCTATCTGCAGCGTTACAGTCGCCAGGAGACTAATTTAGAGCGGCATCTTACACGCCGACGTGCCATTGACAATTTTCAAATTTCGCGAAAACAGCGCAAGAACAACAGGCGGGCACTTACCGACACATTCTTCGGGGTTCTCGTCCGAGCCGTCCTCGCAGTCGTTTTCTCCGTCGCATGCCCAAGAGATCGCTATACATTTTGAGTTGGCGCAGCGGAACTGCCTTATGCTGCATACAGTGGGTTCTGGAAAAATATAGTTGGTCATGTATCACTTCAGCAGATCCATTTACAAGCAAATACAACTAAGTTATTTAGGAATTACAGCTATCCATTCAACGCGTACTTCGCATTCTTTCGATTCGTTTGTAGAAGTTGCAATACAAAACTGCTTAATGTAAAAATAAGACTTTTGAAACTTTTTTGTTGCATTGATCACCACTGGTAATTCAAAAAGAGTTAAAGTTATCAAGTCATCAATTAAAATTGGACATAACATCTAATAAACTAATTTTAAGGTACAGTGTGGAGCAAATCCCCCCCCCCCAACGGTTGAATAATGAAAAACAGTTTTCAGTATGTGTTAAAGACTATGTCTTATTTCTTGACGCATTGGAGGGTCTTAGAGAAGTATTTGTAAAACACAACCTTGAGATATCTGCATAAAAAAGTCACTTGAGGCGAAATCAAGTCATTAAACATCTTATTTGGAGCAAAGCTCTTCCCGTGTGGAATCAAACGTTTTCTAGTCAGAAAGTATTGAGGTTTGTTACAAAAAATGGTCAAATTATTTTTATGTATCGACTGGAAGTAACAGTAACACATTGGCCTCCCTTTTCGAAAAAGTATGGGCCACACCCCCAGTGGAGAGGCTCTTCATGAACTCTAGTAGATTATGACTCGATTAACAAAAGTTTTGTTATTAAATCCTGACAAATGGAATGCGCTTCGTTGATTTTGCCTATCACGTTCGGAAAGTTTTTGTACAATATCCATCTTGCATGCCTTGGTGCAAAATTTGCCATACAGTACGACTAGATAAGCGCACAGATAGCCCCGAAGACTGCAAAATAAAACGGCTTACTGCATCGATGATTTCAGATGTTTGTGCCCTCAGAGATCTTTCTTTCCACTTTCTCAACGCAGAACCTGTATTCCAAAAGTTTTCTATTCACAACAAAAGGGATGAAGCTCCGAGGTGCAAGTTGAAAGCGCGCCACGACAGAGTCATTGCACGCCTCGACAATGAAAGCTTCCCGACTACCTGCGTCTAACAAAATCAATTCCCGCAGCCCCAGACGACTTAAGTTCAAATTGTTGGGTTCATTGTTTAGCATCTTCCGATAGCGTGCACCATTAACAGTAACAACGTTGCCAGCTTCGATTCATTCAGCCCACAATGCACACCAAATGATTTTTGTGGATGCATTTGTTTGTAGTGAATAGAATTACCCCAGATGCGACAATTTTGACGATTGACAAAGCGAAAGTCATAAGTTTTTCTTTAACATTAACTGCTGTGTTCTCTAAAACTCAATTCACAAATGTACAGTGTTTCTGGTGGTATTTAGTGGACTTTGTCATGTATTTAGATACCAAGCGTATAAATACAAACTTTTAACGTTTACAGAATGCAAACTACGCGCAATTGAAAATTCAATTTGGATCACTCTATAGAAAGGCTAATTGTAAGTATGATTACATATACAAATCGGGCATTTGAATTATTCTTACATTAACGACTTAAACCGAAAACCATTAGGTACTAGCACTACCTTTATAAAATTTTTTTAGTACAATATTATACACTTCCATTAGACTGATGTTAAGATAAAAAATGTTCGTTTCGATTTAGATCCAGAAATGAATTGATCTTACGACTGAAATGATTTCACAGCATGATACAGTCTTTCACTCTATAACTTATATTATAAATCCTTATTTTTTTCTTTATTATTAAATTGATTTTTGAGGATTCCCTAGCAAAAATTAAACAAATCAAGTGAATGGTGTTGCCCATACAACTTAGGCTAAACTATAACTTCGTCATAATAGGGATAAACATTTTTAAAGCAAATAAAGACTTTATACCTGTAATATGGTATTTTGTATTTATTAAAATGATTAAGTAATTGTACTTTTATTTTAGCTTCAAAATAGAACTATAAAAAAATTATAGATTATGTATACTTTTCCATTATCTTAGAAACAGAGACAGTAGAGCAAGTAAAGAAAATTAAGATGAGGATGTTGTTTCTATTTGCGCAAATCAGAAGTAGTTCAAAAAGTAAAATGGTAGTGAAACTAGGCTCAAAATTTAGAGAACCTCTATCCTTTCGCGTTGTGCAATTACAAGAGCTGTAGCAAAATACTACATATTATGATGGCTGCCTCAACTCAATAGGTACTATTAAAAACTGTTCTAAAACCCTGACGATTTTTTAAGCCCTTTTGTAGCAAGACAACGCCTCATTACATACTACCAGGTAAATAATAGATAAACTCGAATAAATCTTATCACATTCCGATATTCATCTTTTTTCAGGTTTGAGGTTAAGAGAACAACTAGAAGGAGTGATAAAATTGTATGTTTTCACAGGATATTAATTTTCCTTTCTAATGCTTTCATTTGTTCTTGTGGTATCAACGGTTAATTTTCAATAAAATACTAGTGCACATAATTCGTCTTAATATCAAGGAGATGTGAAATAGCGTATAACTGTTTGGTATGGTGTTACGAAATTTGGGGGGACTGTCCAACAAGATGGCGCTACCGCACACATAGCGAGAATTTCTCGAGAAGTTTAGGGATAAATGTTTCCAGGCCGCCTCCTCTCATTATATGGTGGCATCTCATGGTCGGCTAGGTAACCAGACCTGTCCCTTGGGATTTCTTTCTTTGGGGACACCTGGCGGCTGAATTTTTTAAACGCAAGCCGTGGACGATTGAAGAATTAAAGGATGCTATTTGCAACAGTAGCGGAAGTGATTTGGCAAGTAATGCGGAATTTAAATGGCAAACATTGTTCTGTGTGATGGTACAATAAAATATTGAACAGAATTTATGTTGTTCTCATTTTGCCGAACCCTGTATTTTTATCAAAACCCTATGCACGAAACTAGACAACTTGAGTTACCTCAACTTGCAATCAGTAACCACATCAAACTTAAAACAAGCCCCGCCGCGCAGAAACCCGCTATGCATTAAAAATAAACAACGAAATACAAACAGCCCCCAGAAGTTTGCAATTTTCGGCGCACTACAACTACAGCGAATTTTGGCCGGATCCCCGGAGTATGCAAATTGGGACTCACGAGTCGGAAAAAAAGTTCCGCCTCAATAAAGCACTAACTCGCAATTTACGGCTTGATAGCGGTTTCATGTTCTTAAAATCAAGTCCGAATTAAATGCATATTCTCGCCCCCGCCGCTCCCAAAAATTTGCATGCGGTCCAAACTTTCCGTATTAACTAGCCCGTTGTCCATGCAAATCGAGCTCGTGTAATGCGATTTTAGTTGCTGCAATTTGAAGACTAAGTGCGATCTACATTTTAAGTAAAGGTAAAGCAATATTTGGTTTTGCTAACTTTTAATAAATACCTCGTATACATAAATATAAAATTACGAGATGTTCTCTAATGGACAGAAAACTGTTCATTTTAATCTTCATTACTTGTTGATGTTAGAAGGATTATCCAAAAAATTTGTGGATATCAGTAATTGAATATTAAAAAAACTTTTTTTTCAACTTTAGGTTCTCAAATATTATACATATATACCTAACAACAACAAACAAATACTGAACCATAAAATTTATCTAGTACTTCATTTCGTCCCATAGATGTTCGACGCTAAAACCCAAAGACAAATTGGATTATGAAAAATAATGAGGTTTACTGACTGTTGTATATATTTGTATTAGTTACTGTATCTTCTTTTTAGTAAATCTGCCTAATCTTTTTTCTATTTCCTTATTTGATATAATTCTTCCAATTATTTCATAAGAAGGTTGTAGTAATATCGTTAATATATTATATAGCATATGCTTATTCATAACTGATAAGATTCTACGCTCCTCGTAGGGGCACTGCTTTCGAACTGGTAGGCTGAGTCTCTCATATGTTCACCTTTACTGTCTGGTCATCGCACTATTACCTTTTGTTTAAAATGAATCCCATTATTCTTATTATTTTGAGGAGATCTATCGAAAGTTGATGATTTTTTTAAATGCTTCTCCATCTTTTGCCACGTGAATGTCTGTTCGACTATTGGATTGCTCCAGTCTCTAATGTTTTGTAGCCAAGACCTCCTTATGTCGATACCTTTTTTTCTCCAATTCGTCCTCGTCTGATGTTCTGCAATAATAGTATTTATCATTTCAAAGAATGTGCCCTAAATAGGCGTCTTTTCTTATTTTAACGATGTTCATGACTTTTAACACCCCAAGGAATCTTCAGTATTCGTTTATAAAACCACATTTCAAACGACTTTATTTTTTTATTGCCTGTGCTTTTATTGCTCAGATCGTACAATATCTGAAACCATACGTAGAGTTCTAAGAATCGTAACCATATTAGTGAATTTTTGCTTTGAGAACATTGAGGTATACTTTACTCTGCTCTTTCCTAGAGTACTCTCTGGGATATTAGTTGCAAATAAATGTTAAATAGTTGGGGCGACAGCACACCTTTTTGTATCGCAACTACAGCTGTTTCAGTGTCATCTATTTGTACCGTCGCCCTATGATCATAGTATATTTTTTGTCATTTTAATTTAAATTAATATTTTTTATGCATCGATAGGTTTACCATGTTGCATCTGATCGAAGCTCTTTTGAAAGTTGATGTATTTTCGATATTTTTGCAAATAATGCCTATTTAGAGCAAATTTCTCCTTGGAATCTAAACTGACTGTCACAAAGTTGTTCTTTACATGCTTTGTATATACGATTTTGTATGACTCTCAGAAGAACCTCAATGGCGACATTCATCACAGGTCTTAGCATTTATTTTTTTTAGCTATGAGTACTGGTTTAAGCCATTCTGGAACTTTGCTTTCCTTGTATATTTGATTAAATAGTTCAGTGAGGCATTGTAGGTTTTATCATCTAGTATTTCAATTAGCTCGATGGGCAGCTCGTCGGGATCTAGCGACTTGCTGTTTTTTACCTTTTTGATTGCATATTCAACTTTTTATTTTAAGATCACCAAGGTGTCGGTACTTTTATCAGTCTCGTTTTTGTCCTCTACGTTCTGCTATATATTTCTCTTAGATGTTCTTGTTGTTCTTTGGTAGTTTCAATTTTTCCTTGCGCGTTTCTTATTACTAGTAGAATTCTCTTTCATGTTATCGTTTAATTCTTCTATTTCTCGACAATGTTTTTCATTACGTACTCATTGACCTTATTTGCATAAGAAATATAATATTTTGTGTTATCCAAGGCTTTATCTAAGACTTTATTGCCAACTACTGTTCTATAATTTCCGACCTCATATATTTCCAGAAATTAGTACCTCATTAACTTGTTGAAAGCTTTCATCCTGAAGTCTTTTAAGTTCATTTTTTCTCCCCAGGTTTCCTTTTTAATGCTGATAATTTTATTTTTACGTTGGTCACTAATAAATTTGGGTTTGGGTAAGTTTTTAACTCAATTCCATTTCATAAAACTCTTGTTTCTTAAAACAAAGTAAATTATATCTCTTGTTATTGTATCTTCAGTATGTGCAGATGTCTACGTGTATAGCCTTTTTGCAAATAAATCACAAAACATATTTGTGGCAACTAAGTATTTTTCTTGACAATATTGCGACAGTGTCTTCTTTTCCGTTATTTAAACCAAAACTGAAATATTCTACCACATCTTCAACTTTACCTTTCCCAGTCTTAGCATTAAAATCGCTCATAATTATGTTGACTTCGTGCTTCTCCAAATTTTTAACCAACATTTCTAAGTCAGAATAGAATTCTTCATTTCATTATCAGTGCTGTGGGATCTGGAGGCATAAATCTATAGTAAATTTGTTTCATTGTTGTAACAGCATCATATGATCGTTGTAAGGAATGAATTTGGTCAGACAACTCTTTTTTGATTATGATTCTCACACCATTTTTGTGCTCGTCTTTATTACAACCTGAATAGTACAGACTGAAGTGCTTGTGGCTATGTTGCCCAACGTTCAGGTACCAAACTTCACTAAAATCTTGCATATGGAAATGCCATTTAAATTTGTTTTAGGTTAAAATTAACGCAAGTTCTCAAAACTGAGTAGGCCACCCTTCAAGCATCTGAGTTCGGGAATAAATGCTTATTAAATAATTCATTGACATACTTATTCACGTGTACATTTACTTCTTCCAACTCCTTCTAACTTGTATTTTAAAATTATTTGTAAACCGCGTAATCCAAACAGATCTGTAGTAAATTCCCGCTGTATAAATTTCTTCTGAAAAATCAATCCAGCTGCAATGTGCCAAAACAATGCTCCGCTGCCAGCGATTTTCTTTCGAGTCCGTCTCACGCCAATTAACCTAATGAGAACTCACGGTGCAATGGCATATGCAGCTATCTGCAGCACAGTGTGCATGCTCGCATGCTGCAAAGGATTTAGCAGTGACAGGGCGCTCGTGGTTTATGCAATTTACGTAATTTCTTATCCCAGCATGACAATAACGCCAGCTGTCATGTCAGCGTGTTATCCTACCGACGGTTGTATTTCTAATTAAATTTATATGTATGTAGCAATTAGAAATTAGAATGATGCCTAACATTTATTAATGATATATCTTTAAATGGTACTCTAAAATATCTGACAAATAACTAAATTCTAGGATATTCTATATATATATATATATATATATATATATATATATATATATATATATATATATATATATATATATATATATATATATATATATATATATATATATAAAATCATTTTGTGTGTTTTAAATTAGAAACTATAGCTCAAATGCAAATTGTTGTTTAAAGTAAATACCATTGGATTTAGCGGTTCATATTTTAAGAAAAAATTATTCTTCCAATTCTAAAAAAGGAAAATTTAAAGGATGTGATAATAATTTCGTGGTGTCTTGTATCAATGTAAATAAACAGAAGCGCTGATTTGTTGTAAAAGAGCAAATAAATTTTTGTTAATTAAAATCGGGCAGATTCGAGTTGAATTCACTTGTTTGGATATAGATAGGCGTCAATGGCTCAGGTTGTTTAAATAAAACTCGACGTAGATCATGAACACTGAACACAAAATATTGTCTCAAGATCTAGCATTTACACAAGGTCTAACTACGATTTTTCTAAAGGGTTATAATGTAACAAATAAACCACTTGAGAGGATTATGAAGTAACTTTAGACAAGTGTTCACATATCGATGAGTTTTGGTTAGCTGTCAATTTATATGAAAGCTACTTGTTAGCCAGATTCTATTTTTGTAGAATACAGAGTTTTAAAAATAGCCTAAACAGGTTCATGACTGATTGATTAGAGCGACAATGACATTAGCCTGGAAATTAATTCAATTTTCGTTGAATTATCTGAATCCTTTCTGGGTTGCACATATTGAGACAAACCCTCATTTTCCACTTGATAAACTTCTATCACTTCTATTACTTACTAGTTTTTTCAATGGTAGTGTAGATATTTTACGATTTGATTTTATAATACGTAATATATCTCGACAGTATCGAGCCAATATAATTAAAATAAAAAAGGTTTGTGCCGCAGTGATAAGAGTGGACTGTAATGCGCATGCGTACATAAGGAAGTTAGCCGCCGATGAGTGTGTAATCGTCGTACTTCCAATAACTGAGCTAATCTGCATAAAATTTTGCTAGAAGTTGAAATATTCACCCAGAGAAACTATTCCGATGATCCAAAAGTTTCTTGGAAACAGTACAATGAATATAGCACAAATTAGAGCAAGTGATTACCAGCTTTTTCATTACAACGCACCCGCTCCGTCAGAATATGTTGTGCAACATTTTTTGTCCAAATATCAATTCGTACAGGTTACTCAGCCATCCTAGTCAAGATTTAATGTACTGAATCTTCTGGTTCTTCTCAGAACTTAAATTACTTTTGAAAAAGACAAACACAACACGATTTCAATATAGACCAAGATATTTAAATGGTGCAAGCGTCGCTGAGAGAAGTATGTAAGATTCTAAAGTAGTTGCTTTGAAGGGGACTGAGGTAGAATTCTATACAACAAATTTAAAGAATTAACAGTTTTCTTGAGAACTCATGTTATTAGGATTCGTCTTTGATGTTTGGATTATTCTGTTTTACTGCGAGTCGTCGTCACCCAATATTTTTTGATCGGATTTAAAAATTAGCAAGTAGCGTAGCCAAAATATAACTTAAGCTTTGTAGGGGGGTTGATGATGATTAGTGTTTTAAAATTTAAAACATAGGTTTTAAAGATTTCACTTCTCATTTAGAAACAGTTTGGATATTCTTAAACCAAATTACATAAATCATAAGAATTTTGAAGTAGATTTTGCCAAGCGTCTACATGTTCTGAGCTTAGACAGAGCTTAATTCCTATACCGTAAAGCGGGGTGACATTGTGCTATATGAGGTAAGATTGGACCATTTTTAGAATGCCCGAGGAGGTTATAAACACGTGGCTAAACCATATCCCACAAAACCCACTTGCCACACTCCCTATTGGTGAAAGTGCAACCTCCTAACCGAGAATAGCACAATCTCACCTCATATAGCACAATGTCACCCCACTTTACGGTAGCACTTCAGGATAGCGCAATATCTACTGAATTTTCAAGACTTAATTGATAGATTCTAAAGTTTTAAAATTATGTTCAGGTAAATATAAATTTTCAATATTTGTATATTATTTTTTTAGTTGATAATTAGATAAAATTAACATAATACACATAAATCATATGATTTTATTATGATTATACTAAAGAATTAAGAGTTTTACAACAAATTCAAACGGATTAAGACGGGCTCAAATGTACATTGCAGCCACTTTGGGTGTTAATTGCACCTGAACTACAAGAGTGAAAAGAGCTCACAATGTCTTAGTAAAGATATAAATTCTTGTAAATATTGGACTACAACTTTATATGTAGTTTAAGTGTTGTCCAAAGTTTGGAGGATTATTGTCATCATCCTACAACCATAATCAGGTGGTATCTAAAATTTCAGAAATAAAGTTTCAGCTTAAAAGAAGAAGAACATTGCTATTGTCAGAAAGATGCGACTTGTCGCCAAATAGAAGAGTGTCTGGTTATTTCTGCACCTGAAATTCATCCAGTTTTGCATAACCACCTTCAAACGAAAAATATTTGTCCCCTCTGTGTACTTCGTGGGTCTTGTAGTGCTACCAGATGTCCAATAAGTTTAAAAACTGAACATCTTCCTACATTAACAGTAGATGATAAAACCTTAAATGCCTAGGACCTTTTAATGGAAACATTTAAGAGTTTGTTTGATGACTGCTTTAAAAGAATACAGAAGTACATATAATATGGTAGAAAGTATTTTAAAAGACTGAAAATTAAAGGTATATTGCAAAAGTGTACTAGTACTCCATATATAAATAGCACACAAACTTGTGGTCTATTCTAAAATAATATAATTAAGCCTTAGAAACATTAAAATTCTATGGAATTAATATTTAATTTGGAATTTCACGACGCTCAAAAATAACTCCATGTACATAGTTTATAAACAACTGTCGCAGCAATTCATACTTTACCAAGCTCGGCTTATTTCGTACATAACAACGTTTGCTTTAACTGTTAATAGTGGCAGCAGCGCCTTTCCGTGCCTTTTGATCTTAAAACACCGTTTCTCTACTGAAGCAATTATTCAGAGTGCAATATTCTTTTCAGCCCGGCGTTACCGTTCACAGCCTAATCCATATTTAACCGTAACTCGTTCCCTCGCCGTCCTCATTCTTCGCTTTGATGCCCGTATCTGCCATCAGCGAAATTCTAATATGACATCCACCAAATACGGGGCTTTATAATTTTCAGTTTTCAGCTCCGAACCGAACGAACGTGGAGTAGGAAAATTATTCCGGATCCCTGATATGCAGACACAAAACGACTAGCAGTTTAATTTAAAATGCACGTTCACGAGCTCATTGCTCAGAAGGGATGACGGGGGCAAAACTAGACCCTGAAGGATCGCACAAAAACTCTTATTCCGTATTCGAGTTCGCACGATTTGTAGTTTTTCTCTGGCCTTGTTTAGTTATCAACTTTCATCGGCCATTTGGAGTTCTAGGCGCGAACTCCAACTTTAAATAAACTCATATAAGAAACTGTTGACGACAGACTACGGCCGCCGGATATTAATAAGGACGGCGAGGCAGTCCTGACTGTTTACGTAATCATATCTCCATCAAAACTGACACAGGCTAGACTACAAAAAAATCAGCAAAGTATTGCTCGTCGTTTATGTCATGGCAGGTATAAAAACCAAAAACGACATGTGCTGTATTTATTAATTCTCTAGAATTTTCATATAAATTCCTGGGGCGCCCAGACTCGTGAAAAAATGATCTAGCCGACAGCTCTTATCTCGGCGCAATCTACTTTGGACAACAATAAGGCACCGAACCGCCGAATTTATCAAGAAACAAAACAAATAGAACGCACAATGTGGCAAACAAGTGTTATTGTGTTGTTAATCAAGGGCGCCTGATATGAATGCGCGGCCTCACGTTTTCGAGCAGCCGCACTGGGAAGGCGATTTAATTTTGAACGTGCATAATTGAGCGAGTGCAGCGCGTTCAATCAAAAATTAATTACAAGTTACGCTTCACTAAGAGCAAAGATCGAGCCATTAGCGTGACTATGCAACACAGGTTGCACACGCACAAAACAACACGTCACACTATAAAACGTCCCATTACCTAGTAGCGCGATTTTGCAGCTATTTAATACGAAATTTGAATTATGTATAGTATAAATTTGTTTGTCCCAAGCCAGGATGGAAAAGGGTAAGAAGTAACAACCTCAACTAACAAGGTTCTACACTCTGTAAACATCCCTACCTAGGGTTACAGGATGAAATAAAATCAAGGACAAGAAGTGGAAAAAATTTATGCCTAAAATTGGTTCTCTTAGTTAGGGACAACTTCTCCAGTATGGGAGGTTGGAGCTAAAATAGCTCTACAACTCAATTACCCTTAGAAATAACCCAAAATGGAAAAACTACTGACTAAAAACCTCAAAAATTTAGATGAAATAACGAAAGAGGCAATGAAAAAGATGAACATAGCGACGTAAACGTATGAGATATTAGAATAAAAATTACCGATATAGCGGGCAAAATAAAAACTAACCAATAACTATCTTTAGTTAAAGAAGAATTCTCAAATAATATGCCAACTGCACTAGAGGATATCGAAGACGACAGAAAAAATAATTATAATGGGCGACTTTAATGCACGAGTAGGAAGTAAAATAAAGAATAAGATAGTATGATAAAAACGGAAAAATCATTTAAATGATAGTGAAGAAAAACAAATAGACTTCTGTAGCGAAAACAAGCACAATACTTTTAAACAAAAGGTCAACTACAGATATACTTGGACCCAACACATAATAAATCTTAATCATCGACTATATTGTACTATAGCAAACAATGTTTGTATAACTCCTGGATATTCTAGTGTGTAGAGGAGTGTAATGTAGTTCAGATCACCACTTATTAAAAACAAAAATGTATTTTCCATACATACATAAAAAACAAAAACAACATACAAGCAAAAAGAGCATGGAAAAAGTTAAAAAAGGACAGTATTAAACATTTATATCAACAACTAGACCAAAAAATGCAAAAAATCTATATTAAAGCACTATATGAATATAGTAAACAAATAATTCATGATATAGCCAACGTAGTTTTGGGAAGAATAGACGATAAAATATTTATAAGTCTTGTGTAGTAGACTAACAAAATAGAAAAAGAATAAGGGAGGAGAATAAAATGTTATGAAATGACCTACTACAAACAAGATGTAGATAGATCTGAGTACATAGGAAAAACGAAAGTGAAAAAAGTAGTGTTTGAAGAATAACAACAAATTCAGGAAACTGAAACATATATTGAAGAGAAAGAAGGTACAGAAGCATGGATTAATGACGTTAAAGCAGATGAAAGTAAAGACGGCATAATATTAGCTGTAGTAGGAAACTTATTTTCAAAATCTTTTTAAACGAAGAAATAAATAATATACAATAGAGTAACATATATAAGTATTAACATTTACGAAAACTTCGTAGAAATGATATTGGAATTAGTTGACAAATCGGTTAAAGCTATGAAGAACAGTAAATTAAGTGATTCAGGAAATGTGACAGCAGAATTAATTAAGTTAAAGCGAACGATATTATTTAATCTCTGCATTACTAATCAAATAATGAAGGCTAAATGGCAAATTGGCTATCTTAATCCGACGCACAAAAAAAGAGACAAGAAATGCGAGAATTACAGATGAATCACAATAATATTTATATTAATCGTTTATATGGTAGTGACAATAAAAATGATAGAATAAGACTATCACCAAGAAAAAGAAGAGCAAAGTAGGTTTCCGAAAGAAATAATGAAAAACAAAAACAAAGTGTAAATTACCAGTGAAAACTACCTACGATATTTAAAATATAACTGGAATGTGCTTTAAGAAACTGGAAAAGGAAATGTGTAGGGATGAAACTCTGTAAACCCTTCAATTCGCCAAATAAGTTTTATTAGCGCAAGATGAAGATTTAGAATATATGACTTGGAAAACAGTTAGAAAAAGCAGGCTTAAATAACTTAAGTAAAACAAAGTATCTGTGAAAAAACATCAGACGGCCTTGAATTAGAAAATGGGAAAAAGAAGTAGAAAAACGGCGACTTATCCGTTATAGACATGTTTTGAAAATGAAAGAAGAGATTACCAGAAAGCGCGGAAGACCCCAAATAACTTGAAAAACCAAAGTCAAGAAGGCGATGAGCATTAAGATGGGGGAAGGGTCTGGAACCCAGACAACGTCAATGTTATAAAACCGATTATATTGTAAATTTTTCCCCACACTCTCGAAAGTCAGGTTTTACCAATGATTTTAATGCAAAAATGATGGTCAGAATCCTCCACCATTCCCTACAAAGGTTAATTAATAGATATAAAATTCAACAGCAATCGAGCATTAGCAATGACCAAATCAAAAAACGACTTTAAAAATCCAATTTGTTTAGGTAATATCGCGAATGATAATTTGCTGCTAATGCAGTTTAAATAAACAAAGATACAGTAGCAAACGCTAGATGATTGATAATTCCACTTTGAAACAATCAAAGTGCTATAAAAAACATAACAGATAATACAATACCAAAGTAATTACAAAATAAAAAAATGAAACGGATCATAGAAGAGAGATAGAAAGGTTCATTTAGATAACTTGATAACTTGAAAAAACTTTTAAATAGTTCAAGAAGAAAGTAAGGAAGTACGAATCACAAGTAAATGGAGAAAAAACAAAATTTATGGAAATGGGATCAGAAGTGACAGAAGAAGACAAGTATATAAAATTCAAGTTGGGAAAAAGAGAATATAATTTTGGAAAAGTAAGCAGTTTAGAGTATTTAGGTGTAAGAGTGATAAATAAAAGCCAAGAGGAGGATTAAATAGGCAAAAGGATCCTAAAAAGAAATGGAGCAATCGTATTGCGACTAAACATACTAAAAGAAAATAAAGTCCATGCATATAAATCGATAATGCGACCAGCTATTTTATACGTAAGTGAAACATGGATGATAACCAAACAAAGTGAAAATAAACTAGCGATATAGGAGAGAAAAATTCGAAGAAAGATTTTCGAAGTTGAAAGTAGCAGAAGCGTTATGGCGAAGATGATTATGGAAAACCGGAAATCATATAAAAGTTTCGAGCATAGAAGGCTAGATAGTTAGACACATAATCCGAATGAACAAATAGTAAAAAAGTACTGCATGGATGAGAAGACGGAAAAGGAAGAAAAGACATCCGAGAAAAAATTAGTTTCAAAAGTCAATAAACCATGTAGTGGAAATAGGAACAGAAAATTGGAGAGAAAGAGCGAAGGGCCAGAGGAATTGGAAATAAGTAATCAAATTGGTAGAAGCCAAAGACCATCACGGCGTGTAGCACCAATGTAGCATTAAGACAGCGAATGTTACTTTTATTTCATTTTGGTCTAAATTGGATTCCAATTTCCATCTCGAAAATCTTTTAATTAATCACACTCATTTAATCTGTTGTGTGGTTCTCTCGGTTTGCCTTATTTATGAAAGTAAAATAATACCCTAAGGGTAATGTGATCAAATGTTACCGTTGTCCAATTTTGTACAACATTGGACCGCAATCTGAAAGATCTTTCAATTGATCATATTCATATGAATTATGTTGCCCTCGTTATTTAAAAATTTAAAAACTCATTCTCATTTTACTTTCTTGTATCTCACTGATATTAAATTTCTATTTCAAAAATCTTTTGATCCTTTATTTATATTTATTTAAACTTTTCTTATTCTTCATGTATATAAATCGAGGCATTGCTTTCATTCATTGTCTTATTTAAACTAATTATATGTAAGCACTTCAAAAAATATTCCAAATTAAGTGTCTCAAACAGATCATTCTTATTATTTGTCTATATGCTGTTTATCAATTAACTTACACAAAAATGAGTTTGGGTGAAGGTTAAATGCCTCGTTTGACAAACACAAGAATATCATTAAGTTAATTGTAATTTAAGCATCGTCCATGGTGTCACTATAGTTAGTTGCTCTTCACAACAATCAAACGCTAGATCAATAGAAATTACAATTGAGATCCCACGTACTATATCTTAATTTAACTCTTCATAAGCAAAATTAAGCGCAACTGCACGGCCCTGCAAACAAAAAGTTTGTTGGCCAAGCTGCCAACGCCACTGAGGCAACTTGGGCCTGCGTGCCGAGGGTGACCGCATAATTAGTGTAATTTGCGGAACAAAAGTGCGGTTCTTAAGAGCATCCGCTCAAGAGAATCTGGCCGGAGCTGACGTCGGGTCAAACGGAGGAAGCAAACCTACTTAGCAGCATCCCATGGCCTGATACGAGGCGAGCTAATTCAAAAAGTGTAAAATTCGCTAATGGATGATATGCCCTATCATCAGCAGCTAAACAATTCAATAGACGAATTCGTTCATATTGAAAATAAAATCTCAATAATTTAGCTTATTATGTTATAGTAACAGAACTTTTCGTCTATTATTACAAAGTATTCCTGAAGCATAAGCAACAATTTGGAAATTTAGAGTCATGTCTATCAAATAGTGTCTGATGTATTTATTTCACTATTAAGTTGTTTGAATCTTTTGAACTAATTGGGTTATACTAAAATTTTAGTCTTGACATAGAGGAACAGAGGTTACTATACCATATTTCAATTATGACTATAGCTTTTTGGACCTTCTTAATAATTTCTTGTAAACCTATAACACGCATTCCATAATTTCAAGAGTTGGAACCTTCCACCTTCCCTCAATACATCTTCGCTTGCGCTAGTTTTCTGTATTTCTCTTCAGGTTGGTATTTTGAAAAATCTTCATTGTTGTCTTGCTCATTCCACAAAGTGCGATGTTCATAAACACCTCATTCGAGCACTTTATAGTATGATTATTCCTCTGTTTTTAGCTAGGAAAACTGTGAAATTCGACAATGTAATTGAACGTTATTTATTTATTTATTTTAGTATTACATAATTTAGGAATAGTCGTAGATAAGCAGATTTATTTTCACTTTTAATATAATACGATGTAAGGTTGCTACATTAACCAACTTTTGGTCCGTTTACATGTCGATCCGGTGTTACACATGAATATAAAGTTCCCCACTCTTTAAATGACAATAAATGAAATGAAATTAAACGCAAATATTCAAAATAACAACCACCTCTTTCCAAATACAGCCAACAATATGGATCAATGGATTCGACATTAAATTTGAAACTGTGAGACACTATCTTTTAATTTTCTCTTTTATTTCACTGATTATTGCTGCTTTTGTACATATGGAGATAAGCCCTTACATCACGATAATAGTGAAGAGACGCTTCGTCTTGGTGACAGTGAATCTCTTCGTTACCGAACAACCTTCGACGGACTCTTGTGACATTTTCAAATAAACATCACCAGTGACAGCTTAGTTAAAAATAATAGTCTTAAGAAGACCTATGCTGATATCCCACAACACACTGTATTCCCTGGTAAGGTCAAATGGTGTTCCGTGGCAACACATAAATTTTGAGAAACCCAGTAGTTGCACTTGGGCACTTGAGCCACTTACTTTAAAAACAGCCTCATCGCTTATTGGATGGATCTTTCAGGCATTTGCCCAGGTACCATTCACAAAGTTCAAATTTTAATGTTTTAATATAACATTTCCAATGCATCTATTGTCATTTAAAGAACGACTTCACTTTTTGGCACACTACATATAGCATCATGTGGCTTGGCAACCCTCGTGGGTTCTTTCTGAAGCTTTCTGTGTCCATTTTACAGGAAAGGATCAGCTCCATCTTCGCCTGTCCCACTTCCTTTCATACTTTGTGCCACTTCTTCCTGTCTTTTGATATCTCTCCGTTAGCTAAATCGATCTTCCTTTTCGTAATCAAATTTGATTTTAGTGTCCCTTTTTTTCTTCTTGGGCTGGTTCCCAGGCCGATATTTCTGGATCTGCCCATACGTGCTCTAGCCATTTAACCCTTTGATGCTGAATTTTCTTAACTATATCTTTCCCGTCTAAGACTAATATTTCTTGATTATTCCTCAATCTGTATTTGTTTACATTTGTTTTGGTTGGTCCCAGTATTCTCGTCTCGGCTATTCTTAGTTTTTTGTCATTGGACTAGTGCCTTATAAATTCTCATTTCGGTATTTAATGTGAGCACTTTGTTTTTCAAAATCGCTCTATTAGTATAGAAGGCTCTGTTTTCTGCCATGTTTTTTTCGTTTATCTCTTCTGCTCCCCATCTCTTGTTAGTTATCGTCACCCTTAGGCATTTAAACTGGCTCATTTCTTAGAATTACAATTTGTCCACCTTTACCATTTTGTCCCCTATTTCTTTTCCGATTCGTATTACTTTTGTTTTCTTCGTATTCATTTTCAATACTGTTTTCTCCTTTCGTAATTAATTCTCCTAACATTTGTGACGTTGTATCTCGCCTTTTTGTAACTATGACCAGGTCGTTTGCCTAGGCGATCATTTGCCTCCCTTTTGTTCTTATCGTTCCTTTGTTTGACTTCTTTGTTGTTATGAAATCCTTTGTTTCCCCTGTTTTGACAACCTAGTCAACCTCAAAGTAGCACAAATAATTCTTCTTAGCTTTTCCGCAACACCCAGTTTCTTCATGATCTGCATTCCTACACACGACTATATATATTTCCAATTTTGATCTTTTTTACAAGAGGTATCTCGATTGGTTGTAGGGATACATCACGCAATTTCTTTTTAAACACTTCCAGTTCCATTACTTTTGTAACATATTGGGATCAGTGAATCTGACGACTCTAAACCACGACCGCGAACTGCTCGATTTCGAATCTCCCCAAATAAAATGCATTACGCACGCGAGCCGGCCCAAAAATCCATATCACAACCTTTTCCGTCGAGTCTGCAACCTTGCGACCGTCCGGAATTATTTATTATTCATGACAATTCAGGCCGCTTTATTTTCAAAGTCCAATATTTCCATGTCTAATTTCGTATCCCGGGTAAATATGAGACAGGCATTTATTTTTGCTTGCGATAACAGCATTTTACGATGTTTTTATGCCGGGTCCGACACTACACACAGTAGGCCATAAAACATGGATTTAACTTGACATTTAAAGGTGTATTAAATGCTAAACATGGTGCCGCGGGCGGATTTCTGTAAACGGCGAAATAATTAGCAAATTAACGCGGGGCATGCGCCGTGCGTTCGTCAGATTTGAAGCGTTGGGCTTGCCATTTCGCTCGCGAGGCCTTGCCTTTCATTAGGCGAACTACGAAATGCGCAGTTAATGTGTCCATGACTTTATAAACACTAAACGCTGCTTTAGCAGGAATCATCGCAGTATATAAATAGAAATTAATTCGAGACTAATTAGACTCGGGCCCTTACGCTCGATGTTATGTAAAAATTTATCCAAACGTAAATTAAGTATTAGTGAATTATATAAAAGTGACGTACAAATTAATTAAACTCCTAAATGTGACTATAAAAATCAACAACCAAAATTAACATTTCATAAACACAAATAAATATCGAGAGAAAAAATAAAAAATTGATACTGAAAAAACTAATTGAAATACTTGAAACTAAAAATCATAATGGATTATGCCACTCAAACAATGAAATTTCCCGCCTAAAGTGATGTAATAGGATAAAGAACTATACGCCCCATAAGTGGAAAAAGGAAAGCAATACTAATGCAAACAACTGCAACCAATAATACAGGCTCTTGTCCTATCACGTCATTAGCAAAATTTGAATTATAAACATAAATGAAATAAATAATACCGATTTTTCCCTGTTTGGTTTATACCAACTTACTTAATTACCTATGTATTTTTAGAAGCTGCTATTCCCAAGAAAACTTATTTTTTGTGGTATAGTCCATTATCAAAAATTCCTAACTGGAATTACGATAATATAGAATGTTAATCTACTATAGATTATTATGAAGACAAAAAAATACAAATATTTTGAAAGATACCTTAACATAAAGAGACAATACTACAATAAAGTAATAAGCAATCTTTCTATAGGTCAATTCTATTTTCACTGAAGAATTGGAAAATTAAATATAGACTACAAAGAGCTTAATGTCAAAATAACTGTTGTTCCATGTGGTCAAATAAAAAAAGTATGTAGAAACAGGCAAATATTAACAAACACAGGAAAATAAAATTGTAACGAATGGATCACCATAACATACGTTAGCAATGGTATGAGTTAAGATTGGATCTATTAGTTTGAACTTCTTGTGCATACAAGTTCTTTCCTCATCACCTGTAAGGTCTAGAATATTTAGGTAATTAGGTAGGCATGTGTAGATCTTTATGAATAATTTCATCCAGTATATACCACGATGCACCGATAGTGACACGTAGAACTTTTCATTGGAATCGTTGCATTATCGCTAATTTTGATTTAGTTGCTGAGCCTTACAATTGTATTCCGTGCGACTAGACCTGTTTCAGCATTGCTTTCTATAGTAAGACTATGTTCTCTATTGATAACATTTTTCTAAATTTAGTGTTTAAGTGTTTGCTTTTGGCCAAGATGTTTCCTTCAGCTAAAGTGACGATCAAGATACATCTCCCAACATCTTCTACTTGCGGTATTTGTTGTTGGTTTAGAAGAATTAGAGGACTTGTTTCATTGTGTAGGATAAAAATTAAGTGCGTTAATTCTATTTTATTTTTAAAACAAAATTTTGAATCTAATTTCGATGCTTTGGAGATATTGCGATGCTACTTCCGAATTAGAGTGAGACGTCATTATCGCCAAAGGTTTTTAGTTCGAAGATCAACAGAAAATACAGCCTTGGATCCAACACACTTCCCTGTGAAACCCAAGAATTGATGGGTAAGAGTGACATATATTCATATTTATACTAGACAATAAAAGTATCTATTTGTGAGACACGAATGCCAGATGCCGCAAAACGGAAGTGGCAAATTAGATTTTATGTCAAGTAGAAGACTCTTGGTCTAAACTTCGTCGAAGACTATGAAAATTAGTTGGTCATTGTAGATTTTTCTAAATCTTCTATGTACCTGTAGTATTGTACCATGTTAATCTCTGAATCCAAATTGGTGGTTTGAAATAAGATATTTTGTAACTGGTTTGAGTCTTTCTAGCAAAATGTTTTCAAATAACTTGAATATTATGAAAAGAAGATAGAAAAGTTATCTCATCTGGAGGTTTTATTTATACGGATGATTTGCAGGACATTCCTGCAGTCGGAAAAAATCCATTTCTTAATATAGCTTTCAATATGTAAACGATTAGGTTGATACATTAATCTAGTAGTTGCTTTCTCATTGTTAAATCATACCCTAGTGTTTCTTTTAGTGTAATTCGGTAATAATTTGTTTAACTTATTTCAATTTGAATTTCTAGATGGGGAGGTCCATTTAAAATAGCGTTTTTAAATATTCCTGAATACAATGTTCGCTTCCTGTGGAAAATCTCACGCATATAGAGTAAAGACTTCTGTTAAGTGGTTGGTAAATTCAAATAGCGTTTTTCGATGACGTTTTGCCCAATTCTTATTTGTTTATCTCAGTGGAGGAATATATTGTTGTGGTTGTTTTATTTCTTAGTTGCTTTCCATAGTTTCAGATGAGAATAATTTGGTCAAAATCTTTTTAAATTTTAGTAGCCACATTAAGTCTCTCTCTATTACCTGCTGCTTTCGAGTTTTTTAGTATGAGTGGTCTACTATTATCGGAACTTCTTCATCTTTGTTTCTTATTTGATGTATAGGGGGTGTAGCTTAGTGTGCGGTTTGTTAGGTGGTTGTGGTTAGGTGTTCTACTAAGTTCTGTTTTCGGAGGTGCTTCTAATGATGTCCCATCTAATATCCTTCTGAATTCTTTCCAGTTTGTCATCTTATTGGTTAAAGTCGGAGGATTAGTAAGATTATAATGGGGGAGTGGTTTGATGCCATATTTAGATTTTATTCAGACTTGAAGTAGGCTCTGGATATTCGTTTTATTACAAGGACATCAATAAGGTCTGGCAGCTTGTTTTCGTTTGTGGATCAATAGGTTGGTTGGCCAGTGATGGTTTTTAGTATTGTTGTCTGTAGCCTGTTGCGATAAATCTACTTCCAAGGGTACTAAAGAAGCATTCATAGTGTTCCTATTTTATGTTATGTCTTGTTGCTTATACCATACATGGACGTGTCTGTATTTATGCAGTTTAGTAGTATGATAGCAGAGACTTCGTGTATAGTACCATTAGAATATTGTATACTATAAACCGTAGTTTGGTATTTTTTAGTAGGAACGACCAGTGAAGTAAGTTTCTGATATAATTACAATATCAAACTATTCATTGACCATAAGAGTTTTTATTTTTTGGTCATGTTGGAAAATTTATTGTCGTCTTAATATACATCATGCAATTATGTTATTTTTAACACAATTGTGGTTATTACAAAAACATTCAACAAACATTTTATAGATTTTTTCTTCTCTAGAAATGACCCACAGGTGGTTAAGTTTATCTTAGAAGTACACCATCTTCATAGAAAAAACTTCAAAATAATAGAAAATTAAAAATAATAGGTAATAGATGTAATTGGAAAATAAATGGAAAAGAGAAAAAATGGCAATAGACAGGCTATGTAACAAGACATACAGAAAAATGGAGCGGGTATATAACCAAATGGAGGCCATGGGGAGAACAAATAAGTGCTGGAAGACCCCAACAGCGCTGGTATGATGAGATAAAGAAGGTTACGGAACTTAACTGGTATCAAGTTGCACAAAACAGAAACACATGGACAAATATGAGAGAAGTCTATATCTAATGGATAGAAAACGGCTGAAGAAGAAGAAAAAGATGTAATTTCATCATAATTATTTTGGATTAGAAGTATTCTGCGACCAAAAACATTTATTAGAGGTCATGTTTATCTATGTTATTTTCAGAAAGATAAAAAATTTAAAATTATTACCCCTTGTTCGAAGCGAACGCAGGTGTTCAATTACTTGTCGTGACTGAGTAGGCCACCCGCCAGGCATCAGAGAGCTTCCAGAATAGAACCCTGGTCCGCCCGTATCGCCCCTTAACCGCGGAACCACGCTGGCGATAAATTTAAAATTATAGAAATTTAAATAATAAATCCCCTTCCTCTGTTTCCCGCTCTTTATTATCACATAATTTCAATTTAGGCTGAGATGGTTTGGGATTGGGTCATAAGAGATATGATAGGAGAGTTCTTAGTTCACAGTTTTGAGATCTTGGGCGATCGCAACAGAAGCTGATTTTGTCGCTGAGCTCTTTTGTTGAGGGATCGATTCAGGACATAAATTATTTCTGCACCTCTTGCACTTACAGCCGTTGAAATAAATTTACCACCGAATACGACTGGGCAGCCATTTGTTCTATTGAGTGGTCCTTTGTGCTTTAATTGTATGATCATTTTTTAACTATAAGCTTATAATCCCGATTTAAATTTCTTTACGAAATGTTTTTTCTATTACATGTAAAAAAATTGTGTATACTAATTTGTGTTTCTGCAACATTCCAAAGGTTTACTAAAGCCAACTTTTTTAATAGTAAAGTAAGAATATTTTTTAATCTTATAAAAAAAAATTAAAAATCCTCTAAACTAAATTTTAATTGGTTTATAACCATTGCCATAGCTCTATAGTTACAATTAAATTAACCCAAATGTGTAAGTTGTATGTAAACAAATTTTCCAGCCAAAAAACTTCCACAAAGCGCATTATAGCCGATTCAGTGAGAAACCGGCAGACCCAAAGGCCGAAAAATAGTTCCAATAATTCACGTGGATTTAATAATTCGCCCATCAATACTTCGACGCCGCATAAAAATGTGTGCTGCGAATATTGCAGACTGCCACGTTTAATAAAAGTAACAAATAGCCGCTTCCAAGTTGAAGCGCTCCGTAAAGTTATACACTACAATTTTGCTTAAACTTTTTGCGGAAAAATTGTAGTTCTGGCGAGTGAAATAAGGGCTCGTAAAACTCCTCGCTGGATACATCATTAAAGCTGCGCAATACAGTAAATCCAGAGTTCGATAAGAACAGCTTAATGTGCCTAAATATAATTTGGATGTGAAATCATTAATTAATATTCCGCAAAACAAAATTACGTATGTTTTAGCATGCTATATATTGGCATGCGCTAGAGTTTTGATGAACACGTTTCATTACCATAACAAATATTATACCTCAGCTTATTTAGTGAAATACATTAGTGCATAGACCAATCTAAACATTTTGATTAGGTTTTAATATGCACCCACACATATATACTTATACACAAAATTAGCCAATATCTGGCAAATCCATAAATGATTAGCGACGAAAATGAGAAGTACGATTTATCCGTATAACACTATCAGAAGATGGATTAGTCAAATCAAAAACGAAAGATTTGATTTAATGTCAAAAGAGGAGATGCATATAACTTTCACCTAAATAGAGACGATCGCATCGAGAGAGCGAAACAACAATTGGCAATTATGAGTGGTCGAGTACCAATGGAAATATTCCAATAGTAAATAGTTTTGCATAATCCACGAATATTTTAACTCAAACAGGTTTTGGAAATGCATTCCCCATAATATGGAACAAGAACTAACAAATAAGAATTGATCTCTGGCTACCGTATTACTAAAGCTAACAATGGTCATCGATAAAACTTGAGTTAGGTTTCATTCATTATTTAATAATGATTAACAGAGATTTCGGTTAAAAGCTGAAGAGCAAGCACCAAATGTAATGGCACTTGAGTTGAGTGTCCAAAAGATAATGCTAATATTCTAATAGATTTTGATGACGTTGTTTTTTGATAGCTGTAACTGGTCAAGATTACTGCGACTACCTAGAGTATCACATTCTGAAATGGATGGTTACCAGGCCCATACTTCTTTACAACAACGCCAGACCTCAAAAAGCTGCTCCTCAATATTTGAACAACATTTGTATGGACACTTGAGTAACTACCTCTCCACCCCCGTCATATTAGTACGAGATGTACACTTTCCAGTTCAACGGATACAACTTTATATAACTCAAAAAAACAAATTTTAGCGCCGTTTCAGAGCTTTCAAAAATTGGATGCTTTCAGGTGGCTTCTAAGCTGTTTGAGCGACCAAACTGTTGTTGCCAAAGAGGATCACTATATGTTACAAATTATATTTCTAAATTAATTCTTTGGCATATGAAAATATTACTTCATATTTGTTGAAAATGTTTTCGTCACAAAGTTGGTTGACGTATTTTTGATAACAAGGTCCTTGTATATTAAGAACAGGAGACGACGTTAATAA
The DNA here is from genome assembly GCA_036346155.1 of Sinelater perroti. Classification (NCBI taxonomy): domain Eukaryota; kingdom Metazoa; phylum Arthropoda; class Insecta; order Coleoptera; family Elateridae; genus Sinelater; species Sinelater perroti. The sequence continues at coordinate 577,630 of JARFIY010000039.1, forward strand.
AGTTTTATATTTCTACGAAGAACAGCTCACGCCAATTCCACAATAAGTCGCACCGGAGATGCGACTACAGTGATTTATATCCTTATAAAATTTAGACCACTTTTCTCAATAAACTAACCAAAACGTATCTTGAAACTACAGTAAAGAATGGTTCTTATAAGATTAGGATTCCAACTTGACTTAAACTATTCAGTAGTGGTTTGAAATGGATGTGTTAAGTTATATCTACATATGTCAGCCCTGCTATCAATTCTCTGAATTACAAATTGTGGCTTGTTCTTCAAATCAGAATTTATATGTCTCTTAAAAGATTTATCTGAAGATAAAATAAGCTCGTTTCCAAATTAGAATTGCAGAAGAAGATAAAGATATATTAAAGAATAGCATATTGAAAAGAAGAAACTTATACAGTATGAGAAATAAGAAAAAAGAAATCCAAAGAGAATATATAAGGCAGCAATGAGAAAGTTGCCTAAATGTTAATTGAAGAGTTATAAAGTAGAAACAGGTTATTTAGAGTACGAGAGAACTAAAAAGGGAACGGTACTGTAATAATAACTACCACAATCCGTTTAGAAAATAGTAGAAGAGCTTTACTAAGCTGCAGAATCAATAATATAATACGGGATAAGTGATAAAAACTTGACCAAAAGGTAATATGGTTAAAAGAGCGTTTTGCTACAATTATGTCAAAATAACATATTATTAATCACAAAAGCATCATATCATATGATAATATAATTGAAAGACATTGTAATATAGTCAAATAGAGATTTCAAAATTAGAACAAAGACAGCGAGCACAACTTCATTATGACGCAACATAAATTTAACCTAAAAATAAATGAACAAGATATGGGCACAACATTTAAATACTAAAAATAAGGAAAAACTCAAAATGAAATAATAAACTGCACTAAAGATATCATAAAGAATCAAAAGCCTACATACCAAGACATCTCAAACAGAATTATATAAAATGATATTTCAAAAGAGTTCTAAAGATTGGTAAGAAACGCAAGATACAATCATATGGAAAAACATAGTATGAAGAAGAGATCAAGTAAGGGGACATAACCTAAGAAGAGTGGGGTTGATAAAAATTATCATTAGGAAAAATACTTTTAATATAAAGCTATAACTATAAATAAATGAAAAAAAGAATAAATGACCATGTCAAACTAGTCGTCATAATAAAGAGTTTAAAGAAATGTTATATAATGTAGATGGTTAGTAGCCGCTGAACTTTAGAGGCCACGCGTGGGTGAAATGTTGTCATTAAGAAGAATGATCTAACATGATATAACACATTATTGAGATTTTAAAAGACTCTTCAGAATCTTTGAATATTTTTTTATATCAACAACTACTATTCGATTATTTCAAATGTTAGCTAAATTTATCATTTTCAGTAGTAGAGTATCTAAACAGATATGTCAATGGTAATACGCTCTGGAAAACCTTGTCTGCACTTAGTATATCAAATTTATATCATTTATATCAAGAAAAAAGTTGTTGAATGCTTTTTCTCAACCACCATATTCACTTAACAGTTTTTAGACCACCATAGATCTTTTTTAACATTCTAAATGTTGCTAGTTAGGAACTAAAAGACTGTGCCTGTCACTTCTTTGTCCATAACATTTTCTTGTACCAGTAGCCTACTAACTTACACTAAACTTTATCTTAAGACGCTGCAAGCATCAATGAGTTTTAATCAGATTCAAATCTGCCTATATGCGGTCAATAGTCCAGAAGCCTTTCTGGCTAGGTGCCGACGGACGGTTTTAATTTGAAACTGAAGACTGGCGACTTATGCAATTTCTAATTCTTAGAAAGTTATTACTGATCAAAATGGTTTCTAACATAGGGTGTAACTTCTAAATTCCCATCAGATCGTTCACCAACAGATCATTAATTGACTAAAGAGTACTTTTATGTTTGGTCAGACTGGCTGTCCCCGAGTCCAATCCCTAATCCCGTTCTTCTTCAACGACCTGGCGTGGATGTTGATAGGCCTACATTAGGGCGTCCTTATACCGCAATCAAAATCTTCGAGCACTTTCGGTGGGCACTCCTGTCCAGTTCGTAGAGGATTCAACATTGGACAACAGGTTTTGAGCGTATTGGGTAGTAGCACGTGTAGTAGGAATAGTGGAAAGGGGAAAGTTGTAGACGTTACTGGGCTGGCTGTGGCCAAAGATTTGGGTAAATAAAATCTGCCATTCCTATTTATAAATTTTCACCGCCTCTTTGTATAATTTCGGATAATACTTCCTACAATTAGACAAAGCGTGTTTACCCAAATTCTAATTTGTGGCTAGGATTTTCCAAGATATGTTTAGCAACACTTGAGTTTTCAGGTTGATTGAGGTGTAGAGGCCGATGGTGCTCCTTTATTTTGGCAGTAATCCTTCCTTAATTCCAATGTAGACTTGCTCACATAAACATGGTATGCAGTACACCTCTGGTGTATCCTATGAGTTTCTTGTGTGCTTGGTTGGTCGAAGCAAGTCCTTTATTTTGGTGATAGTAGAGTTGTGTTTATCAGAATTTTCCCATCCGGTCCGTAACTCTGTTAATATAACGTAAAAAAAGCTTTGTCTGCCGCGAGCGATTCCAGGTGTATTTTGCGTGAGTATCTGTTAGACTTCACTGCTTTTTTTATCTCTATTCTCGAGTGGCCGTTCCCTTATAAGGCCTGTTTTAGATGTTTTAGTTTCTTATTTAAGAACTGAGGTTGACATATTCACCTTGCTCGATCTACCAATTTTTTAAAATTCTTCTTTTTTGCCTTGGTTGCTGATTCGACTGCTTGTGAAGGTATCGATCCGTACGTGTTTTTCCCACATACGGCGTGTTATGAATGTTCATTATCCGATCTGAATACCTTAACGTCTAGCAAAGTAATCCTATTGTTCGATTCCAGTTCTATGCTAAACTGTATACTCGGGTGTATCGAATTCAAGCAATTAAGAAATTGTGGTGGCGTCTCCTTCCCGAATTTTTATATCACAAACGCGTTTTAGTTATATCGTGGGCTTTAATGGTGTTCTATTGACAGCAATTTCTTCAAATTGCTCCATGTAGTAATTGGCGATTACAAGACTAAGTGGGCTACCCATTGCTACTCCGTCTTTTTATTTGTAATATACGCCCTGCCAAACAAAGTAACCGGACGTAAGGCACTGTCGAAATAGCTGCAAGATACCATGAGGGAAAATTTACTTAGGCCGATTCAGAGCATCTTGGATCGGCACTTTGGTAAACAGGGTTGATACATTAAAACTGACCATTAGATCTTCCTCTTGCGATTGAATGTCTTGAAGGTGGTTGACAAATTGTCCTTTATGTAACTGTTGGTAAGCCCAATATGTGGTTGTAACGAATTAAATAAACCTCCAAAGCTTGCAACGCATTGCGAAGTGGCGAAGCAGTCTCCCAAATTTGAGAACCCTCTAGTCTAGCTGACCTTTGACCAATCGGTTTCAAAATCACTAGTAAACAAGCCAGTGACTCCGCTTCGCTTCGCCACTTAATAACTATTTGCTAGTTTGCAGTTAGGACCACCGATGGTACTAACAAAGGGTCGCAATGGTACACCGTCCTTGTTATTCTCTTCTTAGTGGTGTTATCCAGAGAGGAACTGTGGAATTGCGGTTGAGCACGGTGTAAGTGTTCAAATCGAGCAGTTCGGCCATTTTATTTATGTAGTTCTCCTGTGACACTATAACTATGGGATTACCTTTATACGCTATTGACATAAATTTGCTATGTATTCCAAACCTGGATATGGTACAGTACTCCTATTTGTTACTTTACATTTTTGTAAGTACTATTTTTTACGGAATTGCCAATGTTATTGTAATTTTTTAATTCCATTTAAAAAAGAAAAAGTTGTAGAAAAGATGATAGAACAGACGTTTATATAATCCCATGCATATAATTTTTAATAAAATTCAACGAAGAAAGTCCTAAATTGTGTTTTCTGCTGACACGTCTTCATGGTACTACTCATTTTAAATAATCAACGAAGTCCCAAATGTCAAGGCAACCACACATAATCACAATTGTTAACTTACTGAACACATTTTCGGCAAAAAAGTTCTGTATTTGTTTCAGAGAGCTTATTGAAATTGAATTTTGAACCAGGGTTGCGAAGCTTGGCTTTTTTGTAAACTCGAAGCCAGCTTAAACGTGAAAATAACAATTTTCACTTAATGTCCATTATTGTGAGTGCTAGAGGAAAGCAAAAAATGTCTGATCTTATGCGACGTTCTGGCCGAATTAGCCGGGAATATTAAGTGCCTTCGAGCGGCGCGTGTAATGAAATTGCCAATTATCCAAATTAATGTTTTTCCGTCCGACGTCAGGAGTGCCGTCTGTCGGTGGGATGATCCTTCGCCGGCTGAAGGATTCCGCCGGTTTATTTACATCTCGGGCACGGCTAATTAACCGGCGCAATAAGCACGTGGTCGCCATCGCGGCGCTGGGAATCCTCTTATTTAGTGCTGCCTTCGCACTATGGCGAGGAAACAAATAAAACAAAATTAAATGGCAGCCGAACCCTGCAATTTGCCGCGCCGGGCAAAAACGGAGCAAGCGAGCGGAAGAGCAGCAAAGGGGAAAAGTTAAATTGGAAGACGGCAAATATTAGCGTCAATGCAGATGAGTTGAATCGCCGCAGCTCGAGTAGGGCGCCTGCACTACACTGCATCGGGTACTCCAACTTTGAATTGGGTGAAACACGGCTTGGAGGAGCAAAATTTAATAACCATCACATAACTTTCATGAGATAGTATTGATGAGCACTGTTAACCATGACAGTAATTTGAAGGATATTGCCAGCACCTACTTTAATACAAAAAAGAAAACAATAACCAAAAGAACTACCCAGTCGAGTTAAAACGTACATATCTTTGTATTCATTATTTGCAATGTGGTGTGGTGCTTGTAAAATCTTAAACTTATCAACGCTCTTACCCCCCCCCCCAAAAAAAAAGTCTACAGAAAACGAAACTTTACTTTTTTCATGTAAATTTGCTGAGAAAACTCTCGAAAGGTATATTTTATTAAAATTTAAATTCTAAGGCTACCGAGAAAAATAAGACCTTATTACCTAATAATTAGTAGTATCGGAATATTATTTTTCCAAGTAAAAATATTTTCACTTATCATCGATAAATATCTAAGATGTTTTCCAAATTAAATGCGGCATTTAAAGTTCGTAGTTTTTTTTCGTCTTGGGGTCAGCAACTCTGATACTTTCATAAAAGGTAATGTAAATTTGATGGAAAAAGAGAACAACAAAGATAGACCAATAATAATAGAATTATATATATAAATAAGTCAACTAAAATCTGAAAAATACAAATTGGAGGATCATACTAAAGAAATACAACTACTAAAATACGAGAGACAAGAGACCAGGGCAATAAAGTAACAATTATGTATAATAAGCTCATTGTAAACGAATCAGAATATATGATAGAAGACGCAGATAAATGGAAAACCCAACAAGAAGGTGTGGACAAAATAGAACAAACTTATATCCCAAAATCTAAAGGAGAAACGAAAACGGCAAGCGAAATAACTTCAACTATAGGAGATTTAAGAAGAGAAGAATAAATAAAAATAGCGAGACAAGCAAATACACTTCAAAAAACTAATAAAATACTAAGTTAAGATACACACCACAGGATATAGAACCCGGCTAACGAACAAAAACAATAGAAGAAGTAAAACCATTTAAAAAATATCATCAATAATTGGCATATTGCAACATGAAATATAACCGCTGTAATAAGAAAAGATGTGGAATATATATATATATATATATATATATATATATATATATATATATATATATATATAAAGAAGAAATGGAAGAATTCAATATAACATTATTAGGACTACACGAAACAAAAATAATACAGAATATATTACTCAGACGCCGATGCAGGCGCTAGAGCAAAAGAGAGATAAATAAAAATAATTAAGGAAGAGCTGAATAAAATAATCCTAAAATCCAATACAAAAATCACTGTCATACAAATATATGCACCAGTAGGTGGTTCAGACGAAGCTACAATGAAAAAATTTTATAAAACACTACAAAATGCTAGAGATGAAGCAGAAAAATATCCGATAAAGTGGTAGTCCTAGAAGATTAAAATGCGCAAATGGGAAACGACATGAATAAAGAAATGGGATGCTTAGAGAGATATGGAAAAAAAATTAACAGAAACGGGAATAAGATGATAGAATTCTGTATCGTAAATAATTTAAAAACAGGAAATTGCTTTTGGCACCAACCTGCTGAAGACCAGTATACTTTCATTGCAGAAGAAAGAAGAGCGAGAAGTATAATAGATTATATCGTATACAGCCAAGAGATGGAAAATAAAATTAAAGAAATTATAGTACAAAAGAAGGCAGAACTCAACACAAACCACAAGTTAGTTATAGCTAAAATATATGAACCTATAAAGGTGGAAGATGTATTTAACGAATTTACGAGAATAAATATTTTTTAATAGGAGGTACAAATAAAGACGGAATATCTAAAAAAAAGTAGACAATCTACTACAAACCCAAGAAGTAAATAATAAAAACACTAATCTGGAGAGTAGATAAAAAATGTTCAAAAAGACTATCGACCACTACCAAAGGCAAGGAGTTACACGAAGCAGCTGCTGAACTGGGGTGCAACTACTTGACAACAGGTAAACCAACATATTGGCCTGCCGATCCAGATAAGATTCCAGACTTGCTGGATTTCTTTATAACAAGGAAAGTATCGATCAACTACGTAACAATAGAAGAAAATTTTGACTTGGACTCTGACCATTCGCCAGTAGTTCTAACTGAGTGAAAACATAATTAGAAAAGAACATAATCCAACACTGGTCAATAAAAGAACAGACTGGAATGGATTTAAGGAAGAACTGAGCAATCGCATTCAGTTAAATGTACCACTCAGAACAATAAATCAACTGGAACAGGAAGCTGAAAGATTTGTCACTAACATACAACAGTCTGCCTGGAATAATACCCCAGAAATCAAGAGAAAAACACAGGGAATTAACTACCCTAGAGAAATCAAGGAGTTGGACTAGAACACCTGCCAACAAAAATAGACTAAACAATATAACTCAAAGACTGAGAAGAGAAATTTTGGAAATCAAGAACGAATCCATAAACCATTATTTACGAGAGCTAACCAATAACAAAGAAACGGACTATTCTCTTTGAAGTCCACTAAAAACTGAAACGACCATGTATACATAGTCCGCCAATAAGAACTGCAAATGGTAGCTGGGCACGCGATAACCAACAAAAGCTGAAGCGTTCGCCAACCACCTTGAACAAACCTTTCAATCAAACGAAACTCAGATTAACCAAGATTTGCCAGAAAATGAAGGCGAAGACAGCATGATAGATTTGGTAACACCCAGAAACTACGAAGACAATCAAGACTGACATCAACCCAAAGAAAGCTCCAGGCTATGACCTGATTACTGGGAAATTCTCAAACATCTTCCTAGAAAAGGAATTGTTAAGCTCACCAACTTGATCAACGCAGCGATTAGATTAAAGCATGTACCGGACGCTTGGAAAATGGCTGAAGTCATTATGATTCCAAAACCGGGAAAACCACCAAATGAAGTGAAATCATACCGACCAATCTCACTGTTGCCGGTAATTTCTAAACTATTTGAAAAACTGATATTAAAAGACTAAAGCCAATAATTGAAAGTAAAACCTAATACCTACACATCAATTCGGGTTTAGGAACAACCATTCAACGATCGATCAAGTCCACAGAATTACCGACATAATCGAGAAAGCCTATGAAGGGAAAAAGATATGCTCGGCCATATTTTTAGACATAGCCCAAGCATTCGACAAAGTTTGGTATGAAGGCTTAATATATAAACTTAAAAAGTTATTACCTAAAAAATTCGCGGAAATACTAGAATCCTATATTTCAGGAAGAATGTTTCGGGTTAAACAAGAAGACGAATATTCCAGCATGAGAGAAATCAAAGCAGGGGTACCCCAAGGTAGCGTATTGGGACCAATTCTCTACCTGCTATATACCTACGACATTCCACAAACAGAAGACGTCACCATCGCCACATTTGCGGACGATACGGCGATATTAGCTATCGGCGACAACAGTGAAGAGGCAGCTAGGAAAATACAGCAAGCAAGTAACAGCATAAATACTTGGACTAAAAAGTGGCGAATAACAATCAATGAAAGTAAATCGGTACATGTTGATTTTGCTTATAAGCACCGTGAACATATACCAATAACAATAAACAATACCAATATACCATACAGCAATAATGCAAAGTACCTTGGGATGACCCTGGACGCACAACTCCGGTGGAAGGAACACGTGAAAAAGAAAAGCATAGAGCTTGACCTAAAATACAGGAAAATGTATTGGTTAATTGGAAGAAAATCCCAACTATCCATACATAACAAGATACTACTGTATAAACAAGTATTAAAGCCCATATGGACCTACGGGATCGAGCTTTGGGGATGTGCCGCAAAAAATCATATAAATAAAATACAAGTTTTTCAGAACAAAGTTCTCAGAAGCATCGTGGATGCACCATGGTACTTCCGGAATGACCATCTACATAGGGACTTACAAATCCCTACAGTCATGGATGAGATCAAAAAGTTTGCAGGAAAACATGAAGAGAGACTCCACTCACACGTGAACACCGAAGTACTGCAACTTCTGAACAATGCTGATCTGGAACGAAGGCTTAGAAGAATCAAGCCCTTCGAGCTCGTGCAGTGAAGTGAAAATAGTGCAAAAGCAGAGTAAAGTGCTAAAAACACGTGAAAATTGTGTAATCCTCTTAAGAGACTAAGTTAAGACCGAAGGGACTTTTTAGACAAGTATTTAGTTTTAAGCCACTGTAGAGAAAAATTGGTTAGTCAGAAATGACTAGTGTCAATAAAAATTAAAAAAAAAAAAAAGACTATCTTAAGGGCGACAATTGAAATATTTGGAACAAAAACAAAAAAATAATAAAGAAAAGAAGTAAGCCAACTAGATGGTGGAATAAAGAAGTGGGATTTGATGGTTAACCAGAAGAAATTAGCATGGAAAAGATACCCCAACAATCGAAAAGAAATGAAGACAAAATAAACTACGATAGACTAAATAAATAAGTGAAAGAATTAGTGAAGAAAGCTAAACCACTGTTTGGTGTGGATTTTAGGCAGGCGGCGTAATAGGTCCATACTTCTTTGAATATGATGTAACTGTGTGCAGTAATAGTTACATTAACACAGTTTTTACACCAACTGAGCAACATGGATCTGAAATAAATGTGGTTGTAGCTGGATAGCGGCATCTGTCATACAGCTCGACTAACAGTCGATTTACCGCACCAAAATGTTCCTGGTTGTATAATTTTAGAATATACCGGCGTCGACTGACCAGCAAGATCTTGCGATTTAACACACAGTATGACTTCTTTTCGTGGAATTACCTAAAATTCAACATCTAGGCGAGCAGTCCAAAAACAACTGATGACCTTGAGATCAAAACCCGACGTATTCATTTTGTGAAAAGAACCAAGATGAAAAGCCTTGATGACCATTGGTCAGATATTTTCTACATCTAACCGAAGATTGTGTACTTTAATATCAAACACAAATCCAATCATAATATAAATTTTTTTTCTTCTCGAATATCCTTATACCCTTTGAGTGTCGGATTAAACTTAATTCAAAATACAAAGTTGTTTCATTTAAAATTTAAATTAGGTTTTTAATTTGGAATGCCCTTTAAATAACGCAATAGCAAGGTTCATGAGAAAATGTCACGTGTTCTACAAACTCTTCAACTATCCATTACCATGGTTTAACTGAGGCTGTTTTAATTGCTTTCCTCCTAGATACTCATTTAATAATAAATGTCTAAATTAGGTACTTTTAGAAGTAGTTTTAATATCAACATATGAATTTCATAAGCCATTTATATTATATAGATCATAAATTATATTCATACCTAGGGGAAAGAAAGTGTGTTATATACCACATAAGCTTTGACTACTTCAAGATATTTTTGGCCCAATAAGAAGAACATAAATCCTTTGTGTCACCAAAACAAATTATTGGTACTGCTGTACAATTAAAGGGTGAAATAGGATAAGAACAAGCCATCTTTCCATCTGGAACAATGCACCATTTCACTGTAATACCGGGTTTACTTGACCAGTCTTTTACTGCATTACTAATGGGGGGTGTTTAATTTCAGCTGGAGATTTCTCAAGAACGCTTGAATAATTTGGCATTTCTATACCAATATTTGGTCCCTACAAAATTGAACAAAATTGGTTACACTAAGAGTCCATGTTCCCTTGCGAGTAGTAAGATAATGGGTATGAAAGGCATGTGTTCTTGGATGGGTGACTGAGTTTACCCTTTCTTAATTACATTTGCGTAAGTTAAACCCAAATTTCAAATCAAAGAGACTTGGAAATGAAATCAGTAATTAAAAATGGCGTTTGGTTTTTGTTCTTTATAGACCTCCTCATATTAAGCTAAGCATTGATTAATATCACGCTAAGATCGAAAAGCCTGTTCGACACTCGGATCATTTTGTAGAAAAATTTCGCTCTAATTCAAGACCTTCGCGGATGATTTTTGCTGTGAAAGCAACTGGTTCAAGCTCTTCTTCATCAAGATTGTTTGTTTAATTAACCATATTAAATAAATCATCCTCATCTAATTCTTTATTCGCCACTAGTTCTGCAATATCTGCCTTACCTAAGTTGCCGAATCTTCTCTTTCCACTTTATACCAACTTAACTATCCGGGAATATTTATGTTCTAATAGTGGGCACGAAATCTGAGCTTCAACTACTATTGACTATAATTTTTCCAACAGGTACTGAGCATCGATTGCTTAATCTTGGTATATGACAATGCTTAACATAATCTAAAATGGTAAAATATTTCCAAGCATTCATTACGGTCAAAAATTCATTATTTTCCATTTGTTCTAAAATATGCACGAAGATTCGTTTGATGTACAGTGTCTTAAAAGTCGGAATTACCCCTTGATCTAACGGCTGCAATAAAAAGTCGTATTCTTTGGTAGAAATACAATTTGCACATTTTTGTGTTGCAAGTCTTGAGGATATCAGTTATCAGAAGTACTTTAAAGACAAACCCTTCTCATTTAGATACCTTTTGGCATCTGGAACAAAACGTTCATAGAATCATCCATTAAAAATGTGACAGTAACCCATACATTCTTACTGGCCATCCAATAAACTGGAAGGTTGTTGATATTTATTACTATAAATGTGTATACCGGTTTTGATTTGTGAATAACCAAAGGTTTCATTATATCATCGCCTGAAGCGTCGGTGTAAAAACTGTTCTTTCGCTGATTTATGACCAAAAACTGTTTTTTAACTTTTCTGGCAAATAAGTTCTCTTTTTTTTTTTTGTAAAATAACCTGACTCATCAATAATGAAGACCTGATTAGGGGTGTTTGAGCGGACTACAATAATTTCAGCAAACTTTCCTGAATATTCTTGCGTTACATTTACCACCACTACACCATCAGATGTTAGTTCATTTTTCAATCTTACATAGGTTATGTAAAGAATGTCTTTGTTTGTATCTTTCAATTAAACATTGTTTGATGAAAAAGGCATTTTTTCAGGTGATGTAATAAATGGTAATTCGTCTTTAATTTTTTTTATAAATTCTCAAAGCCTTATTTGTAATGGCACTGGTATTAATTGGCATCCGCCCTGGAACTTGGTCTTTTATCCATATCATTAATGCCTTTTCCATATTTTCCATTGCAATATCCCTTATGTATAAAGTTGTGCTCATGTACAATTTTTTTTTTGGAACGCACTTATTGGCACTATACCAAGAGTTTGTTGTGGCTATCAACACGCAACTTTAAATACTACAACGTCACATACATCCATAAATTTCCGGTAAACCTCAAACTCGCCCGCGCGCTGGGTCCTTGGACAGAAGAGCATTGCCCGTGACCACTAAGCTGCAGCGGCGGCCCATAATTGTTTATTACTTACCAGTGAATTTACGATTAGAAAAAGTGCCTCTATTACTTAAATGGATCTGCTGCTGTCCCCCATAGTTGAAAGTCATATGCCCATATTGGTATGTATGAATGCTATTTTATACACTAACAACTTGTTCAGAAAGAAAAGGGGGGAGATTCGCTTACATTTGGTAAACACTACATTAGCACATTTAGCTTCATTAATCTTCTCTCCATTTTTGACCCATTTTTCGACTTCATATAGTTGTAGGAATATGGCCGCTTGGAGTCTTGGCAGTTTACTAGCACAGTCTTGTCATCCCAATATACTCCCTTGAGAGAGTCCAGATTTTATTGGAAATAGTTCGAATGTTTCTTGGCCATACTTTACTTGAAACTGTTCATCTTCTAAAAATGACTTAAGGATAGTGAAGTAACCGTATGGTATTGATGTCTTGAGTTTGTACAAGAGGCCTTCGTGTCATATTTTGTCGAAGTCTTCTCTGTCATCTACAAATGTTGCTGAGCAGTGCTGTTTATTTTTGAAGGTTTTATTGAGCGTATCCATTACCCCGTGCACTTGTTCAATCAATGAGTGATATTTTCTAATCTCAAACTGGTGATCTAGTATTAAATGTTGGTATTCTATAATTTTTTTGGAAATAGTTTCTCCAATAATTTGTCCATGATAAGTAATATACTGTTTTGAGGCGGAAAGTACCTGAGTTTCAGCACTGTAATATATATAATTGTTAGCATGACTATGCCTTTGTGTGGAAGTCCTTTGAGGAGTTTACCTCAACTTGTGGTGAGGTCGTATCCCGGGGATTTTTTGGAGTTTAAGTTATTCTTGGTCGTGTCGTTGATTTCGCTAGGTGAGAATAGATCTGAAAGTGGCGACATTTAGTAGGGTGCTTCTATTATATTGCGTTCCTCGCCTGGAACGATTTCTGATGGTAGAGAATCGTATGTAGCAGTCGGGTATTCTAGATACTCTTGAATGGAGTCATTCTTTAATGCTTTTATTTGATTTTTGAGATCTGAGTTTGTTTGTACCGTTTTTTTATCTGGGATAATGTGTGGGGTGCCAAATTCTTCTTAATTTAATAAGCTTGTTTTAGTAACTTTCTGTTTTATCAGAACTGGACATTGTTCTTTTCTTCTTTTGGGTGGAATTTCGGAGGTATATTCTCAGGTGGCGTCTCGAATCAATTTAGTAAATTTTATTCTTAGGTCTAGTTGGTTGTCCAGATTTGTTTCTCGGGTGTACAAAAAGGAAAATTTCCTTATTTATATTTTAAATAATGACTAGAAATATATGTGTTTATTTTAAATAGTTTTTATTTTTAAAAACCGTGTAAAAGCGAAAACGTACAAATAAAAAATCGAATGGTCAAGAACTCTACTGTCTAGAAACAGCGCGCAGGTGGATGTATGGACATGGATGTATGTGACGTACTATTTAAGTTAATGTTAATACGCACAATAAGCTTTTGAGGCTGCAGTACTGATAAATACGCCTCAACGAAAAAAGTACTGCGTAATTCGGAAGATAAGTGTATTAAAAAGTATTTGAATACCTCAAGGTTGTACTATTTTATTCCAAAAGTGTTATATTGCCTGTTTTGTGGTAGTACTTCATTCATTGTTTCTAGATTTCCCATATAATAAAAACGTAGCTATTTGTGAGTTCTGTTGTTAAAAGTATCTGAATTTGAATTTAAATTGCGGATTTTCTACCTACCACAAAACAAGATTTTCATAAATGTTATATAAAATTCATGCGGTCAAATGTATAAAAGTAAAAAGGAGCATGATTTGCAAAAAATCTCAGATTAATTTGAGTGAACCAAAACATTGTGTAACAGAAGTGGGCGCGGGCCTTGAAAATGTGGGGCCTGTTTTCCAACATAATTTTTTTAGTGAATCGCGCACCAGCACCTACTGAGTGCGAAGTCGACTGTTCTAATTTATTCCGACTTGTCGCTTCGCAAACAGCTCGTGAATAACCTTTTGGCAGCGCAATGGTGTGCTTTTCAGGCGCATCGCTAGTGTGAAGTTTAATTCACTCGCGCAGCCATAAAGAAGTGACATTTTTCACGCTGCTTGTTTGCACCGGCGCGCTATTTACACGGAAACTTCTACCCGATTGTTTATTATGGTCACATCGCGAAGTTTCCTTATTAAAATGCGCATCGCCGCTGCCGCTAATTCATCTTACTTTTGAACTTGCCTAGTTCGCTTAGCACAAGTTATAAGAATCAATACTGCCTCGGTGGAATGTCAATTGTCTATCGTGAGAGGAGTTACCGGAGCTTTTATCAAACTGATATACATAACGAAATAGAAGCACAGCAGAAATTTCATATCTTTTCATTTTCAGTATTTAATAGAAATGCAAAAAAAGGAATGGAGCAACTTATTAGTTCTGCAAATTAACTAGCCCATTGCCTTAGAATTAGATGAAGTTAAATAGACTGCATGTTAGCATATGGTCAAGCAGTTGGCATGCAGCGAACATCAAAGAGAACCGCATCCTTGCGGAACTTTACGAGCTTCTAGCTGCCTGCTTTGACCTGAAAATATATTTATATAGTTATTAAGCGATAAGGTAAATATTGATCTCATGATAACAAAAAAGTTTTCCTTCTGAATATTTGTACCGAAGCCAGCGTTGTACTATTGTCATGTAGTTTCTTTGAGTTTAGTTGCATAATTGCATTCCCGCCGTTTTATTATGATAACTAAACAAACAACTTCTCCCTTGCCATTGAGGCGTGCAAAATGAGGATCTCAAATATGTAATTAACCGAATTTGACACATTTCCTCCAGCACGCAAAGAAAAGCCTTTTCAGGCAAATACCCAGTGGAGGCCCTCCTGCGAATTTCGCCGCGCACGCCACACTCGGCTGCTATTGTTCACTTTATTAACTTTTTATCATAAATTTAAATGCCTTGTTCTCAAAAAGACGGGAAGCAGAGTGCCAGATTGAAGTCGGCGCGCTTTAATAAAGGTTACAGCTGCTATCGCAGATGAGTTTGATCGTTCGCAACGCCGCATGAAAGAACCGACCATTAAACGTCTCTTCGCGACTAAATTGTACCCTATGAAGCCGAATGGTTGGCAAAATCAGGGTTAATTAAAAGGCAAGGTTAACGACTAGCGCTTCACCGGCGAAAGCAACGATTAGCGAGAGCGATTGAATTAAACAGCACTAATTGCATCTCAAACAGTTGTAATTGAAGGCATGGCCCTGCAGAGTCCACAATCAATCAAGACCATGCAATTGAGAACAAGCAGTACGGGTATGGATCAATAAGGATCGAAAGCAAATTCTGGGTTTGACTGACCTGTACTTTTGATACAACAGGCACTAAGCATATAAAGAACATCTCCTTCTAATCCTTAATTCGTCTGTTGTTTCTCTTTTCTTGTTTGTTGTACTTAATAAGATTCTATATTATCCACTTTAAAGTATCTATATTACTTTCAAACAAAAAATAATTTTCCGATTAACCCTCGTAATAATGTTCTCTTTTATCATTTAAATTTCACGTAGAAGCTTCTACGTGTATGCTGTCACAATAAATTAATTACACCTACAGAACGATATTAATTTGCTTAATGGGTAATCCAGCAAAACACCAGACGATTTGTTTTCTAAACGAAATGATAAAGTGTAATAAAGCAGCTCCACGCCTCTAATTAAAAGTAAATTTCATCACAAACGCAATTAAAACTGCACGCCAAAGTTAATTAATATTTGGCTATGAAATTTCGATACAGCCCGCTGTTATTTATCGAACTCCATTATTCGCATTATTATACGGCGCCATTGTTATTTGCAGTGGTTAATAATTTAAATATTTGCCCTATTAAGGCGCCAATCTGGATCCGATATGGATGCACTCGCCGGTTAAATTCGAATAAGCGCGGGTTTTTGGCGGAGCCGCCACCATGCATCGAGAAAAAGTCGTTCCTACAACACGTCGGCTCGCGAAATGGAAAAATCTTAATTGCAAAAACGCCGAACTTCTCAGCAAGGCGACAAAAACGCGGAACTTGGAGGACGGCTAACTACAAAAGTTAAAATTCCGCCGGAACACGGCGTCGGGGCAAGGGTGAAATTGTTATGGAAATGGGAAGGGGACTCCGAAATTCGGGTATGTAAATAGATGATGTTGCACGGAGGTTCAAGAGCGTCTAGTTTACGAAACTAATTTCGGGCCTAGTAGCGAAAGTTTCGGATAATTACTGAAAATGCGCTCCACTACCACGCGAACTATGTATGGTAGCAATCAAATGTTAGAGGAATATAATCGCAGCAAATTAAAATGGAAATTTCCTATATATACAGACAACAGACTAATAAAACCATGCCAAATCCAATTCCAATATATTAAACCATTGTAGAGTTATTTTATATGAGGGTAGATAGAAAGGCACAACAAACAAATAAAATTCAACTGCTAAAATGGCAGGTAAAGGAACAGTAGTATCCTATTTTACAAAAGCTATTTTGAAGTTGACAAAGTCAGTTTAGCCTAGTAACCTTCTTAAGAAGGATGAAAAATGGATCAAGGAGTAACATTTCAAAAAAACAGGCTAGCTCGATAGCACCCTATTTAAGGTTACAATACCAAAATTGAATTCAACGCCAGAAGAGAGAAGAACCAATAACAAGAAAGACAAAATCTATAGTTGGGCGACAACAAGCGATCTAGGGTACGAATATCTCTAAATTAAAGAAATTGGATAATATATATTTATATATGGAGGTGTACCAAAAGAAGAGAAGGTCCAAATGAAATTGCTATATTAATTAAAAAGAAATATTACTAACATCGAAACAATAAGTCAAACTCTCATAAAAGTAATGATGAACCTTATGGGTAGACGAACAACTTTTCTAGTCGCTTATACATCAACAAGTGATCCAATAGTTCGAACAAAAAACATTTTCAATATCTCAGAGCGGCACTATAAGATAGAGGAAATAATAGAGAAAAAATACTATTAGGAAATTTCAATTTATGCGTTAAAAAGAGAACTCTTCTGAGAAAACCAAGTAAATAACAATGATGATAGTGTAATGGACCTTTGAGCGGGAATACAAACTACGAATAACGAACAGCTTCTACAAACACGAATACACCACATTAAAACAACTATTTCTGGAGTAACAAAGTTGATTAAGAATAAGAGACGAATACGCGAAATGTAGTGGACAGAAGTAATAGAGAAGAGATGGGTCGAAGAGAAAAATTCACTTAAAGTGGATATGTAGAAAATAAATAAAAATAGGCAAGAGTATGTACATATAAGAAATACAGCCAAAAAACTAATAATGACAGGAAAAAAAACATTTAATAGAAAATGAAATAAAATTCAAACATATCTAAAGGACAAGAATATTACTGAGAGTTGTTACAAGATAACCCCATACAATACGAAGACATAGAATTAAATAACAGTAATTTTAAGAGAATGCACAGAAATTTCAACAAATAAGGTAAAGGTAGCCATTAGGAAGTGAAAAAATAATCTTAGCATGAAGTTATGGGAAGCAACGGAAGGAACAAAGATAATGTTCTAATTATAGATACAAAAAATTATACCGCAAGGCAAAAATAAAAAAAATTGGAAATAAATTAACGAAAGGGTTTCATACAACTGAAGGCTTTAAATAAAGATGCTATCTGTCCGCAACACTTCAAAATCTAGGTAGAACATACACTGACACTCTAGAAGAAGAAATGTTTAGGAATGAGTATACAATTAAACAATCAAATATACACTACAATATGAAGACTAGGTCATCTTACCACAAGACAAAGATAACCTGAAATATACAGCAATAAAAATAAGAGTGAAGGGTGAGAAAAGTTGAAATAACAATAAATCTTATAAAAATAAAATATTTAAGTATCAGAGTGAGAGAAATAAAATAGAAGGGCGTGAAAATTATAAATACCTTGGAGCTAGAATAGACAGGGATGGTAGTGACAAATTAGAAATCAAGGAAAAACTAGCACAAGAAAGAAAGCAAATAAATTAATTAAATAGAATTTGATGTCATACAATAAATATCTATAACACAATAGTTAAAAATTAAAAATATTGCATTATATAGAGTGGAAACATGGAAGTGTACAAAGAATGATAAACAACGGTTAACTAATATGGAAATTGGCGTATGGCGTAGGCCCTGCGAAATCTCCAGACCAGATAGAAGTAGAAATTCACAAATAAAAGAGAATTTTGGACTACAGCAAAGGATTGTATACGAAGTGGAACAGAAATAGTCAAGCTGGCAAGGCCACATAATCAGATTACACAAAGAAAGACTATCTAAGGCTGCATCGAAGGGAAAAGTAAGAAAGAAGTAAAACAAATTGGAGCGGTAGTATTCGAAAAGCTATGGGTGAACATAATTTAGAGGAAAATATGTGTCTGAACAGAAAAAGATGAAAAGGAAGTTTTCAAGACGGACAGCGACGATAGACTGTGAGGCCGTTAAAAAATGTTTTAATCACTATTTCATTATTTCGACAAAATATGAAAGATGAACATAAAAAGAAATCTTATTTCCCTTCGTAAGTATTACTTCAATGAATAAATAAATATCAAACACTATATAGTATCAAAAAAAAAACCGTTTCCACTTATAATTTAGCAACAGTTAAAGCAGCAATAAAAACAAAGATATAAATTTTTATGTTAACTGTATAGTAGAGGTAGTAGTAGAGGTATTTGCATGTAGAAACATATTTCCAGGATCGTTTCGGAATAAAAATATTTTTAATTAACATTTCTTCTATAAACAATGCAAGAGATACATGTAATACTCAGGCTATGATACAAAAGTTAACTTAAAAATGAAGATCATTTAGCTTGTCATATAATGTCTTCCGCTTTCGATTTGAACAAACCTGTTGCCAAAAGATCTATATCAGCACTTTCCAGTTTTACAAGATAACAAATATATGTTTGACACAAAAAAGTTTCAACCAAAATGAAATGATTGAAGAAAACCGACCGCATTATCCCTGTACTTTCAAAGATGCTTGAGCAATAATCGGCCCCTTTGTTGTGACAAATTTTCTCACAAATTAAAAAGGTTTTTCCTAAATACTACATTTTGCAAGAACTACGTCGTATGTTAAATAAAAAATATTGTAACGTTTAAAATTATTCTTTCCTTTCGAAGATAAGCAATTCTAATATTCTAACGTTCAATTTTTCAGTATGTAGTTTATCAAAATAAAACTAAGAAATGAGACCAAAAAGTGTTTATTGTTTACTCTAACGGATGTAGATCTAATTTTCTTACTATTACGTACTAGATAGTTTGTAGATAAACCAGTTGAACGACTGTCAGCTAAGCGATACTGCATTACAGCTCAATGTAAATCAACATTTTCTTGGAGCAGGATCTCTTATCTACTTGCTCGTTTTTTTAAAAGGGTACTAAGAAGGTTTTGTAATATGGCGCAAGCAATAGTCATAAGTTGTGCATACGACATGACCACCAATAAAAATTGTTCCTGTACTGGGAGACTATAGCCTTCATCATAGGACCATATTTAAGTAGTATCAAAATTTTTTCAGTTTGAAGAACGCTCATCCTCATTTGTCAACAATAGTTGTATGCTACCTACCTATTCTCATATAAAAGAGCATTTATTGCCTTCTGGTACTCCATATCTTAATCGATGACGATGTCACGAAATGCTCAATAAATATAGAAACGAAATATTTCGCTACGTCAACAATACTGCAACAGGTGACAAAACATGGCTTTATTTTTGTAACATAAAGATTAGTTTAAAAGAAGGGCGGTTCTAAAAAGACAAAGACATTTTAACGGGGTGCTTAGATCTCAGAGAAAACGTGGAAGAGCTGATTCGACAATTGGCATCGAAAGATGTTTTAGTGCATAGATTGTAGTGGAACGTATTGCAAAACCTTTCTAGTATCCTGTGTATAACATAAACTGGTGAGCTATTGGTAGCGGCGTACTGCTCTTTAATTTGACTTAAACATTTCATAACACTCAATAGCTTTCTGAATCCACCATTAGTGCAGTAAAATGTTCTTGGTGTGATTCTTGCGGGTTGGAGTAAACGTTATTGGTTTCAATCTAGTTTTAATGTCATATTTGAGGTTATCATAAAAAATATAATTTTCATCATTTGAGCTGATAAAAACCCATGTGGGGTTGCCAGTCCCCCATCGGGCGCCTCCCCAGGTGGCGGATAGGGGAATGCTCACCAGATGTGGTGGGTACTGGGGAAATAAAATACCCAGGGCGGACCAAAACTGGCTGGCATTGGGCAGCAGTAATGTCAGTACTAGATCAAAGTGGGGAAAAAGGGTTTCAGAACAGTTTGATACTAGAGATTCAGAGGCGACTATCGTATAAGATTCAACCGGCCCTAGAGCTGCAATGAGGAAGGCAACGGGAAACCACCTCATTAGTACTCATTAATTATTACTTAATTTAATTAATGATCCCTAGTATAAATCATCATGGCAAATCGAAATTTAAGAATCGCCCTCAGTCCCCGGCAGACTTTTAATAGTCAAAGGGTGCTAAGAATCCCCGGGTGCCCAATTAAAGTTGAAACGTGGAATGTTACAAGCTTATTTCAAGCTTGAAAACTACAAAATGTCATAAATGAAATGGAACGACTGAATATAGACATATTAGGTCTCAGTGATATTCAGTGGCCATAAACAGGAGAACAACCAATTAAAAATGGATATATGTACTATGTAGGCGGAAATGACCCCTATCATAGATATAGAGTAGCTTTTCTAATAAAAAATACTATTCAAAGGTCAGTTTTAAACGTACTTCAGTACTCAGAAAGAGTTATCTTAATGCAACTAAAAGCGGACGCAAGCAATATAAATCTAATTCAAGTGTATGTTCCGACAAAGGACAAAAGTAAAGACGAAATCGAAAAGTTTTATTCACAGTTAAACTAAGTGTTAAAAATAACAAAAAACAGAGAAGTTAACATAATCATGGGTGATTTTAATGCCAAGGTGGGGGGAGAGGGTAATGTTGGCAATATAGTGGGAAATTATGGATTGGGTAATAGGAATGAAAGAGGTGAAAGATTAATAGAATTTTGTCAATGTAACAACATGACTTTAATGAACACATGATTCAAGCTGCCAAAAAGACGACTATATACTTGGACATCACCAAGGCATACAGAACAGAATGTAATCAGAAACCAAATAGATTTTATTATGATAAATAGTAGATATAAGAATTCTATTACCTCAGTAAAGACATATCCCGGAACAGACATCAATTCCAACCATAACCCTCTAGTTGCAGACCTTAAGATAAAATTAAAAAAGTTGAAAAAGAAGATGCACATCCAGAAAATAGATACAAAAATGATAAAGGATGAAAAAATCAAAGAAGAATTATCGAAAGAAATAGAAAATAACCTGAAAAATATTACAGAAGTTAATAATAAAGATATAACAGACATAAACATGAAATGGAATAATATAAAGGGAGCAATATTACAACCTGGAAAAGATAAACTGAAATGCAAACGAAATTAAGCAAAACAACAATGGATGACTCAAGAAATAATGACTCTTATGGAAGAAAGAAGGAAATACAAAGGACAAAACATAGAGAAATATACAGAAATACACAAACAAATAAAAAATAAAATAAGAGAGGCGAAAGAGACATTTATGAATAAAAAATGTAACGAAATAGAAGAACTAGAAAAGAAAAATGATGCGTTTAGCATGCATAGAAAAATAAAGGAACTTACCGGAATAGGAAGAAAGAAGAATAAAGGCATGGTAAGAGATAAAAATGGTAAATTAATATTAGACCTGCAAGAAAAGATAAAAAGATGGGCAGAATATATACAAGATCTATTTCATGAAGAAAGACCTATAAGAACTATAAGAACGCCATTGAAAACAGTAAATGTGATAAGGCAGTCGACCCAGATGAACTTCCAGTTGATTTGATTAAAATAATGAAGGATGACAATTTGGATGCCTTGGTAGATTTGTTCAATACAATTTATGAAACGGGTAGTATTCCTCAAGAATGGTTAACATCAACATTCATAATGTTGCCTAAGAAAGAAAATGCGAAAGAATGTGCTGAACATAGAAGTATAAGCCTCATGAGCCATACCCTTAAAATACTGCTAAAAATAATTCACAATAGAGTATACAAAAAATTGGAATAAGATATCGGAGAAACTCAATTTGGTTTCAGGAATGGCATGGGCACACGCGATGCACTAT